>CM060733.1:35459134-35558858 GCA_030704615.1 Takakia lepidozioides
CCTTGCCTGACGGCTTGCCTCCCCACATTGTGGATCCAACTCCACCTCTGCACCTTATGGCTCAGGAACTCGTGCTGCTTCCTCGAGTCACGGCTGCAGCAGACTCCACCTGCTCTAGTGTAGTGCTGCTCCGCACATGAATCCATGCGCTCCCATATCTCCCTCCCTCAGGAGCAGGAGGTGGGCCATCCCGCTGGGAGCCGGTACCGCCTGAGCTATAGCCATGGCAGCGAGCCCCGCTCTAGCTGCTGAAGCCGATTGGCCATGCCCTTGGTCAACACCTGACCTCCGCGTCCTTGGCCATGTGGAGCTTGCCTTGGCCTGCACCTCGTGCCCCGACCACCTCGTCCTCTTTGGCTGGTCCACCTCGCCCCCGGCCACCATTGTTCCCTTGGAACTGGCCTGGGCGCAACTCAGATGCAAGTCATAACACTGGGCATCTCCATGCCCATACTTGCCACAATGCCCACACTGCAACTGTGCAGGCTGTGCTTGTGCCGCCTTTTGCCACTCTCTGGGCAATCTCTCTTGACATGGGTCCTCACATGTCCAACATATCACCCTGGTTGCTGTTGGCCTGCAAAAGATCCCACGGGCCTCTGCACCTGAGGTCCCCTATAAGCTCCATGGAACTTGGCTGGGCAACCTTGCCCCCCTGACCACGCTGTTGGGCAGTCCCTTGTGCCTGTGGGCTGACAGCTGTGCCCCGTGCAGGCATGTCCTTGCCAAAATCCAATTGTAACAACTCGCTCCTCCACCATGTTGAGCTCAATCCGCTCAGCCAGCAGAAACACATCTGCTAATGTGGGTTGGGCTGCTTGTAACAGGGTTGCATCTCGCACCCTTCTCTTGAGCTCCTTGTCCAGAATTCCATACCAAAAGTGGATTGCCTGAGCTTCAGTAACCCCTTGGGTCACACTTATCAAGCGCCTCATACAAGTGTACGCCTCTCGCATGCTCTCACTGGGTTTGCGCTGGAAGTCTTGCAAGCTTCGCAGCTTCTCAGTCCGTACACCTTGATAGTTCCTCCGCAACTCCTGGAAGAACTCCACCACCGGGTTGAATCTTGGCACATGTGTTGTAGTCATGGGAGGATAAGTAGTAGCACCTTCTGCAGAAGTACTGGCACTATCTGTTCCACTACTAGTGCTAGCCGTGGGAGGTATTGGTGCTAATGTCGCTACTGGTCGTGTTGTTCCTCGAGTAATGGAGACGTAGTCAGGTGACCAATACATCCTCCACTCTTCAATTTCTGCTTCATGTCCTCGCCTGAACTCGTGGTAATCGTCCATAGGCGGACCTTCCAAATGCTGGAACAGTCCCTTCCACACCATGAATGGGTGAATAGCTGTGGATTGCGCATCTGCTGCAAATCACACCAGCTGTCGAACTCCTGGATAAAGTCATCCAACTCAATTGTGCCCACAGCTCCAGAGTACCTACGAGGCCCCTTGGTAGCTCCATACATCTCCTCCATGTCGTCCCACAACAATGGCGAATGAAAGTGCACACCTGTTGATGAAGCCTCCGAGTCTGTGTCTGATTCTACAGTAATTGAGGGTGGCGGTGAAGGTGGTCTGAACCGAATACCTCGTCTTGTGAACCCACTCTCACTGTTACTGCCTGTAGCCGTACTCCCCTCAAAACCCTTGGGTAACTCCGTAATGACACTCACAATGTGCACCTCCTCCACGTGACACTATAAGGCTCTAGTACTAATCTAATAGTGACACGGGTGGCACCTGTTGCAGTTTAAGGGTCATATCCCAATGGCTCAGGACACCTGCACCTGCATCCACCGCAAGAACTCCTATGGTTGGCTGGTCATCAACCCAGCCTCACCATAGAAGAAACACTGGTGGTCTTGCTGGTCATCACTCCAGCCTCACCACCGACAACATACTCTAGGATTGACCGGTGATCAAATCCGGCCTAATCCCTATGAAAGCAAGCGCCCACACAAAACCAACATGGCGCACAGTCAAGCATGCAGGTGTTGGGGGGATCCAAACACAAGAAATCAAAACATCAACACCCACACCAAAATCCAGCTGCAATGCTGATCCTGCAGAATAGCCCAGCCCAAACCCCGGACTGACTGGCCTCCACCAAGAGAGGCTTTGGCAACTACAAGTACAAGGTAATGAAAATAGTACAGAGATGGAGGGAAGAATAGAAGCCCGACCAAGCAAGATCTAATCCTGATCTATGCTATCAACTGCCAGACTTCTCTCAAAGTGCCTCGCTCTGCATGATGGTAAGGTGTAGGAGGTATATCTATGTCCAGAAACCTGCCACTAACCTTGTCCCAAGCTACAGTAGCTCGCTCTAACCAACCCTCCTTCTCTTTCTCCCAGGTAGAGACAAAGCAATACTCCCCTATCTCCCGCTCACTGAATACTAAAGAAAACAAAGGTAGGGTCTGATAGTCTCTCAACTCGAAAGCTTTGAGACGGTTGCGGGTGTCCTCATTGCGAATGACTGCATCTCTTTCACGCACAACAAACATGTCATTGCTGATGAACCCCCGCTCGTGGTTGCCCTGTGCAGAGCGTATCCGGCTGCAACCATGTCTGATTGCACAAACTTGTGTAGCTCCTGCTCCTCTGCTCCAGTACACCACGGCCTTGTGGCTGAACACCTTGGTCCCCGGGGCTGTCTTTGGCTGTGTTCCAAGCCTAGCTTTCACCCACTTTGGTATTTCACCTATAGCTGCAAAACTGCTGGCTCCAACAGAGTTCTAACTGTCCAAGGCGATATTGAGGCCCTCAACGCCAACTACAGCAGTTTGTTGTCCACTACTAATGCCTGACTCCCAGTATGCAATCAACTCGTCCAACTGTTCTCCACTCAAATCAGTCTGAGTTCCTTGGAAACATAAATCTTGTCCCCTTTGGTGCACAGGCTAAAGAGAAGAGACCTGCCCTTCAATCACGTCCTCATTTCCCCCAGCCATACAAGGAGTACATCCCCAGATTTATCTCTCATGTAGACCAGAACAGGTTCTAGAAACAGGATTGTGGATCTTTCATGGCACACTCACACTCTAAAAATCCATAGATTTTAGCAGAGTCCCAAAAACAAAAACCAGTCTAGATAGGTAGATTTCCCCTTTTCTGCAGCTATCCCCCCAAAAACTGGATCAATCAGAGTCCACTTGACAAAGATATGACCAATTAGGCTCTAAATCATTGAAATTAGATCAAAAGTTTTTTTTTTTTTTTTTTTTTTAAAAATAAATAAAATTTTAACACCAAAACGTTATCGCCATTAAACGCTGTTCCCACGTTATCTTAACAGGTTCCAAACGTGTTCATGTAGTTCTCACCACAGACTCCCTGGATTTCACCTACAGTGTTTTCGAACATACACCGGCGAACTTCTCTGCATCTCGCAAGCTGGCTGCTCAAGTCCATGGCCCGCCTTGGATTACAATTCGTACTGATTCCTCCCATGCAGCCAACGCTACTTCTATGGATGCTTCCTAGCGAAGATGTCCGATAGAAGATGTCGCGTACACGTCAGCGATTACATCTGTCTGACAAGCACTTCTTTGCAACAAAACAGGCATACCAAACCCGCTCGACATGGAATATGGCAATGGACAGGGTGGGCCACTACCCAAACACTCATGCCGCTCCCCTGGCTGGCAGCTGCCTGAATAACAAACGCGCTTCTAGCACGATCAACAGTGATATGGGTAGCTCTTACTCTGACCCCAAGAAGTCACAAGGAGTTGCTCCAGATCTGTCACATATGCACCCCCAACTCATTTTCTACGCGCCAACTGTGGATGGGCTATCCTGCCCTCGAGGAACATGCCCACGATGCGCAATTGCCCTTCTTCACGGAAACAAGGACAACGGCAGAGCTTCAGAAGTTGGGCCTTCGGGCCTCAGAAATTCACAAAATGCGCCACTGCCTCAAGGCCTTCCCTCACGTCCCACAACTAATCTTCCCTGCTGTTAGACCAGATGGGAAAGATGGGCAGCTGTACCCACTCACCCAGCTTCCAAAGGGCATGAACGTCGACCCCGAATCGGGCAGTCGAGCTGCTGAACCCGACCACTGACGGGATCGCGCTGCTCAAGAACAACAGGGTCTTTGTTATGGAGATGGCTTCCGGGATCAGGCTGCAAGGTAAAATTGAAAGGGCCTTTGACGTGCTGGCATCCCCGGACTACCTCTCTCTTGACTTGAACAGTGAGACACTGCTGGGCACCATCCGTTACAAGCTCACAATGCACTTCTTCATGGAAGCGTACTACCACGGTGACGAGTTCGAAATGAACGTACACTGACAACAAAATTGTTTTATCTACTTAGCTTCCGTGGATACACAAACGCATGCTGGAAATGGAAGTCCGCATCGACCACACCCTCATCAGGCCGCAGCTGCGTACCCGCTGAGGCAGCCCGACAGGTCTTGCCGCCACCCCCAGGAGATAGTGGCAGAGAGGGATGCACTTACGCTGGTTGTAAACAGCTTGGACCCGCTGCATTCCCAGGAGGTTACAGAAGCTGCTCTCAGGGATGCCTCCGGCAAAGATAACATCATTCAAGTCTACTGCAGCAAAATCGCCCCAATGGAGAAAACCAAACACTTAGGCATGGAACTCATCACCTGCAAGAATCCCAGCATATACACGCAGTGGTGTAACAAGCCCCCGACACAGGTGCTAGGCAGGCTGGTGAGATCAAGCCACACACGAATAGCCTGAACGGCTTGAATAGCTGATTTGCGAGCATGATCAACGTGCTCTACTATGAGCAGGTCACCGAACAGCTTCAGGGGAAAGGTGGCAACATCACCAACGGCATAGACATCTGGAGCACTTGTTCTGAAGAACCCATCAACCTTGAAACCTCCCTTCTTAATAGCCAACCGCTCCTTCAACAGGCTATGAGTGGTCTCGCGCCTACGCCCACTACCACAATGTCTGTAGACAATGACCATCTATATTATAATAGTGCTTAAAAAAAACAAAAACATCATATCTAGCTTAGCACTAGAAAACTAGATAGAGGTCATCTCTCTCGAGTGATAAGGAAACCAACGAACACACTGTTGACACAAGAAATATGAAATCCATCGCTATCACTCTTTAAAACAGAAGTCGAGCCAGGGGCACCCCAAGCTGTGCGGACTCCACCCCACAACAACCTACACTCCCATCATGAGCACACTCAGTCCTAAACGATGCAGGAGCTCGGTCGCGCAGGCTCAACTTGAGAGAGATGAGCTGCGCGACTGCCGCTCTCGTGAAGATAAGACGGACCAGGTGTCAAACTAAACTTGACACCTGATTTAACACTTGACCTAAATCCAAGTGTTAAATACAAATAACTAGTTTTATTCTAGCTGTTTTCACACTGTGCTTATTTAACTTGACACCCTGAACGGCAATAGGGCCTGGAACTGGAAAATGGCGCCGAATTTCCAGTTCCGGGCCAGCCAGTCTAGGGACTTACCCGAAAATGGCCAAGTCCCTGAACGGCAATAGGGCCTAGAACTGGAGAATGGCGCCGAATTTCTAGTTCAAGGCCAGCCAGTCTAGGGACTTAGCCAATTTCGGAGCCCTGACTGGAAATTCGGCGCCATTTTCCCTAACACCACATGAGGCTTCTAACATCCTGAAATGCAAGGACTTGAAAGAAAGGCAGCGCGTATGTACCTGTAGAGAAGGCACATTGCTGCTTTGTCCGCGTTTGGCTGGTCGGTGAACTCGTGGCTCCGGCGAGCATCTGCTATCTCCCGAAAGAATAGGTTGGTTGTTAGAGCAGAAAGTACCTCGTCACATAGTCACGTAGGCTCTCTGCTGCAGGAGATATCTCCATCTTGAACTGATGTGCTTGTGTGTCCAGCTGCTCTTGCGCATTCGTCGTCACCTGTGGAGATTCTCCATCAGATCGCTTTCCTGAAAAAATACAATGAATCCACCCCCTACTAGAGTAGAAGCCCCAAACGAAGCGTGGGAAGTACCTGAAACCACCATGTCATGCGGTTCATCCACATGTCGAATGTGGGGTCAGAGAGTTTGTCCGGTTTGGGGGAAGCTCCACATGTCCCTGGTACTTTGGGAACCATTCCAGATTTGGAGCCACCGGGTCTGTCCAACCACCCAGCATATTCGTAAGCGCCAAACACAACAAAAAGGAGTTGTTGCCACCACAATTTGGTTAAGAATGTATCACCTTTTCTGTTGCATCCACACAGGATGTGGCTGGACGATGGAGCTTCTCCAATGTCATCGTGGGCTTCAGAGCGCGAGAGTAGTGCTTCCCCACCTCCACCAGAAAGTCGGCACCAAGGGCGGGATCAAGTATGGCCACGTACTTTACCATCCGCGACTTGTACTTTATGCGGGTCCTCACCTCCGCAGCTTTGACATACGATTCGAGTTCCGGGAGGGTTGGATTCTTCTCCTCTGACTCCATGTAGAACCTCCGCGCATGTGCCAAATCTTGTTGTATTTTCGTCTGTCAAGAATGCGCACATAAGATTAGAGATCCTGCTCAACACAATTTCTTCTATTGGGGGAGGAGAGACAAATTAGCTCAACAAAACTGTCAGGAGCTTTACCCGAAATATGTAGTCCACCATGGCGTCGACGCTCAGCCTATACCAGGTTCTGTCTGCCTTTGCCTCCGACTTGCGCAGGAGGTCGGCACTGAGGGAATTGGCAAACTCTTGCACCCCCTGCTTCCCGACATCCTTCACTCGGAAGAGCATATGGGACAAGTTGGTGGCAATGAAGGCATTCTCAGCCACCCTGCAGTGCCACATTTCCATCAAACAATACTGACATGGGAATTTTCATCATATATGAGGATTCGCAATGAAATGACTTCCAAATTCAAAGTCCAAAAGCGAGAGGGGTTGTAGCTTACGAATTGATGTCGGCCATTGCAGCTTTGAGAAGACTGCGATCTTTGGGCCCCGCAACCTTCAGCACAACACAATCCACGGCGAAATGCCAATCGAGGTCGTTGGGGTGGGCTTGGGCAATGTGCTCCATCCATGCCAGGAGGCGATGATTGCCGTCCCACACGTAGAACATCTTACCGGACAAGTGCTGGAAAAGAGGATCACTAGCAATCGATCTCTCGAACTCCTCATTTCGCGTTTGCCAATGGGGACCCATTTGTCCACCTCATCGGAAGTGTGGGCATGGGAAGCTCCGTGGTCGTTCTCAATGGAAACGTAAAACGCGGCAGACCCCATTCGATATCCATCCCGGAAAGAGAATTTCAGCTTGTCGATATCGCCTGGGAGGGCAGGTCTCACCACCTGCAATGACACCAAGTGGCAAAGGGGAATTCGAAGCTTGGCCGGGTACACCATGCCCCCAGCACCCTGCCAATGTTGCTATGGGTTGCCTCCAACATCTTGGCAGCGGCCAACTTCATATCCGCCTCAGACATGACGTCTGCTGCAGAGGGGTTTTCCGGCAGCCCACCAGGACCGCCAAATCCAGCCTGTATGCTCCGGGTTTGGGGCCTGGGGATGTCCGGGAGGATGTCATCCTGGTTAGAAAGCTCCCTGTCGTCCTCCTCAACAGGGTCAGCCACCTGCGAAACCACCTCCAGCACTCTCCCCGTCTCTACTGCCCTCTCCCTGGCTTCACCTCGAACTTGCACAATCCGTGCTCTTTCTGGTGTTCTTTCCTCTCCTCCACTCTCCACCGTATGGGTAATTGCGGGGGCTGCTCTTGCCCACGATGGTCTAACCGGTGTGTTACTGCCTCTCTGTGGTGTCTTGGAGGGATCCACTATCTCTGTGCGTCCCTAGCTTACATTGGCATCTGTCATTTGGGCACCCCTGGCCTCTTCATTGGCCTTTTCTCTTTCCTCCTGGCTAGCATTCTGTCTCGCCAGTTCTTTTGCCCTCTCTTTTGCCCTCTCACGGGCTTTTTGTTTCTTACTAGGGCTAGCAGCAGGGGAGCCCTCCAGGACGACCACCTTTGATTGAGGCGAACTGACACCCTCGCGCGCACTGCTCACTCCCCCCTCCGCAGCCCGTGACGGCTCTCTCGTCGGGGATTGCATGTGCTTAGCTTTCTTCTTTTTCTTTGCGTGGGCGGGCCCTACTGCATGTGCATCACAACCTCCATCGCCGGATCTGCTGTCCTCATGTCCTCACGACCTTCACCTGCCATGCCGCCTGCACCAACCTCCCCAATGCCTATTCTGTCGTACTCTCGTTGCAAGTCCTCCCGTCCACCAACAAAAGGTTGAAGTTTGCCCTCTTGCCCCAAGTTGGGCGATTCAAACATGCGATGAGTTGGAGCTGTCGATGATACCACCAGCGTGCCGGGCTCGTCGTCACTATGTCATTCCCAAATATCGTGGACGGAACTCGGCCAGGAATTTCCAACGTAGAGGTAATTCGGAGCGCAGCAAGATGGAAATTCAGCGCCGAATTTCCATCCTGCAAGGAAGGGCGGCGCACGAAATTTCCCTCACGCAGGTAATTCGGAAGCGGATGGATGCAAATCCGGCGCTGGATTTCCATCCGCGTAGGTAGGGCGGCGCGCCAAATTTCCCTGACGCAGGTAATTCAGAAGCGGATGGATGGAAATCCGGCGCCGGATTTCCATCCGCAAGGTTGGGCGGAGAGCGGATGGATGGAGATCCGGCACCGAATTTCCATCCATCCGGGACTCCACTTACCTGCTGGATGGAAATTCGGTGCCGGATTTCCATCCATCCGGGATTCCACTTACCGGAAGGATGGAAATCCCGCGCCGAATTTCCGTCCAGCAGGTAAGTGGAATCCCGGATGGATGGAAATCCGGCGCCGAATTTCCATCCAGCAGGTAAGTCGGATCGCTGGCGTATGGATATTCGGCGCCGAATTTCCATTCGCCAGGAATTTTGAAACGCTGAATTACCTTCCTGCAGGTAATTCTGAGCGCGGAATTACCTTCCTACAGGAATCTCTGAGCGTGTCCGATTGATTTTTCAGATTTTTCTTGGATTCCTTCACTGCTAGAGGCAAATCGGAACAGGCTCGGACGGAAATTCGGCGCCGTTTTTCCATTCTGGGAGGTTTCTGCGACTTCCTTTGAGGGGGCCCCGATGGAAATTCGGCGCCGAATTTCCATCCGGGGGATGGTCTCTGTCGGAGAGGTGTCGGCCTCTCCGCCGCTCTGTTGGATATTCGGTGCCGAATTTCCGTCCGGGGGTTGAAATATGACGGCCAGGTGCCGGCCTCTCCCCCCTCCCCGACTGCATTGGAACGGCCCCGGATTGAAATTCGGCGCCGTTTTTCCATCTGGGGAGGTTTTTATGTCGACCAGTTTTCGGTCTGACCCCCTGACAAGACTTCCTTTGGGGGGGCCCGGATGGAAATTCGGCGTCGAATCTCCATCCAGGGGATATTCTCTGTCGCACATGCGCCGGCCTCTGCGCCCAAGGCGACTTCAACCGGACGTCCCCTGTTGGATATTCGGTGCCGAATTTCCGTCCGGGGGTTGAAATGTGACGGCTAGGTGCCGGCCTCTCGCCCCTCCCCGACTGCATCTGAACCGCCCCGGATGGAAATTCGGCGCCGTTTTTCCATCTGGGGATGTTTTTTTGCCGGCCAGTTTTCGGCCTAACCCCCCGACACGACTTCCTTTGGGGGGCCCGGATGGAAATTCGGCGTCGAATCTCCATCCAGGGGATATTCTCTGTCGCACATGCGCCGGCCTCTACGCCCGAGGCGACTTCAACCGGGCGTCCCCTGTTGGATATTCGGTGCCGAATTTCCGTCCGGGGGTTGAAATGTGACGGCCAGGTGCCGGCCTCTCGCCCCTCCCCGACTGCATCCGAAAGGCCTCGGATGGAAATTCGGCGCCGTTTTTCCATCTAGGGATGTTTTTTTGCCGGCCAGTTTTCGGCCTGACCCCCCGACACGACTTCCTTTGGGGGGGCCCGAATGGAAATTCGGCGCCGAATCTCCATCCAGGGGATGTTCTCTGTCGGACACGCGCCGGCCTCTGCGCCCGAGGCGACTTCATCCGTCTTCCCTTGTTGTATATTCGGTGCCGAATTTCCGTCCGGGGTTGTAATGTGAGGGCCAGATGGCGGCCTTTCCCCCGAGCCGACTGCATCCGAAAGGCCTCGGATGGAAATTCGGCGCCGTTTTTCCATCCGCGTAGGTTTTTATGTCGGCCAGTTTTCGGCCTGACCCCCCGACAGGACTTCCTTTGGGGGATCCGAATGGAAATTCGGCGCTGAATTTCCGGCCGGGGGATGTTCTTTGTCGGACAGGTGCCGGCATCTCTGCCCCAGACAACTTCATCCGTGCGGCCCCTGTTGGATATTGGGTGCCGAATTTCCATTCGGGGTAGTAATGTGACGGCACGGTGCCGGCTTCTCCCCTTCAGCTGTCATCATCCGGACGGCCCCCCACTTTCTGACTGCATACCGTTGGCAGTTATTGCGCAAAGACCTGGGGCCGCATTCCTAAGACAAGGTTCATTAACACTCTGACTGTGGATTTCTGAGATAGTTGGCTCCCTGGATTTGGATCAGGCTTCGTCGCTCGGACAAATCGGCACCGCATTCCTTCCCATCGCTGCATCCCCTTCTACCAGGGAGCTTCCCCGCACGCCATCCTAGCAGTCTTATGTGCACATCTCCCATGGCGGAAAACCCGAGCGCTACAGTGTACTGCCCTCCTCACGAGCATAGAGCTTCATTTCCGTGCAGAGGGGACATCTGCCGGGTGATGGAGAAATATTGTGCGTTCGATACCACCTGAAACCGGGGTCGATTTTTTTGGAGGAGGAAAGGAAGGACTCAAACGGCCTTGTTGTCGAGAGTATTGTTGTGCTCCACGATGATTTCGGCGATGGCAGGGAATGGCGAGTTCCACCATCGGACAGCGTCATATACATGGTTGTTGGGGACTTCATTTGCCCGCCAAATGCACCTTCTATCCTGGCGCCTTCCACGAAACAATCCGCGAATCAGAGAGTGGCTACCTCAAAGAGAGAAGTCCGCAACGAAGTAAATCCAGAGCCGAATCCATCCATGAAGACGAACGAGAACCGGGTTGTTCACAACCTGTCCGACTCAGACGAGGTCATGGAAGTTCCGAGGTCGTCCTGGAGATCAGGCAAGTCCTCAATGGACGTCAATGGAGGAGGGAGTCATATTCCCAGCACGAGCACCGCAGTTCGATCTATTCTTGAAATTCTGCGAGGGCTTCACCTGGAGGGACACCGGTCGGAGCTAGCCGGGCTGGACTACAGCAAGTTCGCAATTAAATCAGTTACATGCCTTCCCGCCGACCTCGACGGTAATATCTTCTTTGAGTTCCCTCCTTGGGCGGACTACTCGAGGGCGTCCGGAATGTTGACAGATATGGATAGAAAACATGACGGTCATCCTTGGTGCGTTACCAAAACCACCAGCATGAAGATGCTCGATGGTGTGCGGGTGCGCTACGTTGTTTGTGCTGGCGCGTTGCGGTGTTTCTCCCCAACTTGCTTCCACTTTAAATCCAGAGGTCACAGGAACGAGACCGATTGGACAGGCACAGCTCATCAACCATTTCGAGCTCAGGAGAAGGTTCTGAACTCCACATTTAAGTGTGCGCATTGCAAAGAACCACCACACTGCATGTCTGTTTGTAATGCCAAGCAGTTCTATGTGTTGCACCGTTTCCCTGACCTCACCCGAGCTTGCATACACGTTGGTTCCCATTGTCACAAATTGGCGAGGGGGAACTCGCGGGAGGCTGCCCACGAGGCAGAGCAGCTCGTTCAGGAGGAGGTTAAGTTGAGACCGGGTGCCAAACCCAAACAGATACAGCTCCAAGCCGCCCATAAGATGGCATTGGCCAGAATTATGTCGGAAGACGGGTCCGATAGAGTTCCTCTCGATGAGAAGGAAATGGAGGCATTGCTGGAGTCGGTGTCCCACGTATGTTCACCGAATGTCCGAAACCACATTGTCTCATGCAAACAGAAAATTGGGCGTGGCTCGGATATGCACTCCATTCTGGAGGTGAAGCGACGATGTGGATATGACTACATTCATGGAAGTAGGTTTCCAGGACAAGGGACTGAGGCAGATCGTTGTTTCGTATTCAAAATGTCCACGTGTGGACCTGGCAGCGGCGTCGAACTGGTCGACAGGATGACGAGTGGGGACTTGTCAAACAGTTGGGTCATGTTCGACCATATCAAGCGAATTACAAATCACCAGTGGGTGACAATGGGTGCACATATCTACGATACCCACTGCAGGATGCTAATGACAATTGCTATTTGTGAGATGAAAGGAGAGGACACACAATCGGAGATGCTTCTTTGGCAGGGAATAAACGAACAGATGGCCAAGGCGGGATTGCCCCTTCCCAATTTCCGTGGTTTCATGGCGGACAACGCACAAGCAAATTGGGCTGCCATCCGAAGGGTATACGGACAAGACCCCAATGTTCCCATGGAAGGCAAAGGAGAGATCTTGTGGGTTCCATTTTCTGCAGAGCCTTTCGCAGTACACAACCAGGCTCGTGGCGCCAGATTTCAGAGAGGAGCACCGTTCCATGTGCCTTGCGTGGAAGCGCGCTCCCACCTTGGATGATGCAGAGACACAGTTTGCATGTATACGGGCTTGGTGGACATCGTCAGGTGCTGTAAGGAAATCAGACGAGGGAGCAATGGTCAGTTGGCTAGCATGGTGGCATTATCGTTTCCTCTAGTTTGGCGACTATATGCGGGAGGTGAGTTGCACGAATTCGCGTCCCGTTGAATATTATTCTTGGCCATATTTGTAACTTGCTTGTAACCTCAACATGTGCTTGTGCAGGAAATGTGTCTCGACTCCGACACCGACATGCCCACGACAAACATGGCCGAATCAGTGCACTCTTCCTGGCGTGCCTCCTCTGCGGTGCATCTGGTGGACATCCTCACTGCCACAACGGAGGACATTGTGAGGTCAATTATGCAGCAATGCAGGTACAACGAGTTCTTGAAAGGGAAACAGTGGGGCTTGGGGCCGGACAGGCAGGAAATGCTGATGCGGACTGCCTCTAGATTGAAGAATCCTCGGAAGTGGGCGGCGGCCTTGCGAGAGGGCCTTCGGGACACGCCATTGCTGCAAAGAGGCCAACATTTGGAAGGAGATGTTCATACCCGTCCAGTGAGAGGAAGACTTGACGAGGCACCTGGCGGAGAAGAGGATTCATGGCGAGCTGACAAGAATATTCGCACGCTCCCTCGTGGTCCGGTGATGTTGCCCGAGGAGGTCTCGTCGAGCACCACAAGTCCTGCACGTTCAAGATCGCCATCTCCTTTGAGCACAGGGCGCGTGCCCCGGCAACATAACGAGCCATCTGTAGTAAAGCAGTACAACATTCCCATTGTGGAGACAAGAGTGTCGGAGTCACAGTGGAGAATTGCGAGGACATTGCCGGCATTTCGAGGGAAGTGCTGCGCCATCCGGGTGGATACGAGAGCACGCTATGGTGAGATGATTCGGAGGAACCCACACGGTGCTGTACCTGCACCTTGTTTCAGCGGCAGATTTTTGACTCCCACATTTGCTCACGCCACAACGCAGACATTTTGGTTCTGTAGGCACGACATAATGACATGTGTATTTGGCAAGCCCAAGTACGGGATTCAGGGAATGCCGGAGCCTCCGGGCGTCTGGCCTGTTGCACCGGGTTGCAGCCTCTCTCAGAATGAGGCGGATGCTCTATCTACAGCAGGATTTCGAATGGTGCAACGCACAGACATCCCGGCCCACGCATTTCCAGTTCCTCAGATCCAGCCATTGCAGACTGCTCGGTCCAGTAGAGACGGATTGGACAATTCTGCACATCCCACAATGCGATTCGGAAGAGTGAAGAGACAACACCCTCCCAACAAGTTGAATGAGACTCGGATTGCCAATGCTCTTGGGATGGCTTGCAGTATTCAGAGCTCCGTGGACGTACCCCCACCCGGCCTTGGGCGTGTGTATCGGATGGCAACGGCTGGCTCGGCTGTACACGACGATGTATACACAATTACGATTGGAGTGGAGCCGACTTGCAATTGTACGGACTTCTCGTTGATGGAAGCAAAGAATGGTTCGAAGTATTATCCGTGCAAGCATATGTATTACATTTACCTGAAGAGGTTGAGGATGAACGTGACTATTGATGACTTTATTCATGCACCGGCGTTGAGCGTGAACGAGCTGCACAAACTCCTCCTTAGGGATTCCAGAAATCATTGATGGGGCAAAGGGAATCCACCATATGGATATTTTCAATTGCATTTTGCTGTATCAGACTTTTTTTTGCAGTGTAATGAAATGCACCCCAAAACTCCTGGAATGAGGCAATATTCCATTCAAACTGAGATCCAACAGAAGCAGTTGTGGGGCCATTTCTGGAAAAATGGCGCCGAATTTCTCTTTTTGGGGCCGAAAACTCGCTAAGTCCCAACATGCACTGGTACCTGTGTCTGGGAAAATGGCGCCGAATTTCTCTTTTTTGGGCCGAAAACTGGCTAAGTCCCAACATGCACTGGTACCGTGTCTGGAAAAATGGCGCCGAATTTCTCTTTTTTGGGCCGAAAACTGGCTAAGTCCCAATATGCACTGGTACAGTGTCTGGAAAAATGGCGCCGAATTTCCCTATTTTGCGCCGAAAACTGGCTAAGTCCGAACATGCACTGGAAAAATGGCGCCGAAGTACCTGTCATGAGGGGACCTATAGCCGCGGAATTCAACACCATTTTTCGCCAGAGAGACCTATTACCGCGAAATACGTCGCCGTTTTTTGAGGTTACGGACCCTATTACCACGAAATTCGGCGCCATATTTGCACATGTCGCTGGGAATTGGCATGAGCGGAAGACGAAATATCATGAGCACAACTGTCAAAACTGCAATTTTCCCTTCAAGGGGCCGAATAATATATTTGTTTTTCCTGACACATTGCATTAAATTATTGTTTTTTAATTGTTTTTTAATTGTTTTTTAATTGTTTTTTTTATTTTTATTTTCGAAATTTGTACTTCTGCTCATGAAAACCGATTGTCTTACTACTCCGCTCATGCCGCTCATGCTCATGAAATAGCAAACCTCTTTATTCGATACAATCACACTATGTAGAGAGACTTGAGTGAAGTTATGGAATGAATGTATGCATGAATGGAACCTGATAGATACTGAAGCAATCTGATGCTTAAGTATACAAAGTAAGGTAAATTGCTAACATGAAGGCAAGAAGAACTACGAACAGGAAGCACAACCATGATACACTAGCTGTAGGTCATGACTGATTGTTCTGAGCGGGCTGAGTACTTAGAGATATCCAACTCTTCTATCTTGGAGTTTCCACCTCGGATAGCAAAGGGATGGGTGAATAAAAGCCGCTAGACATTTGGCGACCATACTGGGGAACTGGGTCAAGAACAACCAGATGTGACAGGCATCTGATGGGATCATGGGGGATGGAGAATTAAAGAATTTGATGTGAATCATATTCCCTGTGGAACTGAGAAAGAAAGATTGTCCAAGCAATTCTTTCAGAGATTCTGGGAATTGCCAGATGGTTGCAAAGAAAACATTCTTAAGAAAGTGCATGATGCTGATCCTGAGTGGGGTCTGGCGAAAGGGGTGAAAAAGATTTATCAAGTGGCATGTAGAGGGAGAGCAAGTTGGTTACCAACACTGGTTTATGGAGGTTAGCTATTTCATGAGCATTAGCGGCATGAGCGGCATGAGCGGAGTAGCAAGACAATCGGTTTTCATGAGCAGTAGTACAAATTCTGGAAATAAAAAACATAAAAAACATAATTTTAATGGAATGTGTAAGAAAAAAACCAATATATTATTCATTGTTTGAAGGGAAAATTGTAGTTTTGAGAGCCGTGCTCATGATATTTCGTCTTCCGCTCATGCGAATTCCGAGCGACATCTGCAAAAATGGCGCCGAATTTCGCGGTAATAGGGTCCGCAACCAGAAAAATCTGCGACGTATTTCACGGTAATAGGTGTCTCCGGAGAAAAAAGGTGCCGAATTTCGCGGCTATAGGTCCCCACATGACAGGTTTGTAAGCCCAAAATTTGGAAATGTGCCGCCGAATTTCGGTACATGGTGCCGGGGATTGCACAGATGTTGGGCAGTTCTGGGCCATGTAATTGGAAATTCGGCGCCATTTTTCCAGATATCGCTCCCGTGCATATTGGGACTTCGCCAATTTTCGGCCCAAAATAGGGAAATTCGGCGCCATTTTTCCAAACATCGTTCCCGTGCATGTTGGGACTTAGCCAGTTTTCGGCCCAAAATAGGGAAATTCGGCGCCATTTTTCCAGAAATGGCCCCACAACTGCTACTGTTGGAACTCAGTTTTTTGGAATATTGCCTCTCATTCCAGGAGTTTTGGGGTGCATTTCATTACACTGCAAAACAAAGTCTGATGCATAAAAATGCATTTGAAAATATCCATATGGTGGATTCCCTTTGCCCCATCAATGATTTCTGGAATCCCTAAGGAGGAGTTTGTGCAGCTCGTTCACGCTCAACGCTGGTGCATGAATAAAGTCATCAATAGTCAAGTTCATCCTCAACCTCTTCAAGTAAATGTAATACAGATGCTTGCACGGATAATACTTTGAACCCTTCTTTGCTTCCATCAACGAGAAGTCCGTACAATTGCAAGTCGGCTCCACTCTAATCGTAATTGTGTATACGTCGTCGCTTACAGCTGAGCCGGCCGTTGCCATCCGATAAACACGCCCAAGGCCGGGTGGGGGTACGTCCACGGAGCTCTGAATAGTGCAAGCCATCCCAAGAGCATTGACAATCCGAGTCTCATTCAACTTGTTGGGAGGGTGTCGTCTCTTCACTCTTCCGAATAACATTGTGGGATGTGCAGAATTGTCCAATCCGTCTCTACTGGACCGAGTAGTCTGCAATGACTGGGTCTGAGGAACTGGAAATGCGTGGGCCGGGACGTCTGTGCATTGCACCATTCAAAATCTTGCTGCAGAAAGAGCATCCGCCTCATTCTGAGAGAGGTTGCAACCTGGTGCAACAGGCCAGACGCTCGGAGGCTCCGGCATTCCCTGAATCTCGTACTTGGGCTTGCCAAATACACAGGTCATTATGTCGTGACTACAGAACCAAAACGTCTGCGTTGTGGCGTGAGCAAATGTGGGAGTAAAAAATCTGCCGCTGAAACAAGATGCAGGTACAGCACCGTGTGGGGTTCCTCCGAATTATCTTGCAACAGTGTGCTCTCGTATCGACCCGGATGGCGCAGCACTTCCCTCGAAATGCCGGCAATGTCCTTGCAATTCTCCACTGTGACTCCGACACTCTTGTCTCCACAATGGGTATGGGAATTAAGATGTCGTTGACGACACCTTAATCCTGAGCACCTGCACACGCACCATGGTTCATTCATGTCGCTCATTTTTCATCCAAAAATCATCCAACATTCATCCATTCTTTTTTTCATTCATCTCAAAACCATTCATCCGGCAGCTTTTCATCGCACATTCGTACCATATGGTCGTCACTCAGCAAGGATTCTTCTGTCGGATGGGGTGGAGATTGCGTCCGTGCAATGTAGTTTTTGTCCACGACAATAGGCCATCTTCTTCCCTCGGTTGTAGGCTCCCATTACTAATCTGCTCACGCTTGCAATCTGCTCACGCTTAACGGATTCTACTAACGTTTACCACTTAAAGTGTGAGCGTGCTCACGTGAACTGCTCACACGGTAGCTACCCTCAGACTTGTGGGGCCCATTTGATTTTAAATGAAAGTTTAATATATATGTATTTAATGTTATGAGTTTTTATTTTATTTTCACAAGTTCCAGTTGAGAAGTCGGCACAGACTTGTCCAATGTCGCACTGGTATGTACTAAAAGTGTGCACAGACTTGCTATTTCCTATCCCACTATGGAATGCGCTCGACATGACTAGTGGGCTTCAAACACACCACCTCGGTCAACTTCATAACATAGGAAAATACACAAAAATGTTATGGTCTTGCAATTCTTGAACAAGGATAAAAGACAAACTGGAAGAACACTCACAAAAACTCAGAGACCGCTCATCGGTAAGTCGGCACAGACTTGCAGAATAGTAGAAGACCCTTCCCGGCAAGTGGCGATAGACGTATGGAATAGAATTTGTTGGCTTAGAAAATAAGAACAGTGGAACGGAAAGCGGTGGATGCAGAACGTAAGGCAGTATCGTAGGCAAATGCTCCTCATCTTCGCTTGCAGAAGGACGCTTCTGATGACGTTATTCCACCCATAGGCAGGGATCATGGCGAAGCATTGCACTGGCCTCGTTCATACTCAAAGTAGGAAATTAAGTAAGGGGCCGTTGGCACAACAGCGGAGACGTTGAAGAAAAATCCAGTAAATGTGCTTGCAATGGGTGTACCCTTCCTTCAGATTGCGCATCTTCACAAAGTCGGGACATGTGCAGTCCGGGTAAATGCCAATTGAGACGTAATAAACCTGCCCGTTGGTCGCTGAGCCGGAAGTACTGATGGTGTAAACTCTTCCCATCCCCGGTCGAGAAACATCACGGAAGCTCTGAACGATACCTCACAGTGACATCGCCAATCCGACCTTCGTCATATTAAGAGCTGTCTGTTTTTTGCGGTTATATTGCTTGCCCCATTTGCATTTGGGGGAGGTAGCCTATACTATATGCGCACACAAATGCATGCATATGGAGGAATGTATGCGTGCATACAAATTTTAGATATGCATAGGAACAATTTTATATGCACAACACTTAAATAAGGGTACCCAAAAAATAAAATAAAATTGTGATTCATCTAATCTTAGGGTCCATAGTCAAAATATCAAAGGATGGAATAAGAATATTCTATATAGAATATTCCATATTCATTGTATTATTATTCCACATGGGTGAGTGTAGGAATGGGAGAGGAACATGTTGCTTTTATGGCTTTCCAACATGAGAAAAAAGGTCAAAAAATTAAAAAGTGACGAGGCACGGCTCCTTGTTAGATACAAATGGTGAAGGTACGGGCTCTTCCAATGGTGGGAGTCTAGTTTGAAGTTCAGAATGGAGCAATGCTAAGGGAATGCTAGGGAGCTTGTTACATAGGTTTTGCAGTATCTATATATCTATCTTCTGAAACATTTTTATTTTACAAAAACATAATGTCCATCAGAGATAGAACCCACAACCTATCGGGTATCAAGCCTAGTTCATACCACTACACTACCCATTCAGACTTGAAACACTAATGAAATGAAACACTAATGAGATAAAGATAGTCACCCTGTGTGTACATAACATGCCACAATACTCATAAGGGTTGATCTTACTAATGATGAAATTTGATAGTTGTGAAGTGCATGTCGAACTTGCATTAAGGTAAAGGGATCTATGAAATGCAGTAGAGATCTATGTACAAACTATTACATAGATAAATCAAATGACAGGAAGATAACATGAAATCTGATTTCAACACCGTGTCATTTGCCCCATTTGTTTTACCTTACACTAGAGAGAAATACATGTATCATAAAAAATAACAAAAAATTCGGACTGACAATGAGGACAATGTATTGTATATGTAATTTCTAATTACCTACATAACATCATCAGCTGATACTTCATCATCCGTGTCATAAGCCTGTGATTCAGAGGCATACACATCCATGAAAGCCTCAACTCTACGCAACCTATCCACGGATTGTCCAACAATAGCTGCTCTTCGGTCAAACAACAGATCATTGGAAAGACCTACATCACGTTGTTGATGTATTGAATGCAAAGCTTGGGACTCGGCATACGAAGGTAGATAAAACGATGAAAGAGGACTTTGGGGTAGACTATCGTAGATGGTCCGCACAATCCCATCACTGCATCAAACATACATGTATACTTATGTTAACAAATCAAATGGGAATGGTTTGCTTTGCAAATAATATAGAGATTGCAACAAAGGGAATGGAGGCGAGACATACTCACTAGGAAGTACTGCCGAGATGAAGACCAAGCTTGCGCGCCACCTTAGGAGCGGGGGGTTCCAACAAACTCACAGGACGTTGAATGGTTGGAGTTACCACAGATGAAACCAAAACGGGTTGAGTATTTTGAAGTGCAGAGAGACGTGCTGCATACAACGTCTGGTCCCCCTCAAGACCAAATACGTGACGTCCAGACTCGCGAGCAGCAATAAATGTAGAACCTGCAGGAAAAAAACATGCAATGATGATATTATATCGGATAACAGTTAATGATCATGAATCAGCTCAGAAGTTTTTAATTACAAAATGGAGACCAATGCAGACCTGTGCCAGCTGTGAGATCCAAAATGCGGGAGCCAGGAGGTGAGCATGTCTCCAACAACACTTGCATGAAGGCGGGACTACGGTCTCGTGCACCCCTCCAGGCTTGTTGAGGAGTTTGCATGGGTAGTGCAACATCTGGAATGTGGTTGTAGATGGCATCCAACTCAACAGGGTCTGCAAGGGGGTCCACAACTTTGCCAGACTCACGCAGTTTGAATAGTCCTCCTTGCTTGGTGAGGACATGGGCGTGGAAGAACATGGTCTGTTAGACGTGCCATTTCCACAAAAACAGTGCACCCGGATGGTTTAATAATATGTATGAGAGTAGGAAGATGAAACATCAAACAATGAGATATTGAAGAGGGATGATTTTTACCTTTCCTGTCTGAGTGTGTAGAGGGGTGGTATTGATGCAAGTATATTTCCTTGATAATACGGAAATAGAGCTGCCCCTGGAGTAAGAAAAGAGCTCCAATGCAAAGGAATCATCGGAGCCCTGCAAGAACACCAAGCATCCATTGTCATCCAACAGGTCATTAGCAATGGAGAATGCATACTCCCAATACCGTTTATCAAAAGCATTCTAGGGAGGAACCTGTACACCATCCAAACAGCCCTGTACAGGCATTCCTGTTGGGCAGTCCACGATGATCATGTCCACAGCCACATGCACACTTTTTCCATCCACAACACTAGACCAAGTTCCTGGCAACTGCAAACAACATACAGAAAATATAGGAGTCAATAGCCGGATGATGAGGATATAAAAACATCGAAGAATTCCTTACATTCAAGTTTGTTTGTTGGGGGAAACTCACATTTTTTAAGAACTCCATGAGCTCTTTCAAGGTCGCATCAGGAGATGTACTTGAGGCCTCCACCATATCAATGAAATGAGTAGGCATGATCTTCATGCGATACATGCTAGGTGCACCACCAAAAAATGACACTGCACTGTAAGGATGTTCGCCTGCCTTTGGCTTGTTTCCTTGAGTAGTAGGTGCAGGCACTACAACCAACTGATTTGAAGGATGTGAAGAACTACCAATAGGACCAGCAATAGAAGCCACACCTGCATTGGGGGCCACACCTGCATTGACATCCGCACCTTTTCTTTTTTGTGATTTGCGTTTTGGTACACCCACAACGGCAGGGACCACTTGGGCTACAGCGTCAGCGGCCTGTGTAGCAATCTGTTCTGCATGCTCCAGATCAAGAACAGGGACTTCAGTGGAGATACCCCCTTCATCACTCACTGACTGCCTGCGAACACATTCCTTATGAAGTCCCATTTCTGCATAGGGGATAGTACCCTTGGGCATATCCAAATACCAACCCCCCCCCTTCCCGGTGTTCCACACCCCAATCTTCCTCAATTGCAGGTGTGTACATGGAAGCTTGTTGAGCACCAAACTTCCAGGCCATCTGAAACTTGGGCTCAGCCTTAAGTCGATCACTCGGTACAAGCACAAATCTCATGTACCTAAAATACAAACACATTCAAAGTTATTGTGGAGACAAATATTTATGCAACCTGTTCAACAATTGAACAAGCACATTAAGAAACATGTATATCCCAATGTACTAGAAAAATACTTGAAGCATAGACATTTTTGACTTACAAGGTGTATACACTATCCATGTACAATGCAATGGAAAGATGGTACCTGAATAAAATCCGTCTCACCACCTTCTCCCCACCTGTTTGTTGTTCCCAATCATTGCCTCTGAATGGCCCCTTTGGCAATGAGAACTCTCTATGAAACAACTCATTGAAATGAGTCATCTTCCATGTATCCATGTAGTCTCCCAGACTCTCACTCTCTCCTTCCTCCAAGGCAACATGAAATTGGCCAGGCTGAGTGGTGTACAAGGCAAACTGAGCCAAGGCAACCTTGCGAAGCTGCCAGAAAATACAGTCGGTTAAATAACTATGTTAATGTGTCATCAACAAAATGAATTAATTGCATTGAGAAGATAGTGATTGTACATGTACCTGCCACCAAAAAGTCCTTCTATTCAGCCAAGGATCAAGTGTTGGCCCACTGATAGGCCCGAGTGGAAAAAAATTACGGTCGTGAAGTGTTTGGTCTCCATTCCATATATGTAGCCATTCCACCTTTTCTGCAGGATCCACCCGGGCGGTAGCAATGTTCACCATTTTCTCTTGGGTCATTTCCTCTGATCCTGCCTTTACACGTGACCAATGCAGTTTAAGTTCTTGGAGAAACATGAAGCAGAGGTGAATCTTGTCTATGGATGCAAAGAATGAAACTTGGTTAAGACATGATGTTACCTTGTACAAAATCTCTGTCATTGCATGGACTGTCAGGTTATACCAAGTCTTTCCTGCTTTCTTGATGCATTCGTCGTATTGCTCTTTCCTCAATACATTCTTCCATTCAGAGACAGGTGTAAGGCCAATCATATTGACCTTGCAAACCAAGTGCACAAATTTGGATGTAACATGTGCCCTCTCTGTTGCCCTGCACATATAAAATATGATCATTAGAAAGAAGATGTGTATATGTACATCCATTGAGCAAGAACATGACAACATTGAACATGAAAGTAAATGAAGAATAGAAAGGAAACTCACACATTCACTCCATCCATGATGGATCTGAGGGAACCACGATTTTCAATGTCCGCATTGAGCACCCAACTTGTCACACAGACATGCCTTGACAAGTTGGCCCCATGAACTTCATTGATATAGGGATACCATGCTTGAAGCCTATGATTCCCATCCCCGACATGAAACATCTTCCCCCGAAGATGATGCAACTTTGGCTTGGACTCAAGATACTTCTCAAACTCATCATTGACTGTTTTCCAATGACTATCCCATGTAGAGATGATATCAGGACCTACATCTATAGTAGATCCATCAATCCCCTCAACAGAAACATAGAACACGGCTGCTCCTGGATGGTATCCAGAATAGAAGTTTCCTCTAAGCTTTAGGATGTCGTTGGCAAGGGCGGGCCTAACAACCTGCATAGAAATCATGCGACACAATGGAATGTCCATAACTCCATCCTCAATGAGGAGGGACCTGAAAGTTACATTCAGATCTTGTTTCTTTTCCGGAATAATTGCCTGTTTGGCATCTAGAGAAAGAGGATCATTAGATGTTGTATCCTCTTCATACTCATCTGCCCCCCAATTCCCTGCATCAATGTCGTCAATAATGGTTGCAAGCGTCCCGGCCTCCACAGCTTCAGTTGTAGTAGTAATTTCCTAATTCCATAGACCAAAACAGTTCAAGATGTCAGTGTATGAGAAGAGCACATGTGTGAATGTATAATATGTAAAAAGAGCAGTTCAGTGTCATGGTTGCATGAAGAAAACAAATGAATTTGGATAGTCAACTAATTCCATGAATATCCTTGTCTTTCAAAGCTTACAACTTGGAGCAGAATACAGGCGTGAGCATCCCCACAGAGGACCTCCGACCACCTACGCCGGCGCATATGACACATATGTGCAACCAACTCAAAATTTGACAAGATTTGAGACCGTTGAAGAAATTTTTGCTCAAGGAGCTCCAAGCATATGCGCCGGCGCATACCATGGAAGGGAGGTTGTAGCCAAACATACAGGAGCACCTTGAAAGATCAAACTAGGCCTATGGAAGCATGTGGAGTTGTGGAGGTGGCAACGTAGAAGCTTTGAGATACTTGAATACTGTGATCAACCAAAATAGGGAAGGTTCCCCAAGCGTCTGCGCCGACGGAGGTGGCAGCCTCGACACTTTGGAGCTTACGTAACACATGGAATATACAACAAAAAACCAAGCTCCAAGCATCTCCGCCGGCGGAGATGCTTGCATGAGGTTCCTGAAACCTAGGAGCTAAGCAAAAAAAGATTGTGTTCAATGGGTATGCGCCGGCGGATATGGCAGCCCAGCCCGCTCGGAGCATCAACAACTTATGAGAATGCGGAGAAACAAAAGAGATGGAAGGGGGGGAGAACTTCCTGAAATATGTGAGCAGCCATGCTGCACGGGTCTGTGTTGACAGAGGTGGCAGCCTTGGTGCTTTGGAGCTTCCGTAACACAGGGAATATGCAAAAAAAACCAAGCTCCAAGTGTCTCCGCCGGTGGAGACGCTTGCAGGAGGTTCCTGAAACCTATGATCTGAGCAAAAAAAAATGTACTCAATGGGTATGCGCCGGCGGATATGCCAACGCAGCCCACTCGGAGCATCAGCAACTTTTGAGCATGCGGAAAAACAAAGAAGATGGAAAATGGGAGAACTTCCTGAAACATTTGAGCAGCCCTGCTGCACAGGTATGCGCTGGCGGATATGCCAGCCCAACCCGCTCGGAGCATCAGCAACGTATGAGCATGCAAAAAAATAAACGGGATGGGAGTAGAGGAGCACTTCCTGAAACATGCGAGCATCCCAGCTCCAACGGTATGCGCCGGCGGAGGTGGCTGTTAGGAGGCAGTCTGGGACTTAGGCATTTTTTATGGGTTCTGTGGAGTCTGGGACTTAGACACTTCTATGGGTTCTGAGGGGTACCCTTAATTTTTTGAGATAGCCCGTCACAGCCATACACAGCCCGTCACAGTCAGTCACAGCCCGACACAGACACAGCCCGTCACACCCATACACAGCCAGTCACAATCTGACACAGTCGCATAGTCAGTCACAGCTGTCACAGTCGTAGGGAACGGTATGACAGGGAAGACTGTGGGGAACAAACATCTGCCGGGGAACATGTAATTCACGGAGGACGGTTAGTGAAGGAAAACGGTTAGAACAGGGGGAAGGGAGAAAGCGGCGAGCGGAGAGAAAGGGACATATACTTTTTGGGATGGAGATCACTCCTGGGGGGAAAAGGATGGAGATCGGAGGAAGGGAAGCTGGCGAGGAGGAAGGAGATACTATAGGACAGAGTTAGTACGAGATGTAGATTTACTTAGAGGGATAGATTAGAGAAGTTAGGACATCAGCATGTATCCGATTATGATTAATCTGATTCTCATCCGATACAAACACCTTGTGTTGAGAGACTTGAGTGAAGCTGTGTATGAATGAAATCAGGAGGCCCAAAGAAGCAATCTGACGCTTAAAAAGATACCTGGTCAAGATAAACAGGGAATATAAACTGATAAGGAATGTAATTGGAAACCCAACAATGATTCACTAGCTGCAGGTCATGACTGATTGTTTCACGCGGGCTGAATGCTTAGAGATATCCAACTCTTCTATCTTGGAGTTTCCCCCTCGGATAGCGAAGGGATGGGTGAGTAAAAGCCATGTGACATTTGGCGACCATACTGGGGAACTGAGTCATGAACAACCAGATGTGACAGGCATCTGGTGGGATCATGGTGGTTGGAGGATTAAAGAATTTGAAGTGAATCAAATTCCCTGTGGAACGAAGGAAGAAAGATTGTCCAAACAATTCTTTCAAAGGTTCTTGGAATTGCCAGACGGTTGTAAGAAAATATTCTTAAGCGAGTGCATGATGCTGATCCGGAATGGGGTCTGGAGAAAGGAGTGATAAAGATTTATCAGGTAGCCTGTAGAGGAAGAGCACGGTGGTTACCAACATTGGTTTATGTGATAGCCTTACTATCTATTAAGCGGGTAGAGTTTGAAAGCTGGGAGGAAAGGAAAGTGAATGTTTACACTCATATGCATGAGGAGCTTGTATTGGTAAAGAATTGGATTCCAAAGGATATCTTGTGGATCAAACTTACACCAAGAACAGCTTTTCAGACTTGTTTACCATATGGTTATATGGTAACGGAGACTTCCAGTATAGCCAGAGGTACATTGAAGCTGGAAAGAAACCCAGGCATATATGAGAGATACTACAGGAGAGAATTTTGGTTGTTGCCACACTAAAAGAAATGAAAGATATGGGACATGAGTGATGAAAGAGAAGCTAGACTCCAAAGATATTCAGCAAAAAGAGAAAGTTATCTGAAAGCTCATTATCCATACCTGTGGGAGAGAGGAATAGACATTGGGGAATCATCTGGACCTCTCACACCATTGAGATCAGGGAGTACATCACCTATACCAGAGGAGCTAGAGTTGGATACCACACCTTCTTTTTCTTTGCAAGAAAGATTAAGGGACTTGGCAGAGGAAGAAGATCAACCACGAGGTGAAAGATCTGAGGTACATCCCTGGATAAAAGATTTGGCAGAAATCTTTGATAAGAGTTGGCATGGAACACCAAGAGCAGGAACTCCAGTTTCGGGAGCAGAAGAGGAGGATGCAGAACCAGCGGAGAGTTCAAACTCTCCAACATTATTACAAAATAGTTACATGAGTGAAGAAGAAGAAAACCAAGGAAAGAAATTGGAAGATGAGGAATATGAAGAAGTAGACCCAGCAGCTGAGGTTGAGACTACAACCAGGACATCCCAACCCGTTGGACCTGGATCAAGTGGAGCACTTGGATCACAGGCCAACGAAGGTGTCGGCTCAGAGGGATCAGGCGAAAGACCTGGATCTGGCTCTGGGGGGACAGGGAGTGTGGAAAGTAGTGCAACTGAGGCTGGGAATACTGTGAATATAGAAAGGCCAGGAGCAGGAAGGGCTCAGGGGCCAGTAATTGGTGGAAGAACCACCACAAATACTACAGGTCCACAGGGACCAGCATCAGCCAAAGGCCAACAACTGTCAGGGGGCAGGGTGTAGGGTCGCAGATGGCGTTACAACCAACACGGGCTAAACCACCTTTTCCGATATATTCAGGGAAAGGGGATCCTGATGTACACATTAGCCAATTTGAGCACATGTGTATAGTGAACAATGAGAATGGCGATGATGCCAAGATGAGACTGTTTCCGTGTTCACTTATAAAGAAAGCCAGTGAATGGTATGCAAGATTCCCTGATAATCATTTCCTAACCTGGAATGGCTTGAGTACAGCGTTCCGAAATAGGTTCAGGACCAGTAAAACTGAGGATGAAGTGTATGGGAGTTTACAACAGCTGAAGCAGAAGAAGCATGAAACTGTTGAAGAGTATATGGAGAAAATGGAGTTGATGATGAAAAAGTTGGCTGCTATACCAGCACCAGGATTGCAGAAGGCTTGGTTTGTGAATGGACTAAGGCCAGAGTTGCAAAAGAAAGTAGACATGTTACCCCACAATACAGTGGAGGAGGCATTTGAAACAGCAAACAGAATTGAGCAGTTGGGAATGCTCAGGAAGGAGAAAAGAGATGAAGAGGACTCTGAGGATGAGTCAGAAGAAGAAGAGGAGATGGAGCATAAAAAGAAGAGTAAAAAGAAGGAAAAGATGAAGAGGGAAAATTATGAGAAGAGATTAGAAGAAATCTTGAAAAAGTATGCCACAGAGGCTGCAACACATTGGAGGAAGGGTGTTTGGTGTGCAAAATGCCAGAATGAAGGCCACACCACTACTGAATGCCACATGAAGGAGAAACACTGCACTATCTGTAAAATGGATAACCATTCTACTGAGAATTGTTACTACAACAGAAGAACAGCAGTAAGAGAGCCTAGGCAGGTAAGGGTGCATCAAGTGCAACCCCAGCCAAGAAGAAACAATGATCAAGACCACTATGGTAGGACAGGTGGTTATAACAATGGCATGGAAAGGAGAGGTAATCCAAGAGGGAATTACCAGGGACATCCCAGGGGTGGCTATCAGGGTAATCCAAGAGGGAATTACCAGCCAGGGAATCAGGATTACAGAAATAATCCCAGAACAGACCAAGGGCGAGGACCCAATGGAGAAGAACTGTGTTACTATTGTAATCAGGCAGGACATCGTAAGGCGGCTTGTCCATTCTGGATCAGACACCAGAATGAGATGAGAGCTCCTGGGAATGAGGGGCCAGTAGTGGCAGCCCACATGGTTAGGCCATGTATTGTACCGGAAGTGAGTACAATGATAGTAACAAGAAGCAGAGCCAAATTAGTACCTCCAGTGGAAGATGAAGTTGATGATAATGAAGATGGCAGTGATGTGCCTGAAGATGATGAGGCTTGGAGAGATGAGAAAGAACTGCACAAGGAAGTGGCGGATACCATACGGGAAATGCAGAAGAGTACTGATATTCCCATGGTAGACTCCTCAGACTCTGAAGGAGAAGAAGAAGTCAGTGAGGAAGAAGGAAAGAGGGAAGCTGCAGAAGTGCAGGGTAAGGAAGGGACATTGGCTGAAGTGATATGCCAGTCCAAAGTGGAAATTACCATTGGACAGCTATTAGCTGTGGCACCTTATTGTAGACACAGGCTGTATCAAGCAATCAACAGGATTGCCCATTTGACAGAGAACACAGACCTGAACAGCAAGGTGACCAGTTATAATGTGAGGCCAGAAGGGCAAGAAACAGTCATGGATTTTGATGATTCTATGCCAGTTATCCAGTTGAGAATTGGAAGCACAGAGCTGGCAGATGTACTGATAGATGGAGGCTCTGGTGTGAATATCATGACAGACCAATTGAGGCAGAAGCTAGGTCTAAACAACATGAAACCAGCCCCATTTACAGTAACCATGGCAGACCAAAGGAGTGTACAGCCATTGGGATTGATCAGAGGAGTTAAAATCCAGATTCAAGAGATGATCTTTAAGATCACAGTAACTGTGTTGAAGATGAATGAAGTCCTGGAAGCTTATTCCTTATTGTTGGGAAGACCATGGCTGAAACAGGCCAAGGTGTCTCATGATTGGAATTCACAGTTACTGACTGTGCAGGATGGGTTGAACAAGATACAAATCACCACTAAGAAATCTGAAAGACTATCTGCTACAAGAAGACCAAGAGGGGTCAGAGAGTATGATTGGAAAGAAGGACTGGATGAGGAACAGGAAGCTACTTTGTTCGCTGCACACCCAGAGTGGGAACAGGTTGCAGAGATGCAATTAGAAGGCCTGAGTTGTTTAAAAAGTATCTACTGTGGTGCAGTGACAACAACCCCAATTGAGGAGGAAATAAATAGTTACCCACCACATTTTTATGAGGAAAGGGAAGGAGAGATTGATATCCTAGAGGAACCAGCCACTGTAAGTCTACAGGATGAAATAGTAACTGGTTGGACAATCACAGCTGATGAGCAGGTGAGGGAAGTGAATGTGGGAACTGAGAAGGAACCAAGGATGGTGAAGGTAGGGGCGGATCTAGAGCCAGAATTCTTTGAGGAAGCAAAGAGTCTGTTCATTAAATACAGAGATGTATTTGCTTGGAGCTATGAGGATCTGAAGGGGATACCACCTGAGATCTGTCAACATAAGATTGAACTGGAACCAGGATCAATACCAGTTAAACAGGCGAGATACAGGATGAATCCCAACTATGCAGAGAAGGTTGGAGAAGAGATCAAAAAGTTGGCTGAAGCTAAATTTATATACCCGATAGAGTACACAACTTGGTTGTCACCCATTGTGATAGTCCCCAAGAAAAATGGCAAACTAAGAGTTTGTGTGAACTACAAGAAGCTGAATGCTTGTACGAGGAAGGATCCTTTTCCTCTACCATTCACAGAAGCAGTATTGGACACTGTGGCAGGCCATGAAATGTATTCATTCATGGATGGCTTCAGTGGTTATAATCAAGTACAGGTGGCAGAGGAAGATCAAGGAAAAACAGCTTTCATCACAGACTGGGGTGCTTATGCATACAAAGTCATGCCTTTTGGACTTTGTAATGCACCAGCAACTTTCCAGAGAGTTATAAGTGAATCTTTTCAGGAGTACCTTGATGATTTCATGCAGGTGTTCTTGGATGATTTCAGTGTGTATAGCTCTAAGAGTGAGCACTTGCATAAATTGGAGTTGTGCTTGGCCAGATGCAGGATGAGAGGTCTGGGCCTGAATCCAGAGAAATGTACTTTCTGTGTGAACTCAGGGGTACTTTTGGGACACATAGTGTGTAAAAAGGGACTTCTAGTGGATCCCAGAAAGACGGAGGCCATTAAAGCCTCCCCACCTCCAGTAAATGCTAAGAGTCTAAGGAGATTCCTGGGACAAACCAGCTACTACAGAAGATTTGTCAGACGGTATGCACAGATGGCAGCACCTTTGAGCAAACTTTTAAAAAAAGACGCAGTGTTTGCATGGACAGATGAATGTCAACAGGCTTTTGAGGAACTGACATTGTCAATGACAACTACACCTGTATTGATTAATCCTCACTGGCAGGAAATGTTCCATGTTCACTGTGATGCTTCAGGAGAAGCATTGGGAGCGGTGCTAGCCCAAAATGTTACAGGAAGGATAGATTCACCTGTGTACTATGCTAGCCGATTAATGAACAATGCTGAAAGAAATTATAGCACAACAGAAAGAGAAGCATTGGCAATGATCTATGCAGTGAAGAAATTCAGGCATTACCTGTTGGGTAAGAAGTTTATGTTCTATGTGGATCACCAAGCTTTGATATACTTGGTAAACAAACCTCTGATAAGCGGAAGAATAGCAAGATGGTTGATAATCTTACACGAATTTGAGTTTGAGGTTGTTTACAAGCCTGGGAGGCTGCATCTTGTGGCGGACCACTTGTCACGGTTATCAACAGGTGAACCAGCCACAGGAGTAGATGATCAATTACCAGATGCGAGCTTATTTGCCGTGGAGGTGCAGGGAAGTGCAGATGATTGGTTAGATTGGCAATGGCCAATCAGATACTATCTTACTCATGGTCAATGTCCACCAAGTTATGGGAAGGAGCAGAGAAAGAGAATTGCTATCAAGGCTTTACCTTACACTATGGTAGGAAGCAGAATGTATAAGCTAGGACCAGATGGAGTGCTGAAGCGATGCTTATACCACCATGAAGTTGATAAAGTTTTGGAAGAAGTTCATAAAGGAGTGGCAGGGGGCCATTTTGGAGAAGAGACTACCAGTAGGAAGATACTACTTGCCGGTTACTGGTGGCCTACCTTGTTCAAAGATGTGCACAAGTATTGTAAAACTTGTGATGAGTGTCAGAGGCTAGGACCATTGCAGAGGTCTGGGAAGATGGCTTTGCATCCTACAATGCCTACTGAACCATTTCAGAAATGGGGACTGGACTTTGTTGGACCAATAAACCCACCAGCCAAGAATACACAGAACAAGTATATAATCACAGCTACTGATTATACTACGAAGTGGGTGGAAGCTAAAGCTCTGAGGGACAACACAGCTAAGTCCACAGCCAGGTTCCTGTATGAGAACATACTTACACGGTTTGGCTGTCCCCTGGAATTTATCAGTGATCAGGGAAGTCACTTCATCAATGAGACCATAGAACTCTTGACTAAGGAGTTCATGATTGTGCATAGGAAAAGTACAACCTATTACCCACAAGGTAATGGACAGGCAGAGGCTACCAACAAAATACTATGTACCATCTTGGCTAAAATAGTCAATGCAAACAGAACAGACTGGGATACAAAGCTACTGACAGCTTTGTGGTCATACAGGACTTCATATAAAGTCACCACTAAGTATACACCATTCCAATTAGTTTATGGTATGGAAGCTTTACTTCCAGTGGAGTTTTTATTACCTACTATGAGAACTGAATGGGGAAGAAGAATGGAATTGGAAGATTCAATTAAGGTCAGGAAACATGAATTATACCATATGGAGGAAGTACGAGCTGATGCAGCTGACAACATGACGAGAATACAGATGAAAAGGAAGGATCAGTTTGATGAAGGGAAGTTGAAGACTTTCAAAACAGGAGATTTGGTTTTGTGGTTACAGAAGAAGGGAAAGATTAAGGCTTCTAAGCTTAAATCGCCATGGAAGGGACCTTATGTCATACAAAAGATGTATGATAACAACACGGCCATGTTACAAACCATTAACAAAGAAATGCTGGGCAGGGTCAATGCCAACAAGTTGAAAGGATACAGTGGTATCCATGACAAGCCATTGAGGCACGATTTGCATATAGAACCACAGGAGCAATTACAGGCTGTTCCAGTAACACCAACGGAGCATAGAATACTTGTCGTTAAACCGGTGAGGAGCGGAAAACACAGATGTTTAAATAGCTATCACAGCCCAACACAGGGTCACACAGCCCATCACAGCCCAACACAGGGTCACACAGCCTATCACAACCCAGCACAGTGTCACACAGTCGCGCACAGCCTAGCACAGGGCGGCACAGCCTGTCACAGCCTCACACAGCCAATCAGAATTACACAGTCCATAGGATTAGTGACAGGTGGACGAAGGATAACATCAGGGAAATGGCCGGCGGAAGAAAGGGCGGAAGTCAGTTTAAAAGTGGACGCGTGGAAGTCAGGCCGTGACGCACAGCTGAGAAGGAGCTGCAAGAACAAGTGTCATCAAGAAAAAGGACAGGAGTGGCCGTCAAAGTACCTACCTACTACGTCAAAGAGGATGGATGGCGGGCCCATTAATGCATACGGAAAAAGGGTAACGGAACATACGGCGAGTACAGAAAAACGAATTTCTTGTCACGTGTGTTATCCTAGTGGACAGGCCAGCAGGGAAAATCCACTAAAGAAAATTAATTCTAAAATCCAGTCACAGCGGTTACAGCCAATCATGAAGCAGGAGCAACTTCAAGAAAGTGAAAAAGTTCTGAGCGCAAGAGTCGGCGTCGTTCCAAGTAACGGGCGTCTCGACGGGACAGACAATCAATGCGATAGTTTTGAAGCTATGAGGGAACTAGCAGATTATACGCTCGCGATACTACTCACGCAGTGGCGAGGAAACAGAACAACAGAGAGTAACTTTTCTCTTGATCAATGCTTGCAAGCCCCGCAGGTTTACAGGACACTACCCATAGCATTTTGTGGCAATCATACGTTTGTGCTTTGTGCTCTGCAGGCATTACTTCAGTTGTTACAGCCACAGCCTTACGGTTTCTCTAAAATGAAGAGAGTAAGAGGGATGGAGGACATCAAGGTGAAAAGCACCACAATCCTGCAGAAACAGACGATTGCGACGCCATACGCGGTGAAGTTACTGAAGGAACTGCGATTACAAGGATTGCAAAACAAGGATTGGACATTGCACCATCGGAAGTACATGTTAGAATTCTTGCAGAACTTTGACCCAAAGACAGGAGCCACAATGGTGAAGGGAGTTGAATTAGAACTTACTCCCTTATACCTACAGCAACTGTTTTCATTGCCAGCAGGTCAGGTTCATGTGGACGAGCACAGGGCTAGATTGCAGATGAAAGATTTGTTTGAAGAAGGGAGTTTCTTTAAAACTCAAGGCTATGCTTGTACCAAAGCGGTGTACCCAGGGCTCAGGGAGGTAGGCCAGATATTGAACGTTCTGTTTGCCATGAAACAGAACCAGCAGTATTTGAGCAGATCCTTCACAGAGGAAATACTCAAAGGCCTGAGAGGAGAAGAGGTAGCATGGGAGAACATCATGTACAACGGACTGGTAGAGGAGATGAAAAGATTGCAGGGAACTGCCGCTAAATCTCCTATCATAGTATCTGGGCCAGTCATTGCACAAATCATCCTAGACTCATGCGTACTTGATGCGAGAGAAAGGAAGGAAATGGGAGTGTTTGAAATAACAACCACTACCATAGAAGAGCAAGGTTCTTCACAGGGTGAAGGGGGATTGGCAGAGCATCAACAGCCCAAAAGACAGAGGAAAGGGATCACGTTGGAAGCCGAACCATTGGCTACAAGGCAGCAGGAGGAAGAAGTTACTCAAGCTCTTGTGCAGGAGAGGGTACAGCAGCACAGAGATCAAGGGTTACAAACAGCACAACCTGTGGAGAGGGAACAGGAAGTCAATTCAGTATCACAGCCATCACAGCCAGGTGAACGGCTTGCCAAAGAGTTACCACAAGTGGTCCATGCGGTTCCTCCACAAATAATAGATTTGGAAACAGAAGGGTTAGATATTCCAACTACAGAGCAAGTGGTGGCAGAGATTGAGAGAGGTGATCTTCTCTATGAAGACTCTAGTTTGCTCAGAGAGAGAGTGGAGCCAGAGGTCCAAAATCTGTCCAGTGAACTTCCTGATGTGCAGGTAATACCCCCACCAGCGCCACAAGTTCCAGAAGAGGAACATCAGGACACAGCAGCATCTGGGAGAAATGAGGAAGTTGAGAAGGAGGATCTGGTGGAGCAGTGGCCTGAGTGGTTTGTGAGGCATCATCCTATGGATGAGGGGGTGAACAGCAGCATGTTAACCATGATGGGCCTCAGCAGGCTATGCTGATGAACTCCATAAGCCGAACCCTCAATTTGTTGGGAACTTACATGAAGTCACATGTTCCAGTGACTCAGTTGGAAGTTCTGAAGGAGGAACTCAAAGAGAGTTCGAAAATCGGTTGGCAACCGAGTGTGTTAACAAAGTTGAGATGGAAGTGCATCTGCAGTTGCAACAGGAGTTGAGGGAAACAAAGAATGCTCTGCAATTTGCTAAGCAGCAACTGATTGAGGGGGGTCTGGAGCAAGACCATCTGCAGGAGATACACAAGCAGCAATTATTCCAATTGCAGAACAAGCATGAGGATGAGATGCAAGGACTAAAGGAACAACATGCAGAGTTGGAGGTAGTACATCAAAGGATGACGGTGCAATGTGCCACCCTCACAAATGTTCTAGAGCAAGCCACAACAGAAGCCAACCAGCAGAGGGAGCGATGTGTAAGGGCAGAAACGGAGGTAGTGGAGCAAGCCAAATTCATTGTGGACCTCAAAGATACAATATGTCACAATGAGGGTGCTTTACAACAATACAAACAGGTTGAGGCTAACCAGGAGAAGTACATTGTGGAGTTACAACAGAACCTTATGTCGAATAGGAATCAACTCTCTGTAGCTAACAAGGCAGCGAGGGAAGCCAATAATCTGGCTGCAGCTTATGCCAATTTAGTTGAACCTCATGAGAAGCGCATGCAAGGATTGCAACAGCAGTTAGATGCCTACAGACTCAAGGAGGAGCAGAGTCTCAGAGGTATTACACAGGACAGAGTGGATGACCAACTTTTAAAAGTATGGTTAGCACAAGGGCCAGTGGAAGGGAAAGCACCGAGAAAGCTCACCCAGGGGGAGATGAATGACCTGAGGCTGCAAGTGCAGAATATTGCCACCACTACTATAGACAATGTCTATAGTAGAATAGGAGAGCTCCAAGAGGATGTGGATACACTGCAGACTCAAGTGGAGGACTTGAGTTCAAACATAGACCAAAGGCTCATGATTCCAAGAACATCTCATGGAGGCGTATTTGAGGGCCAGAACTCTAGTTTTCCAGTCTTCTTCGCAAGAAGTGCAGGGGATGCAAGTGGTGGAAACACCAATAGAACTAGTTTCACAGCAGGTGGCTGTACAGGTTACTGAATCTCCTATGACAGCAGTTGCACGGCCTGAGGTATGGGGAAATGCTGCTTTCCACCCACCCAAGACTCATGCTGCACGGGAATACAACCGAGCAATGATCATGCCCTTCAATGAAATTCCAGATAGCTTGGATTTGGCTTGGAATCAATTTGGTCCTCCACAATCCTTTCCACACTACTACCAAATAATGCGCATTTGGTTGCCAGTGGCCACTCGAACTAAGATTCTGGCAATGAATCAGCTCATTGAGGATCATCATTTTTCAAGGTACTGGTTTGAGGCAGGCACCATGTTGAAGGAGTTAATTGCTTTCCAGGTTATTCATGGGCACATTCACACCAAAACAAAGGAAGTAGCGAGTTTGGTCATGGGCTGTGGAATTTATTATACTGCTTGTTTCATTGCACGTTACCACATTGAGCAGCAGAAGATGCAGTCCAGATTTCTGACTTATTCCACTACAGATCATTGGACCTTACTGTCGCGCGGCTTTTACTCACCCATCCCTTCGCTATTCGAGGCGGAAACTCCAAGATTGAAGAGTTGGAAATCTCTAAGTACTCAGCCCGCGCAGAACAATCAGTCATGACCTACAGCCAGTGTATCATGGGGGTGTTTCCTATTTGTTTCCCGTTTGGTATTCATGTTAACTATCTTACCATTGATATTTAAGTATCATTTGGATTTATCAATCTATTGGATTCCATCAACTCATCCATTCATTCCACAGCTTCACTCAGATCTCTCTACACAGTGTGTTTGTATCGTAAAAGTATCCGATTATGATTTATAAGGTATCAGGCCGAAGCCATTGTGTCTCTAATCTCCTCTACAATATCATTACAGCCTTGCATATATCAAGCATCTACTCATCATCTCTCTATCTTCACTTCCGTTCTTCATCTCTGCCCGATCCCCTCTCCTCTATCACCAAGAAGTCCTCCTCTGAATGATGATCCTCCATTCCCCGTTTCTCCCTTTATCTTCCTATCCGCGGTTCTAACCGTTTCCCTCACTAACCGTCGTCTGTGAACTAACATGTTCCCTTCGCAGGTGTTGTTCCCCACAGTCGTTCCCTGTCCTACTCTTTGTTCCCTATGATCGTGACAGATGTGTCAAGCTGTGACTGGCTGTGTGAAACTGTGACGGGCTGTGACTGGCTGTGCGACTGTGTTTGGCTGTGTCGGGCTGTGACTGGCTGTGTGGCTGTGTCGGGCTATGTCGGCTGTGTCTGCTGTGACGACTGTGACGGGCTGTGTTGGCTGTGTCGGCTGTGACGACTGTGACGGGCTGTGTTGACTGTGTTGGCTGTGACGACTGTGACGGGCTGTGTCGGCTGTGACGGGCTGTGTTGGCTGTGACGACTGTGACGACTGTGTTGGGCTGTGTAACCCCCCTCTACAGTGCGCTGCTGTCACCCCTAAGGTTCCTGTTGGTCTCAGTCTGTGCAAAAATTAAGGGTACCCTACAGATCCCGTATAAGTGTCTAAGTCCCCGACAGTCCTCTAACATTTACCCCTTCCCCCCTCAAAAAGCCGTGTCCTCACGGTTTACTGATTTCGACTAGCAAACCTTTGTGAGTGAGCACCTTCACGTTGAGAGTTTCTTGGCGGACTGTGTGTACGAGCCCGAGGTCTGTCTCTGGTTGACGGAGATGGTTGATCACTACCTGGATAAGTGAGGCCCTCTGGAGGCTGATATCGAGGTAACCTTTCCGGCATAGGAGACCCCCGTCGCTTCTTCTCTGCCATCTGAATTGCATAGTCTTCTCCCATGTCAAAAGAATTCGGTGAAGAAACAGTTGTATCAGAATCCTCATCGCCTCTCAGGTGTTTTAATTTTCGAACTTTTTGTGTAATCATCTGGGGCATACAATGCTGTCCTACCATGTCTGGAAGTTTGTATTTTACAACATGGTGTAACCGTTGAACAGCAAAATTGGTGTAGACACTGAGCTCCTTGTCTGTCCAGGTAAGTGGGGTACCAATTACTGGTGCAGCGTGCAAGTATTTCCGTGCCACATGTCCCTTATAGAAAATGTCATCAATGCCGAATTTCTGTGTTGACAAATGGTTGCAGGCTGCTTGAAACCATGAACGAATTTGAGAATCCTTTTGCATCATCACTTTTGGGTCATATAGGTACATATGAGGTGGCACTGAAGGTAATACCCAATGATCTCCACTGGAATAACTCAGAAAGCGTGTTTGCATCTTTTGTTGCTCAATGTGGTAACGTACCAGAAAACAAGCAGCGTAGTATAACCCGCACCCCATGACAATACTTGCTATCTCCTTGGTCTTGGTATAAATGAGTTCATGTACAACCTGGAAAGCAATTAATTCCCTCAACATGGTACCTGCTTCGTGCCAGTATTGTGCAAAGTGATGATCTTCAATATGTCGATTGTTCGGAAGAACTTTAGTCCTAGTTGCCACTGGCAGCCATATACGCATGATTTGGTAGTAATGTGCGAATGACTGCGGAGGACTAAATTCTTTCCAAGCCAAATCCAACATGATGGGAATTTGGTTGAAGGGCATAATCATAGCCCTACTGTACTCCCTTGCAGCTGGAGTTTTAGGTGGGTTAAAAGCGGCATTGCCCATACCTCCGGCTGTGGTGGCTGTGGTGTGGTTGTAGTAACCACAGGTTCAGCTACTGGTACAGTGACTTGTTGTGGTGGTGGTGGTATTGGCTCTTGTATCATTGGCATCTCTTGCACCTCCTGTGAAGACTGAAAAGCCAAAGTTCTGGCTTGTAAATAAGAAGCCATTAGCTGTTCCTGAGGGATATAGACTCTTTGGTCGATGTTTGAAGTGAGTTCTTCCACTTGAGTCTGGAGTCCGTCTACATCCTCTTGTAACTCTGCTATCCTACTATAGACATTGTCTATAGTAGTTGTGGCAATGTTCTGCACCTGCAGTCTGAGCTCATTCATCTCGCTTTGGGTGAGCTTCCGTGGTGCTTTGCCCTCTACTGGCCCTTGTGCTAACCAGACCTGCATAAGGCTGTTATCCACCAAGTTGCTTGTGGTTCCCCTGAGAGTTTGCTCCTCTCTTAGCTTGTACAATTCCAACTGCTGTTGTAAAGCCTCCATGCGCTTCGCCTGAGGTTCAACCAACTACGCATAAGCAGCAAGTAGATTATTGGCTTCCTTCCAAGCCTTGTTATTGACCGCGATTTCATTTCTATTGGCCATGATGGTTTGTTGCAACTCCACGATGTGCTTCTCTTGATCAGCTTCAATCTGCCTGTATTGCTTGAAAGTATCTTCATTGCGACAGATTGTATTCTTCATATCTACAATGAGCTTCATTTGCTCAACATTCTCTTCTTCTGCCTTCGTACATTTTTCCGCTTGACTGTTTATTTCTTTTGTAGATTGGTCAAGCATAGTTGTAAATGTAGCACATTGTATCGCCATCCTGTTATGCACTGTCTGCAACTCCGTATGTAGTGCATTCAGTTCTTGCAACTTGCTTTCATGCTGCACCTGCATTTGGTATAGCTGTTGCTTATGTGCTTCGTGCAACTGGTCTTGCGCGAGGCCTGCCTCAATCAATTGTTGCTTGGCCAATTGCAAAGCCATTTCTGTATTTCCCAAGTCCTGCTTCATCTTGAGAGTGACCTCTTCATCGACCTTGTTTGCACACTCAGTGGCAAGTCGAGCCTCAAACTCCTTCCTGAGTTCCTCTTTCAAGGCTGTCAATTGGGTAATTGGAACATGGGATTTGACATAAGTCCCCAACAAATTAAGTGTCCTGCCTATGGAACTCATTAGCATTGCCTGTTGAGGGTCATCATGGTGAGGTTGCTGCTGTTCCTCCTGATCTTCAACAGTGTGATGTCTCACTAACCATTCAGGCCATTGTCCCACCGGATTTTCTTCCTGAACTACTTCATCTATCACCGGTGCTACAGTGTCATGACCTTCCGCCTGTGGTACCTCCGGCACAGGTGTGTGTATTATATGCACCTCAGGATTTCCCTTGGGCAACTGTTGCACCTCTGGGATTTCTGTCTCCTTGACCAGACCAGAATATTCATAGAGAAGGTCCCCCTTCTCTATTTCTGCCACTATCTGTTCTGTAGTTGGAATATCTAACCCTTCACTTTCCAAATCAATTATTTCTGGTTGAGCTGCATGGATAACTTGTGACCTTGTGACAAGTCGTTCAGGTGGCTGTGATGGTTGTGATGCAGAAGTAACTTCCTCTCCTCTCTCCGAAGGTCCTGCTTCCAGTAATAGCATTTCTCTGTGCTGCTGTGCCCCTTCCTGGCCATGAGCTTGGGAAACATTATCATGCGGAATTCGTGAAGCCAGTGGATTTGCCACTACAGTCTTTCCCCGTCTCTGCCTCTTAATCTCAGGTTGCCCTGCTAGTCCACCCTCACTGTGTGAAGAGCCTTGCTCTTCCATTGCAGTTGTTGCTGGCTCAAACACTCCCATTTCGTTTCTTTCTTGCGCATTAAGTATGCCAGAATCAAGGATTATTTGAGCAATGATTGGGCCAGACACTATTATAGGAGACTTTGCGGTAGTACCTTGTAATCTTTTCATCTCCTCTACCAGTGCGTTGTACATTATGTCCGCCCATTGTACCTCTCGTCCCTTCAGGCCTTTGAGTATTTCCTCCGTGAAGGATCTGCTCAAATACTGTTGGTTCTGTTTCATGGCAATCAGAACGTTCAATACCTGGCCTACCTCTTTTAACCCTGGGTACACAGCCTTGGTACAAGCATAACCCTGAGTTTTAAAGAAACTCCCTTCTTGGAATAAGTCCTCTATTTGCAGTCTTGCCCTGTGTTCCTCCACATGCACCTGACCTGCTGGCAATCGAAACAATTGCTGGAGGTATAGGGGAGTAATCATTAATTCAACTCCCTTCACCGTTGTTGTTCCTGTCCTTGGCTCAAAGTTCTGCAAAAATTGTAACATGTACTGTCTATGGTGTAGTGTCCAATCTAGGTTTTGTAATCCTTGCAATCTCAGCTCCTCCAGTATCTGTATCGCCTGTGGGGTAGCAATCGTTTGTTTCTGCAGAATTGTGGTGCTCTTCACCCTGATTTCCTCCATGCCTCTCACTCTCTTCATTTTAGACTCACCGAACTGTTTTGGCTGTAACAACTGTAGGAATGCCTGTAGTGCACAAAGCATAAACGTATGGTTGTCGCAGAAAGCTATGGGTAATTTCTTGTAAGCCTGCGGGCTTGCAAGCATCGCTCAAGAGAAAAGCTCTGCTTTGTCCTTTCGTGTCTATGCCACTGCGTAAGTAATATTGTGAGCGTATAGTCTGTTAGTTCCTCCATAGTTTCCAAGTTATAGCATTTATGGCCTATCCTGTCGAGACGCCCGTTACTTAGAACGACGCCGCCTCTTGCGCTTAATTTCCCTCCATTTTCTTGATCCTTTCTCTGGTTTTCTATTGGCTGTATCCGCTGTGACTGGATTTTAGATTTTATCTTCTTTAGAGGACTTTCCCTGTTGGATAGTCCACTAGGATCACACATGTGACAAAAATTCGGTTTTTTTGTACTTGCCGTTCGTTCCGTTTCCCTTTTTCCGTACTCATTAATGGGCCTGCCTTTCATCCCTTTTGACGGCCGTTCTTGTCCTCTTTCTTTTTGACACCTGTCCTTGCACTTCATTGTCGGCTGTGTGTCGCGCCCTGACCTCCACGTGTCTATTTTTAAAGTAATTTCCGTTTCTTCTTCCTTCAGCCATTTTCCTGAAGTTATTATGTGTCCACTTGTCACTGATTCTATCGATCGTGTAACTTTAGTAGGCTGTGTTGAGCTGTGACAGGCTGTGTCATACTGTGTTACGCTGTGATAGGCTGTGATGCACTGTGGTAAGCTGTGATAGGCTGTGACACGCTGTGGTAGGTTGTGATAGGCTGTGTTGCGCCGTGCTGGGCTGTGATAGGCTGTGTCGCGTCGTGATGGGCTGTGATAGGCTGTGTTGCGCCTTGCTGGGTTGTGATAGGTTGTGTCACGTCGTGATGGGCTGTGATAGGCTGTGTCACGTCGTGATTGATCTTCTTCCTGTACCAATTCCCTTAATCTTTCTTGCAAAGAAACAGAAGGGGTGGCATCCAACTCTAGTTCTTCCGGTATAGATGATGCACTCTTTGATCTTGATGGTGTGAGAGGTCCAGATGATTCCCCTATGTCTATTCCTCTCTCCCAAAGATATGGATAATTAGCTTTCAGATAGCTTTCTCTTTTTGCTGAATATCTCTGTCGTCTAGCTTCTCTTTCATCACTCATGTCCCATGTCTTTCATTTCTTTTAATGTGGCAATAACCAAAACTCTCTTCTGTAATATCTCTCGTATATGCCTGGGTTTCTTTCAAGCTTCAATGCACCCTTGGCTATACTTGAAGTCTCCGTTACCATATAACCATATGGCAAACAAGTCTGAAAAGCTGTTCTTGGTGTGAGTTTGATCCACAAAATATCCTTTGGAATCCAATTCTTTACCAGTACCAGCTCTTCATGCATATGAGTATAAACATTCACCTTTCTTTCTTCCCAGCCTTCAAACTCTACTCGTTTAATGGATAGCAATGCTATCACATAAACCAATGTTGGTAACCAACGTGCTCTTCCTCTACAGGCTACCTGATAAATCTTTATCACTCCTTTCTCCAGACCCCATTCTGGATCAGCATCATGCACTCGTTTAAGAATATTTTCTTTACAACCGTCTGGCAATTCCAAGAACCTTTGAAAGAATTGTTTGGACAATCTTTCTTCCTTCGTTCCACAGGGAATTTGATTCACTTCAAATTCTTTAATGGTCCAACCACCATGATCCCACCAGATGCCTGTCACATCTGGTTGTTCATGTCCCAGGTCCCCAGTATGGTCGCCAAATGTCGCGCGGCTTTTACTCACCCATCCCTTCGCTATTCGAGGCGGAAACTCCAAGATTGAAGAGTTGGAAATCTCTAAGTACTCAGCCCGCGCAGAACAATCAGTCATGACCTACAGCCAGTGTATCATGGGGGTGTTTCCTATTTGTTTCCCGTTTGGTATTCATGTTAACTATCTTACCATTGATATTTAAGTATCATTTGGCTTTATCAATCTATTGGATTCCATCAACTCATCCATTCATTCCACAGCTTCACTCAGATCTCTCTACACAGTGTGTTTGTATCGTAAAAGTATCCGATTATGATTTATAAGGTATCAGGCCGAAGCCATTGTGTCTCTAATCTCCTCTACAATATCATTACAGCCTTGCATATATCAAGCATCTACTCATCATCTCTCTATCTTCACTTCCGTTCTTCATCTCTGCCCGATCCCCTCTCCTCTATCACCAAGAAGTCCTCCTCTGAATGATGATCCTCCATTCCCCGTTTCTCCCTTTATCTTCCTATCCGTGGTTCTAACCGTTTCCCTCACTAACCGTCGTCTGTGAACTAACATGTTCCCTTCGCAGGTGTTGTTCCCCACAGTCGTTCCCTGTTCTACTCTTCGTTCCCTATGATCGTGACCGATGTGTCAAGCTGTGACTGGCTGTGTGAAACTGTGACGGGCTGTGACTGGCTGTGCGACTGTGTTTGGCTGTGTCGGGCTGTGCCGGGCTGTGTCGGCTGTGTCTGCTGTGACGACTGTGACGGGCTGTGTTGGCTGTGTCGACTGTGACGACTGTGACGGGCTGTGTTGGATGTGTCGGCTGTGACGGGCTGTGTTGGCTGTGACGACTGTGACGGGCTGTGTTGGCTGTGTTGGCTGTGTTGGCTGTGACGACTGTGTTGGGCTGTGTAACCCCCCTCTACAGTGCGCTGCTGTCACCCCTAAGGTTCCTCTTGGTCTCAGTCTGTGCAAAAATTAAGGGTACCCTACAGATCCCGTATAAGTGTCTAAGTCCCCGACAGTCCTCTAACACTTACCTGTGGTGCCGCATCATACGTATTTATATGATGTGAAAATCATGTTACAGAGGGATTCACAACTCCGTTCATGGTTTAACATGGCCTGGAACAACTTGAGCAACGAAAAATGGCATATTGACCACATTTTTAATAAGGAGCAGACAGCTTGGCAATACCTATACTGCTCCAAAGTTACTGGCACACCTCTCACCTATACTGAGAAGGAATTGTTGAAGTTCAATAAACTTTCTTTCAACAGGTTACACAACGCTGTGAAGCTTAAGAATCCTGACATGGTGGGGCCACACTGTATGCCAATTTTCATTCCAGAGAAACCAAGAAAGGCAAGAAGACCAAAAAACTGCAGGACTAAAGCAGATTCGGACACAACAGTTGAATCTTCAGAACAGACTCTTGACATATGGGAGGAATATGATCAAGCACTGCACGACAAGAAACGACGGGGATCTCCCACACCAGAGCCATTACAGCCGGTTCAGTCAAAGGGCAACAAATCAGGTTCAAGTACAGCTCAAGCATCTCCAGCAAGCAGTCATAGAACTCGGGCACGTAAAGAGACCCCTCGAAGGCACTCTCACAAACAGACAGGACCACGTTCACAAAGATTTACTGATCCTAAGCAGTAAACCGTGAGGACACGGCTTTTTGAGAGGGGAAGGGGTAATGTTAGGAGGCAGTCTGGGACTTAGGCATTTTTTATGGGTTCTGTGGAGTCTGGGACTTAGACACTTCTATGGGTTCTGAGGGGTACCCTTAATTTTTTGAGATAGCCCGTCACAGCCATACACAGCCCGTCACAATCAGTCACAGCCCGACACAGACACAGCCCGTCACAGTCAGACACAGCCCGACACAGACACAGCCCGTCACACCCATACACAGCCAGTCACAGTCTGACACAGTCGCATAGTCAGTCACAGCTGTCACAGTCGTAGGGAACGGTTATCATGACAGGGAAGACTGTGGGGAACAAACATCTGCCGGGGAACATGTAATTCACGGAGGACGGTTAGTGAAGGAAAACGGTTAGAACAGGGGGAAGGGAGAAAGCGGCGAGCGGAGAGAAAGGGACATATACTTTTTGGGACGAAGATCACTCCTGGGGGGAAAAGGATGGAGATCGGAGGAAGGGAAGCTGGCGAGGAGGAAGGAGATACTATAGGACAGAGTTAGTACGAGAGGTAGGTTTACTTAGAGGGATAGATTAGAGAAGTTAGGACATCAGCATGTATCCGATTATGATTAATCTGATTCTCATCCGATACAAACACCTTGTGTTGAGAGACTTGAGTGAAGCTGTGTATGAATGAAATCAGGAGGCCCAAAGAAGCAATCTGACGTTTAAAAAGATACCTGGTCAAGATAAACAGGGAATATAAACTGATAAGGAATGTAATTGGAAACCCAACAATGATTCACTAGCTGCAGGTCATGACTGATTGTTTTACGCGGGCTGAATGCTTAGAGATATCCAACTCTTCTATCTTGGAGTTTCCCCCTCAGATAGCGAAGGGATGGGTGAGTAAAAGCCGTGTGACAGTGGCAGCCTAGCCCTTCCAAGCATCAGAAAAAACCAAGGGGAATGAGCTGTCTCCGCCGGCGGAGACGGTTGTGTGTATGTGTGGAGATTCGCAAACTTGTGAGAGTTGAAGTGACTTAGGCATCTGCGCCGGCGGAGGTGCTAGATTAGGAACAGCTTGGTGGGGCTTATGCGATGGCGCATATGCCTAAGTACATGTCATGAAAAAAAACAAAACTACAGCTTACCTTCTCCGTCCGCAGCTTGCCTCTACCACCACCACCACTAGCAACGCCTCCCCCTCGAGTGTCCTTCTTCCTCCCCATCGCCGCAACAGCTCGTTGCCTCGGGGTGGTATAGTATAAGGCCGAGATGCGGCGCCTCCGTCTCCTCTTCGCAACGGGAGTCTCCAGGGTGTAGAGACTAGAGATGTGTTAAGTGCTTGTGTAGTTTGTGTGTGTTTGTTTGGGGGAGTGGCAAGGGATAATGTGCAAGTATACTAGACTACGTTAGTGTAGTAATGATACCGGGTTAGTCATGTAGTAATGGCAACAAGTTTAACTGAATAGAAGCAGTTTATTAATAGAAAAGTAGAGGTTGTTTCATTGAATAGACCATGGCTTGTTGGTAAGGTTGTGGTGTATTTTCCACTAGGTTGCGGGTTCAAACCTGCCCCCGCCAAGGAGAGCGGGGGGAAAGGGGGGCGAGGGCGAAGGCTAAGGCCAAATTGGCCAAATCTGAAATGTAAACCTTTTTTATACACTCTGGCGTTAGTGCTTTTTGGACTACATGGGTTACACGTGGATCCTCGGAAGATGGTTGTACGATTGACATGTTACTTTGTGGCGGCGCCTTCATAATACAATATAAAGTAAGTGATAAAGTAACTAAATATTTTGTTATGGGTGTCTTAATCAATTTATTGGTTTTAGAGTCAATTGTCGCCACAAATACTTGTACTCATTACTCATACATGAGTAATCAAAGAACAAATCAACATACATGTCATGGGATTTGATTGTAAATAAATTGTGCCGTCTAGTGTGTCAGTTCATAGTTGGACGATTAATCAACGATTGGTTGTAAAATAAATGGAAACATGCAGAGCATTTATGTTTCATATGCTCATAAGAAGAAGGCAGTACATTGGATTCTAAGATCTCAACAACGGCGCCGTCGTCTTAAAATAGGGGATAGTCCATTTAGTTGTTTCTGTCAGAGAATAATATGGATGGAGCACATGCCTCAAAAAATTTGGACCTTCTGGATTGATAATACACATAAGTAATGTAAGCCATTTAATGTATTTGCATAAGGTCTTGCAAGATGTGCGCTTTCATCATTTTGCATCTTCTCTCAAACTTTGAGGGCATTACCAAATGTCTACACCAAAATATGCAGTGCTTTCATGTCCACCTGATGCAAAAGTGGTTCGTTATCCTTGCAATGGAAACAAGTGCATTATCCCAGAACCTTGGTTATGCAATAGATTCAAACTTGTTCCGGGTTCAGTTTTTTTGGAGGATGATGGAGATGATGATGCCTCCACAGTGTTGCTTCCAGTTTTCAATGACGGCCAAAAGCAATGGGAGTTGTTTCCAGACACTTTCTCCAAGTACCGTGTCACAGGTACGAGCTATACACAGTCACATGATGAGAGGCACACTTCTATTGCAAGAAAGAACGATCAAGCTGCAACAAATGGGAGTTGTAAATTGAAGGAGGAGGTTGCAGATTCGGCAAGCTTGGGGTCTCATAATTCGGATTGTGTTGAGGTTTCTAAGAGTGTATTTTGTGGATCTCAACCTTCCTCATCTGCTCATACGGTCTTGCTTCACGACATGAAGCCTCGGAAAACTCCATTGGACAACACCACGTCTGATTGTTGCGAATCTGCGAGGGGTTTATCTTCATCTCCACGACTAGCAGGGGAGGCTACATCTACATTTCCTTCTGGTGTGTTGTCCATTTTGAGTATCTTGGCCATTGCTCGGAGGAATGGATCAAAAGGAGAGCTTTCTACCTTGGACTATAGTCACATTCCAGTGCGTCGTGTTCGGTGTCTTCCTCGAGCTTTTGATGGAAAAGTGATCCACGAACTCCCCCCCGTGGTCAAACTACGTACGGACCGTGGTTCACAGTCCCTCCAAGGCATGGACCGCAAGTTTGATGGTCATCCTTGGTGCAAGACCAATACCTACAATATGTCTGGTGTTCCAGATCATGTGAAATGTAGTAAGATTCTTTGTGTTGGAAAGCTCATATGTCAAAGCAGCACTTGCCCCTTCTTCAAGAAAGAAGGAGAACGGAATGACCGCTATTGGGAAGGCAATGCAGACAAGGTGTTCATTGCAGGAGCCCAAGTTCCATTCAACTAGTTCAAGTGTAGTTTCTGCAAAGAAAGACCTTTCTGTGAGGCGCATTGTGGGGCAAGAATGTACTATGTCACAAGTTCCCTTCCAACATATACACGTGTTGCAGTTCACGTTGGGTTTCATAACCATCCATGTGCCAAGGGCGAGAATAGAGAGGCTGCGGAAAATGCATCAAGCATGATTCAAGAGCACGTTAAGATGAAGCCATGGTCGACCCCTGGAGCTATTTCCTTGTCAATGGCACAAAAGCTCTTGATTGATCGAGTTTTTGTGGCTGATGGCACAGAGACAGTACGTCTTGAGGGAGAGGCTTTGGAAGATATTCTTGAAGAGTTTGCCCATGTTTGTAGCCAATGTGAAAAACAAGGTCGCATCTGCACGTGTCAATTCCATCATGTCCATATTGGAGTTGAAGCGTCTGAGTACATACCATTTCATTCACAGCAATCTCCTTCCAGGCCAGCATACTTCTCATCTCCCCCATGTTTTCAAGATGTCTGTTGCTGGTCCCGGGAGTGGTGTTGATCTTGTGCGTCGCATGAGTGAGGGGGATCTACGCACAAGTTGGGTAGTATTTGACCATGTCAAACGCATCAAGGATTGGATAACTCTTGCGTGTCATGTCTATGAACCATATGTCAAGCGAATGATGACCATTGCCATTTGCGATATGAAAACAGAGGATGCAGATGCTCAGGTGTTATTCTGGGAGATGATCAATGAACAAGCAAAACTTGCTGGCTTGAACAAACCAAATTTTGCTGGCTTCATGGCAGATGCAGCAGGAGCGAATTGGGCTGTTGTTCGAAGGGTTTATGGATCTGATCCCAATGTCCCATTGGAAGGTAAAGAAAGAACATGTTTATATCATTGGGCTGAAAAGCCTCCGAAGACACACAAACGACTATATCTTGGAGGACTTCCGTGAAAGGCACACTCAGCTCTGTTATGAATGGAAAGATAGTGCTACCTTGGAGGATGCTACAACCACATACATTGCAATTCGGGCTTGGTGGCTCTCTTCAGGAGCATGCACAGAAAAGAGTTTGCCAAAACTGGATTCATGGCTTGCATGGTGGCACTACAGATATCGAATGTGGGGCCAATGGATGAGAGAGGACATGGATGTGGAGGCAGATGCAGATATGCCTACCACTAATTTGTCTGAGGTAGTCCATTCTGCTTGGTGGAAGACAGCAGGCAATGGGAAAAAAATGAAGGTGGATCTATATGAGGCCACCATGCATGACATGTCACGAGCTCTTTTGTAGCAGGCAACATTTTACAGGCACACCACAGGAAAGACATGGGGGACAGGGCCCGACAAAGAGGAGCTCATGTTGCGTCAAGCAGCTAGATCTAATAGCCCAGCAAAAATGGGTAAGGTTGTACGTGGCATAGTAGCTGGAACACCCATGCACACAAGGGGGGTTCAATTGGAGGGAGACAATCGCACTATTCCAGTCAAACGCAAGTTAGGCGATGAGCATGGTGGGCCAAACGAATCTTGGAGGTGTGATATGAATGTAAAGACTGTTCCAGTGCGCGCCACTGGGATGCCCAGTCCACACCAGCCATCTAGGTTTGTCAGCTCCAAATCAAGTCATGACATTCCTGGTTCTTCAACTTTCTGTGAGACAAATCCAAATGTTGCTATCCCTCCTCAGCCAATGCAATGGGGAAATCCAGTGAGAGAGACACAACACTTTTCCGATGCATTGTTCAGGATTCAGCGGACAGGTCCTGCTTCCATGGTTCGTTGTTCTGCCTTGGTTGGAGTTTCCAAAGATAAATGCAAAGCGCTCATCAGGAAAGGTAAAGGAAGTCCTGCACCTTGCTTCACTGGCAAGTTACTAGCACCGAACATGAAATAACCAAAACTGCAAGTTTTTTGGTTTTGCCCCACAAATGTTTTGTCGTGTGTTGGAGGGACAGTGCCATCCTATTGCTTGGGAAAACCGGGTATACCTAACGTGTGGCCTGTGAAGGTTGGAACCAACCTTACACAAGAAGAGGTGGACAACTTGACCCTTGCAGGTTTTCGACTAGTCCATCCTCCCAACGTTCCTGATCCGAACTTTCCTGTGGGACCACTTCCAGTGGAACAACATATTCATCAAGGTGTTGTCCTTCCTGTGGGTAAGTATCCCACTACACGCTATGGGGTGCGCATTCGGCGTCGGGATCCGACTCCTCGACACTTGAGTCGCCAAGAGTCAGCGGAGACTCTTATTGCTGAGGTTCGTGGATTCAGAAACGTGCCTCAGCCAGGTTATGGGAGAATTTACCAACTACAAACAGAGGGATCTACCAGAGCAGGATGGGTTTACAATGTATACATTGGTCAGTTTACATCTTGTGATTGTCCCGACTTTGATGAGCTATCTGTCAAGAAGAAAAAACAAACATATCTACCTTGTAAGCACATGTACTTCATGTACAACGTGCATCTAGGATGCGCCAGGGCTTATGAGATCCACCAACCTTCCCTTAGCCAGTTAGAGGTTAGGGCTATGCTAAAGAAGGACCCTAGTTCAACTTCTTAGTGACACATGAAATGCACAAAAAAAGAACCTCTAACTTGTGCCGTTCATTTTCATGCATGTGACATGTAATTATCTTGTTACTACTTTATTCCAAACATGACACATAGCATTGGTTAGTACAGAAGTTCCTATTTTGGTTAAAATGGAACTTGTGTACCTGTCATACAAGTTTTCAAATTATAGAACTGCTTGGCATTACAAACAGACATGCAATGTGGTGGTTCCAAACATGACACATATGCATTTGTTAGTACAAAAGTCCATATTTTGGTTAATATGAAACTGTTTTCCTTGAATACAAGTTTGCAAACTATTACTTTGGCCAGGGATCTTGTATTCTCTTCAGTTTAAGGTGGTGCATTAGTTGGAGTTAGTGGTCACATGCATCTTTGACCATTGACTACTGATTTTGTTAGCTAAGATTTTTATTTTATTTTTTTCTATATACATATGATGTAACATTTGCATATGCAATAAATACGTCGTATTCTATGTTATATAACTCCACTGCATACAATCTACAATGTGTGCATACAAATTTGTCACATGCATATATAATAAGGGATTTTGTGCATTGCTAATTCATACTCCTCTGCCATGTCAAAATCGCCCTCCACTGAGCTGTGACTGGCTGTGTAAAGCTGCGTCGGGCTGTGTCTGGCTGTGCCGGCTGTGTCAGGCTATGTGAAGCTGTGTTCTCTGATAAGGCTTGGGATGAGAGAGTCCATCGGGAGTGGAGCGAGTTTGACAAACGTTACAAACGTCACTCCCGCGGCCACCGAGGAAACTTGTAGTAGGGGATGGTGATTAGTCATGTACACATATTGTGGCCCCTATTGTGGCATCGGTAGGGATTGGTGATAGGGTTTAGGTTTTAGGGTGAATGTGCCAATGTACATTTTTTGGGGGGTGCTATTCTGTGAGCCCGGAGGCGTGAGCCTGTGAGCCCAGGAGCCCATGAGCCCACGACAGGCTCACGCCACGTCAGCGTGCATACAGGGCCTATTTCTGCGGGTGTCACCTATTACCGCGAGTTGATCAGCCATTTCCAGAGAATGCAGACTGGATGTGTTTCATCCATTGTATCCATCTTTTCTATCCATTGCATCCATTTAGACGTTATTAACATACCAAGCCCTTGCATTGGAATGTGGCTACGTCGTGAGCATGTGCACCCTCACATCATCCAAAGCGGATTCATGCGACATGTTTTCTTACTCACCACCCTTGCGAACATGTATAGTATGTGCGGGAGCATCATAGATGCTCACCAGAAGAATGCCTGAACGATCTTTGATCACGTGGACTTTAACGTGATGGATTTACTAAGCATTCTTCTGGCAGGAATGGTTTGGAGACCAACGAGCAAATGATGCGAGAATGCTTTGCCCAAACCAAAGACGTTTGTTTGTTTTTGCAATGCACACAAGCCTGTGAGCTCCGGAAAACACTGAAGAGATTGAAGGAACAATCCGGGTAGTCCATGCAACCCCCATCTCCAACGATAGTTTGTTCCCAGGAATTTGCATCCCATGCACACATTGCAAACAGGACAACAAGGACACACAACCATCCCATTTCAAAATTGGCCCAGAACAAAAGTAAGAGAAAACTTGATATCAAGTGTCACAGTCATCAGAATCATAATCGACCTCCTGTGCTATGTCATCCACAAAGATTCCGGCCCCAACACCACATCTTCTACCACGGCCGTCGCTGGTTGGACTGCGAGTGCCATGAACAGACATGCTTGCTGCGAGTGCCTCCGCATAGACAGGAGCATGTAAGACTAAGGAGGACTTGAAAGAAGTCCAAAAATATGTGATAGCCCTGGAGGGTCAGTGGAAGCACATAGACTCCTGCACAAGTCGACAAAAACCCATTTTGAATACAATGATGCAATGCACAAGTCCAACCAAGAGGATGTCTCCCATGTGCACTTTGCCTTAAGAACAGTGATTATGGGTATTGAAACAAGAATGCAAGCATCCACAGCTTGAACTTACTCACATGCAAAGTCGGAGTCTAGCTCCTTGTCAGACGTCTCCCCTGTATCAATATCACCGGGAAGGGGCTTCGGAAGGACTTGAGAAGTGTGTCCTCCCAAACCCATCAGGAGGTTCTTGTAAATTTTGGCATGCCCTTCAATCCCGAAGAGATGTCGCGCACTGGCCTTGCAAGCGTGGTACAAAGCACCTACAATGGAATAGAAGGAAAGAAACAGACATTGAAGACTCATTTGGAACGGTGGGAAGTGCTGAAAGTGCAAGCTCAAACAAACCCAATCAAATGTGAATGTTGAAGAGACAAACATGTGCCCATTGACAAATCCAGAACTCTGGCATCGGTGTAGGTGCAGCACTCCACAATCATTTGAATGAAAGCCGGGCTCCTCTCCCTGACCCCTCCAAGTAACCCCATTCCCCCTTCGCAAGCACACGTTGTTGTCCATGTAGTTGTGGTGCATGTCATCCGTGGGAGGATCTGTCCTCTCGTCTATGAACTTGCCCCCATGAGTGATGGCGAACTCCCTAATGACGGTTAGAGTCGTAGGTGGATGCACTCGGACGAGACAAACTGCTTCAAACAAACGAGTCTACGAATAGGACATCCACAAGGAATCAAGAAGCTCGAAAACCAGGCCCCTACATATTCATTTGAGCGACTTATGCAACTCCATCCAAGAACCACCAAGAAGAGGAATAAGAAGGCAGATTTACCATCTCTCCCGGATGATCCCCCTTTGTTAGGTACATGCTGTTCACACAATTCCATGTCTTCACGACCCTCCTACCAGAGGCTTTCAAATAGCTAGCAAGTGCACGGCAACAACGAAGCTCGATGGACTGGATGAGCCCCAAAACACCTGCATCGGACAGAAAAAAATTGCAAAAGGAGAAAACCCACCACCAGAAGACCCATCATGTTCCCGCCACAATCCAACACCATCGTTTGAACACAATAATGCCACTCTTTCTCCTTTGAGTGCAGCCTCCCAATGACAGCCATCCATGCAAGCAACCGGTGGTTGCCATCCCATACGTGGAACATCCTACCTGAGAATGCTTGGGTCGAAGGTTTCCTGGAGAGAAGAAGTTCAAAGGATTTGTTCACCTGTCTCCAAATGGGATCCCAAGAGTCCACAATTGATTCATCCACAAGGAGCTCATTACCTCTGGAATCCCTAGTGGAAACGTAAAAGATTGCGGATCCATCCAAATACCCATGAACAAACACGGCCTCCAGCTTCTGGATATCCTTGATGAGGGGTGGACGAACGATGGGCATGGAAACCAACCTACACAGGGAAATCTTCAACCTCCCACCTGGGGCAAGCATGCTTTGCACCACAAGCAGAGAATTCACCTTCTGACCCCCCAGCATCTCCGCGGCTTTGCTTTCATAGAACTCATCGTCCACATCAAGAATGATCTCCTTCTCCTGCCCTGAAGTGTTGTCATCAGCCACCCTTTGAATCTTCTCCTGCAGGGTTGTTCATTCAATTTCACATAAGAGAGAGGACATGAACAAAGTGCGGTGCCGAAGACTACACAGAGCTCAAACACATACCTTTTCCGTGTTTTCAATATGCTTCAAATGTGATTCAATGTTTAAAAAAGAATAAAGTTGGCTTCCTGCTACATCAAAACATGTCGAAGTACAAAGGGCACAAACAGCGTGCTTCCAATTAGGGGTGTGTTGGCACACTGGCCCTGTTTGGCCCATATTGACATAAAAAAATAGGCACAGAGGGGGGCACAGACAATGTGCATTGCGCACACTCTTTGGTGCTTCCAACTACGGGTGTTTTGAACATGGTACACTGGCCCTGTGTGGCACATTTAGACATCAAACATGGCCCATTTTTAAATCAAAAAATAGGCTGAGAGGGGTGCACAAACAGTGTGCGTTGACGCACAATGTTTGGTGCTTCCAACTACGGGTGTTTTCAACTCGGCACACTGGCCCTGTGTGGCCCATTTAGACATCAAAAAACAACTGGAAAGAGGGGCACAAATAGTGTGCATTGACGCACACTATTTGGTGCTTCCAACTACGGGTGTTTTGACCTTGGCACACTGGCCCTGTGTGGCCCATTTAGACATCAAAAAAGCAAGCATAAAGGGGGCCCAAACAGTGTGCTTTGAAGCACACTGTTTGGTGCTTCCAATTAGGGGTTTTTTGACATGGCATACAGGCCCTGTGTGGCTCATTTTGAAATCAAAATACAGGCTGAGAGAGGGGCACATACAGTGTGCGTTGACGCACACTGTTTGATGCTTCCAACTATGGGGTTGTTTGACATGGCATTCTGGCCCTGTTTGGCCCATTTACACATCAAAAAATTAGCATAAAGGGGAGCACAAACAATGTGCTTTTAAAGCACACTGTTTGGTGCTTCCAATTAGGGGTTTTTTGACATGGCATACTAGCCTTGTGTGGCCCATTTGGACACCAAAAAATAGGCTGAGATGGGGGCACAAACAGTGTGCATTGGCGCACACTGTTTGGTGCTTCCAACTATGGGATTTTTTGACATGGCATTCTGGCCCTCTGTGGTCCATTTTAAAATCCAAACCAGGCTGAGAGAGGGGCACAAACAACGTGCGTTGACACACACTGTTTGGTGCTTCCAACTACGGGTGTTTTGAACTTGCCACACTGGCCCTGTGTGGCCCATTTAGACAAAAAAACCTATTAGAAAGGAGGTTTGCTATTTCATGAGCATGAGCGGCATGAGCGGCATGAGCAGAGTAGTAACACAATCGGTTTTCATGAGCAGAAGTACAAATTTCGAAAATAAAAAACAATAAAAACAATAATTTAATGCAATGTGTCAGGAAAAACAAATATATTATTCGGCCCCTTGAAGGGAAAATTGCACTTTTGACAGTTGTGCTCATGAAATTTCGTCTTCCGCTCATGCCAATTCCCAGCGACATGTGCAAATATGGCGCCGAATTTCGCGGTAATAGGGTCCGTAACCTGAAAAAACGGCGGCGTATTTCGCGGCAATAGGTCTGTCTGGCGAAAAATGGTGCCGAATTCCGCGGCTATAGGTCCCCTCATGACAGGTAATTCGGCGCCATTTTTCCAGTGCATGTTCGGACTTAGCCAGTTTTCGGCGCAAAATAGGGAAATTCGGCGCCATTTTTCCAGACACTGTACCAGTGCATGTTGGGACTTAGCCAGTTTTCGACCCAAAAAAGAGAAATTCGGCGCCATTTTTCCAGACACGGTACCAGTGCATGTTGGGACTTAGCCAGTTTTCGGCCCCAAAAAGAGAAATTCGGCGCCATTTTCCCAAACACAGGTACCAGTGCATGTTGGGACTTAGCGAGTTTTCGGCCCCAAAAAGAGAATTTCGGCGCCATTTTTCCAGAAATGGCCCCAGAACTGCTTCTGTTGGATCTCAGTTTGAATGGAATATTGCCTCATTCCAGGAGTTTTGGGGTGCATTTCATTACACTGCAAAAAAAAAGTCTGATACAGCAAAATGCATTTGAAAATATCCATATGGAGGATTCCGTTTGCCCCATCAATGATTTCTGGAATCCCTAAGGAGGAGTTTGTGCAGCTCGTTCACGCTCAACGCCGGTGCATGAATAAAGTCATCAATAGTCACGTTCATCCTCAACCTCTTCAGGTAAATGTAATACAGATGCTTGCACGGATAATACTTCGAACCCTTCTTTGCTTCCATCAACGAGAAGTCCGTATAGTTGCAAGTCGGCTCCACTCCAATCGTAATTGTGTATACATCGTCGCGTACAGCCGAGCCGGCCGTTGCCATCCGATACACACGCCCAAGGCCGGGTGGGGGTACGTCCACGGAGCTCTGAATAGTGCAAGCCATCCCAAGAGCATTGGCAATCCGAGTCTCATTCAACTTGTTGGGAGGGTGTCGTCTCTTCACTCTTCCGAATCGCATTGTGGGATGTGCAGAATTGTCCAATCCGTCTCTACTGGACCGAGCAGTATGCAATGGCTGGGTCTGAGGAACCGGAAATGCGTGGGCCGGGATGTCTGTGCGTTGCACCATTCGAAATCCTGCTGCAGATAGAGCATCCGCCTCATTCTGAGAGAGGCTGCAACCCGGTGCAACAGGCCAGACGCCCGGAGGCTCCGGCATTCCCTGAATCCCGTACTTGGGCTTGCCAAATACACAGGTCATTATGTCGTGCCTACAGAACCAAAATGTCTGCGTTGTGGCGTGAGCAAATGTGGGAGTCAAAAATCTGCCGCTGAAACAAGGTGCAGGTACAGCACCGTGTGGGTTCCTCCGAATCATCTCACCACAGCGTGCTCTCGTATCCACCCGGATGGCGCAACACTTCCCTCGAAATGCCGGCAATGTCCTCGCAATTCTCCACTGTGACTCCGACACTCTTGTCTCCACAATGGGAATGTTGTATTGCTTTACTACAGATGGCTCGTTATGTTGCCGGGGCACGCGCCCTGTGCTCAAAGGAGATGGCGATCTTGAACGTGCAGGACTTCCGGTGCTCGACGAGACCTCCTCGGACAACATCACCGGACCACGAGGGAGCGTGCGAATATTCTTGTCAGCTCGCCATGAATCCTCTTCTCCGCCAGGTGCCTCGTCAAGTCTTCGTCTCACTGGACGGGTATGAACATCTCCTTCCAAATGTTGGCCTCTTCGCAGCAATGGCGTGTCCCGAAGGCCCTCTCGCAAGGCCGCCGCCCACTTCCGAGGATTCTTCGATCTGGAGGCAGTCCGCATCAGCATTTCCTGCCTGTCCGGCCCCAAGCCCCACTGTTTCCCTTTCAAGAACTCGTTGTACCTGCATTGCTGCATAATTGACCTCACAATGTCCTCCGTTGTGGCAGTGAGGATGTCCACCAGATGCGCCGCAGAGGAGGCACGCCAGGAAGAGTGCACTGATTCGGCCATGTTTGTCGTGGGCATGTCGGTGTCGGAGTCGAGACACATTTCCTGCACAAGCACATGTTGAGGTTACAAGCAAGTTACAAATATGGCCAAGAATAATATCCAACGGGACGCGAATTCGTGCAACTCACCTCCCGCATATAGTCGCCGAACTGGAGGAAACGATAATGCCACCATGCTAGCCAACTGACCATTGCTCCTTCGTCTGATTTCCTTACAGCACCTGACGATGTCCACCAAGCCCGTATGCATGCAAACTGTGTCTCTGCATCATCCAAGGTGGGAGCGCGCTTCCACGCAAGGCACATGGAACGGTGCTCCTCTCTGAAATCTGGCGCCACGAGCCTGGTTGTGTACTGCGAAAGGCTCTGCAGAAAGTGGAACCCACAAGATCTCTCCTTGCCTTCCATGGGAACATTGGGGTCTTGCCCGTACACCCTTCGGATGGCAGCCCAATTTGCTTGTGCGTTGTCCGCCATGAAACCACGGAAATTGGGAGGGGGCAATCCCGCCTTGGCCATCTGTTCGTTTATTCCCTGCCAAAGAAGCATCTCCGATTGTGTGTCCTCTCCTTTCATCTCACAAATAGCAATTGTCATTAGCATCCTGCAGTGGGTGTCGTAGACATGTGCACCCATTGTCACCCACTGGTGATTTGTAATTCGCTTGATATGGTCGAACATGACCCAACTGTTTGACAAGTTCCCACTCGTCATCCTGTCGACCAGTTCGACGCCACTGCCAGGTCCACACGTGGACATTTTGAATACGAAACAACGATCTGCCTCAGTCCCTTGTCCTGGAAACCTACTTCCATGAATGTAGTCATATCCACATCGTCGCTTCACCTCCAGAATGGAGTGCATATCCGAGCCACGCCCAATTTTCTGTTTGCATGAGACAATGTGGTTTCGGACATTCGGTGAACATACGTGGGACACCGACTCTAGCAATGCCTCCATTTCCTTCTCGTCGAGAGGAACTCTATCCGAGCCGTCTTCCGACATAATTCTGGCCAATGCCATCTTATGGGCGGCTTGGAGCTGTATCTGTTTGGGTTTGGCACCCGGTCTCAACTTAACCTCCTCCTGAACGAGCTGCTCTGCTTCGTGGGCAGCCTCCCGCGAGTTCCCCCTCGCCAATTTGTGACAATGGGAACCAACGTGTATGCAAGCTCGGGTGAGGTCAGGGAAACGGTGCAACACATAGAACTGCTTGGCATTACAAACAGACATGCAGTGTGGTGGTTCTTTGCAATGCGCACACTTAAATGTGGAGTTCGGAACCTTCTCCTGAGCTCGAAATGGTTGGTGAGCTGTGCCTGTCCAATCGGTCTCGTTCCTGTGACCTCTGGATTTAAAGTGGAAGCAAGTTGGGGAGAAACACCGCAACGCGCCCGCACAAACAACGTAGCGCACCCGCACACCATCAAGCATCTTCATGCTGGTGGTTTTGGTAACGCACCAAGGATGACCGTCATGTTTTCTATCCATATCTGTCAACATTCCGGACGCCCTCGAGTAGTCCGCCCGAGGAGGGAACTCAAAGAAGATATTACCGTCGACGTCGGCGGGAAGGCATGTAACCGATTTAATTGCGAACTTGCTGTAGTCCAGCCCGGCCAGCTCCGACCGGTGTCCCTCCAGGTGAAGCCCTCGCAGAATTTCTAGAATAGATCGAACTGCGGTGCTCGTGCTGGGAATATGACTCCCTCCTCCACTGACGTCCATTGAGGACTTGCCTGATCTCCAGGACGACCTCGGAACTTCCATGACCTCGTCTGAGTCGGACAGGTTGTGAACAACCCGGTTCTCGGTCGTCTTCATGGATGGGTTCGGCTCTGGATTTACTTCGTTGCGGACTTCTCTCTTTGAGGTACCCACTCTCTGATTCGCGGATTGTTTCGTGGAAGGCGCCAGGATAGACGGTGCATTTGGCGGGCAAATGAAGTCCCCAACAGCCCTGTATATGACGTTGTCCGATGGTGGAACTCGCCATTCCCTGCCATCGCCGAAATCATCGTGGAGCACAACAATACTCTCGACAACAAGGCCGTTTGAGTCCTTCCTTTCCTCCTCCAAAAAAACCGACCCCGGTTTCAGGTGGTATCGAACGCACAGATATTTCTCCATCACCCGGCAGGTGTCCCCTCTGCACGGAAATGAAGCTCTATGCTCGTGAGGAGGGCAGTACACTGTAGCGCTCGGGTTTTCCGCCATGGGAGATGTGCACACAAGACTGCCAGGATGGCGTGCGGGGAAGCTCCCTGGTAGAAGGGGGTGCAGCGATGGGAATGAATGCGATGCCGATTTGTCCGAGCGACGAAGCCTGATCCAAATCCAGGGAGCCAACTATCTCAAAAATCCACAGTCAGAGTGTTAATGAACCTTGTCTCCGGAATGCGGCCCCTCGTCTTTGCGCAATAACTGCCAACGGTATGCAGTCAGAAAGTGGGGGGCCGTCCGGATGATGACGGCTGAAGGGGATAAGCCGGCACCGTGCCGTCACATTACTACCCCCGAATGGAAATTCGGCACCCAACATCCAACAGAGGAAGCCCGGATGAAGTCGCCTCGGGCGCAGAGGCCGGAGTGTGTGCGACAGAGAACATCCCCTGGATGGAGATTGGCGCCGAATTTCCATCCGGTCCCCCCAAATGGAGTCGTGTCGGGGGGTCAGGCCGAAAACTGGACGGCATAAAAACATCCCCAGATGGAAAAACGGCGCCGAATTTCCATCCGGGGCGATTCGGATGCAGTCGGGGAGGGGGGAGTGGCCTGCAGTTGGCTGTCACATTTCAACCCCCGGACGGAAATTCGGCAACGAATATCGAACAGGGGACGCCCGGATGAAGTCGCCTGGGGCACAGAGGCCGGCCAGTGTGCGACAGAGAACATCCCCTGGACGGACATTCGGCGCCGAATTTCCATCCGGGCCCCCCCAAAGGAAGTGTTGTCGGGGGGTCAGAGCGAAAACTGGCCGACATAAAAACCTCCACAGATGGGAAAACGGCGCCGAATTTCAATTCGGGGCCGTTCCAATGCAGTCGGGGAGGGGGAGAGGTCGGAACCTGGCAGTCATATTTCAACCCCCGGGACGGAAATTCGGCACCGAATATCCAACAGAGCGGCGGAGAGGCGGCACCTCTCCGACAGAGACCATCCCCCGGATGGAGATTCGGCGCCGAATTTCCATCCAGCAGGTAAGTGGAATCTCGGATGGATGGAGATTCGGCGCCGAATTTCCATCCTGCAGGTAATTCGAATCCCGGACGAATGGAGATTCGGCGCCGAATTTCCATCCAGCAGGTAAGTGGAATCTCGGATGGATGGAGATTCGGCGCCGAATTTCCATCCTGCAGGTAATTCGAATCCCGGACGAATGGAAATTCGGCGCCGAATTTCCATCCAGCAGGTAAGTGGAATCTCGGATGGATGGAGATTCGGCGCCGAATTTCCATCCTGCAGGTAATTCGAATCCCGGACGAATGGAAATTCGGCGCCGAATTTCCATCCAGCAGGTAAGTGGAACCTCGGATGGATGGAGATTCGGCGCCGAATTTCCATCCTGCAGGTAATTCGAATCCCTGCTGGATGGAGATTCGGCGCCGGATTTCCATCATGCAGGTAATTCGAATCACGGATGAATGGAAATTCGGCGCCGAATTTCCATCCAGCAGGTAAGTCGAATCCCGAATAAATGGAAATCCGGCGCCGAATTTCCATCCAGCAGGTAAGTCGGATCAGGCCGTATGGATATTCGGCGCCGGATTTCCACTCGCCATTTATTTCTGAGCGAGGAATTACCTTCGTGCAGGTAATTCCCATATAAGAATTACCTTCGTGCAGGTAATTCGCATATAAGAATTACCTTCGTGCAGGTAATTTCCAGATGACAATTACCTTCCTGCAGGTAATTCCAATCGATGTTTATTCCTCGTCCAGAATTACCTGCACAAAGGTAATTCTCATCTGGAAATTACCTGCATGAAGGTAATTCTTATATGGGAATTACCTGCACGAAGGTAATTCCTCGCTCAGAAATAAATGCGAATGGAAATTCGGCGCCGAATATCCATATGGCACCGATCCGACTTACCTGCTGGATGGAAATTTGGCGCCGAATTTCCATTCATCCACGATTCGAATTACCTGCAGGATGGAAATTCGGCGCCGAATTACCTGCTTCAGGGAAATTTGGCGCACCGCCCTACCTGCGCGGATGGAAATTCGGCGCCGGATTTCCATCCGCGCGCTTCCGAATTACCTGCTCGAAGGAAATTTGGCGCACCGCCCTCCTGCGCGGATGGAAATTCGGCGCCGGATTTCCATCCGCGCGCATCCGAATTACCTGCTTGAAGGAAATTTGGCGCACCGACCTCCTGCGCGGATGGAAATTCGGCGCCGGATTTCCATCCGCGCGCTTCCGAATTACCTGCTGGAAGGAAATTTGGCGCACCGCCCTCCTGCGCGGATGGAAATTCGGCGCCGGATTTCCATCCGCGCGCTTCCGAATTACCTGCTGGAAGGAAATTTGGCGCACAGACCTACCTGCGCGGATGGAAATTCGGCGCCGGATTTCCATCCGCGCGCTTCCGAATTACCTGCTGGAAGGAAATTTGGCGCACCGCCCTCCTGCGCGGATGGAAATTCGGCGCCGGATTTCCATCCGCGCGCTTCCGAATTACCTGCTGGAAGGAAATTTGGCGCACAGACCTACCTGCGCGGATGGAAATTCGGCGCCGGATTTCCATCCGCGCGCTTCCGAATTACCTGCTGGAAGGAAATTTGGCGCACAGACCTACCTGCGCGGATGGAAATTCGGCGCCGGATTTCCATCCGCGCGCTTCCGAATTACCTGCTGGAAGGAAATTTGGCGCACCGCCCTCCTGCGCGGATGGAAATTCGGCGCCGGATTTCCATCCGCGCGCTTCCGAATTACCTGCTGGAAGGAAATTTGGCGCACAGACTACCTGCGCGGATGGAAATTCGGCGCCGGATTTCCATCCGCGCGCTTCCGAATTACCTGCTTGAAGGAAATTTGGCGCACCGACCTCCTGCGCGGATGGAAATTCGGCGCCGGATTTCCATCCGCGCGCTTCCGAATTACCTGCTGGAAGGAATTTGGCGCACCGCCCTCCTGCGCGGATGGAAATTCGGCGCCGGATTTCCATCCGCGCGCTTCCGAATTACCTGCTGGAAGGAAATTTGGCGCACCGCCCTACCTGCGCGGATGGAAATTCGGCGCCGGATTTCCATCCGCGCGCTTCCGAATTACCTGCTGGAAGGAAATTTGGCGCACCGACCTACCTGCGCGGATGGAAATTCGGCGCCGGATTTCCATCCGCGCGCTTCCGAATTACCTGCTTGAAGGAAATTTGGCGCACCGCCCTCCTGCGCGGATGGAAATTCGGCGCCGGATTTCCATCCGCGCGCTTCCGAATTACCTGCTGGAAGGAAATTTGGCGCACCGCCCTCCTGCGCGGATGGAAATTCGGCGCCGGATTTCCATCCGCGCGCATCCGAATTACCTGCTTGAAGGAAATTTGACGCACCGCCCTCCTGCGCGGATGGAAATTCGGCGCCGGATTTCCATCCGCGCGCTTCCGAATTACCTGCGTGAGGGAAATTCCGGGACTGTTTTCGTCGATTTTCTTCCGACATGGAGGGCTTCATCCGACATTTAATTGCGCAGTTGGGCAATAAATGTCGACGGCCGTCGGTTATTATTCGGGCTGGCGACGCATGGCTTCCTGGACACGTACCCTAAATCTCATGCTATACTTGGCTTAACATGGTATTCCAGGCATGTACCCCAAAAAAGGAGATCTTTTTGGCTGGGACTTATGCCGCCTGAAGGGCGTGGCTCTCCTGAGAGAGACCTCAGATCCAGACCGCGGCGGAAGTTGAAAGCTCTGTACTACGGACGACGGCCAATCTCTCGCATGGCCAAACTGAAGCTCCAGCAGGAGATTCCAGTGTCTTGCTCACAACCTGCGCCAACTGAAGCCGAGTACTCTCAGGCAAGCCACTTCTGCTTTCGGTTTGTTCGATTTCTTTTTTGCTTTCGCTTCGTTACCTCGCTTTGTTTCTGCATCTTCATCCTGGCTTTGCTGTATGAGTGAACTTTAGATAGTTGACTGAACCTTAGATTGTTTGCAATGCGTGTGCAAATCCGGCAGCTCTGGAGAAGGCTGCTTGTGCATGTCATTCTTAGGCAATGGTTGCATTTGTTTTCATTGTTGTTGCATGGCTCTCCATACTTCCTAAACTTGTTATGTTTTCATTTTTGCTACATGATTGCTGCTATGGTGGTTGCGCTGCTGCTTTTTGCACCGCTGTTGGTGTTCACGATTTTTGTCAATCACAGAGTGACGACGAGCCCGGCACGCTGGTGGTATCATCGACAGCTCCAACTCATCGCATGTTTGAATCGCCCAACTTGGGGCGAGAGGGCAAACTTAAATCTTTTGTTGGTGGACGGGAGGACTTGCAACGAGATTACGATAGAGTAGGCATTGGGGAGGTTGGTGCAGGCGGCATGGCAGGTGAAGGGCGTGAGGACATGAGGACAGCAGATCCGGCAATGGAGGTTGTTCATGCACATGCAGTAGGGCCCGCCCACGCAAAGAAAAAGAAGAAAGCTAAGCACATGCAATCCCCGGCGAGAGAGCAGTCACGGGCTGCGGAGGGGGGAGTGAGCAGTGCGCGCGAGGGTGTCAGTTCGCCTCAATCAAAGGTGGTCGTCCTGGAGGGCTCCCCTGTTGCTAGCCCTAGTAAGAAACAGAAAGCCCGTGAGAGGGCAAAAGAGAGGGCAAAAGAACAGACGAGACAGAATGCTAGCAAGGAGGAAAGACAAAAGGCAGCTGAAGAGGCCAGGGGTGCCCAAATGACAGATGCCAATGTAAGCGAGGGACACACAGAGACGGTGGATCCCTACAAGACACCACAGAGAGGCAGTAGCACACCGGTTAGACCATCGCGGGCAAGTGCAGCCCCCGCAATTACCCATACGGTGGAGAGTGGAGGAGAGGAAAGAACACCTGAAAGAGCACCGATTGTGCAAGTTCGAGGTGAAGCCAGGGAGAGGGCAGTAGAGACGACGAGAGTGCTGGAGGTGGTTTCGCAGGTGGCTGACCCTGTTGAGGAGGACGACATGGATGTTTCTGACCAGGATGACATTCTCCCGGACATCCCCAGGCCCCAAACCCGGAGCATACAGGCTGGATTTGGCGGTCTTGGTGGGCTGCCGGAAAACCCCTCTGCAGCAGACGTCATGTCTGAGGCGGATATGAAGTTGGCCGCTGCCAAGATGTTGGAGGCAACCCACAGCAACATTGGCAGGGTGCTGGGGGGCATGGTGTACCCGGCCAAGCTTCGAATTCCCCTTTGCCGCTTGGTGTCATTGCAGGTGGTGAGACCTGCCCTCCCAGGCGATATCGACAAGCTGAAATTCTCTTTCCGGGATGGATATCGAATGGGGTCTGCCGCCTTTTACGTTTCCATTGAGAACGACCACGGAGCTTCCCGTGCCCACACTTCCGATGAGGTGGACAAATGGGGTCCCCATTGGCAAACGCGAAATGAGGAGTTCGAGAGATCGATTGCTAGTGATCCTCTTTTCCAGCACATGTCCGGTAAGATGTTCTACGTGTGGGACGGCAATCATCGCCTCCTGGCATGGATGGAGCACATTGCCCAAGCCCACCCCAACGATCTCGATTGGCATTTCGCCGTCGATTGTGTTGTGCTGAAGGTTGCGGGGCCCAAAGATCGCAGTCTTCTCAAAGCTGCAATGGCCGACATCAACTCGTAAGCTACAACCCCTCTCGCTTTTGGACTTTGAATTTGGAAGTCATTTCATTGCGAATCCTCATATATGATGAAAATTCCCATTTCAGTATTGTTTGATGGAAATGTGGCACTGCAGGGTGACTGAGAATGCCTTCATTGCCACCAACTTGTCCCATATGCTCTTCCGAGTGAAGGATGTCGGGAAGCAGGGGGTGCAAGAGTTTGCCAATTCCCTCAGTGCCGACCTCCTGCGCAAGTCGGAGGCAAAGGCAGACAGAACCTGGTATAGGCTGAGCGTCGACGCCATGGTGGACTACATATTTCGGGTAAAGCTCCTGCAGTTTTGTTGAGCTAATTTGTCTCTCCTCCCCCAATAGAAGAAATTGTGTTGAGCAGGATCTCTAATCTTATGTGCGCCTTTTCGACAGACGAAAATACAGCAGGATTTGGCACATGCGCGGAGGTTCTACATGGAGTCAGAGGAGAAGAATCCAACCCTCCCGGAACTCGAATCGTATGTCAAAGCTGCGGAGGTGAGGGCCCGCATAAAGTACAAGTCGCGGATGGTAAAGTACGTGGCCATAGCTGATCCCGCCCTTGGTGCCGACTTTCTGGTGGAGGTGGGAAAGCACTACTCTCGCGCTCTGAAGCCCACGATGACATTGGAGAAGCTCCATCGTCTAGCCACATCCTGTGTGGATGCAACAGAAAAGGTGATACATTCTTAACCAAATTGTGGTGGCAACAACTCCTTTTTGTGGTGTTTGGCGCTTACGAATATGCTGGGTGGTTGGACAGACCCGGTGGCTCCAAATCTGGAATGGTTCCCAAAGTACCAGGGACATGTGGAGCTTCCCCAAACCGGACAAACTCTCTGACCCCACATTCGACATGTGGATGAACCGCATGACATGGTGGTTTCAGGTACTTCCCCACGCTTCGTTTGGGGCTTCTACTCTAGTAGGGGGTGGATTCATTGTATTTTTTGAGGAAAGCGATCTGATGGACAATCTCCACAGGTGACGACGAATGCGCAAGAGCAGCTGGACACACAAGCACATCAGTTCAAGATGGAGATATCTCCTGCAGCAGAGAGCCTACGTGACTATGTGACGAGGTACTTTCTGCTCTACAAAACCAACCTATTCTTTCGGGAGATAGCAGATGCTCGCCGGAGCCACGAGTTCACCGACCAGCCGAACGCGGACAAAGCAGCAATGCGCCTTCTGTACAGGTACATACGCGCTGCCTTTCTTTCAAGTCCTGGCATTTCAGGATGTTAGAGGCCTAAGTGGTGTTAGGGAAAATGGCGCCGAATTTCCAGTCAGGGCTCCGAAAATGGCAAAGTCCCTAGACTGGCTGGCCCGGAACTGGAAATTCGGCGCCATTTTCCAGTTCCAGGCCCTATTGCCGTTCAGGGACTTAGCCATTTTCGGGCTAAGTCCCTAGTGTGGCTGGCCCGGAACTGGAAATTCGGCGCCGTTTTCCAGTTCTAGGCCCTATTGCCGTCCAGGGACTTAGCCATTTTCGGGCTAAGTCCCTAGACTGGCTGGCCCTGAAGTGGAAATTCGGCGCCATATTCCAGTTCCAGGCCCTATTGCCGTCCAGGGACTTAGCCATTTTCGGTCTAAGTCCCTAGGGTGGCTGGCCCGGAACTGGAAATTCGGCGCCGTTTTCCAGTTCTAGGCCCTATTGCCGTCCAGGGACTTAGCCATTTTCGGGCTAAGTCCCTAGACTGGCTGGCCCTGAAGTGGAAATTCGGCGCCATATTCCAGTTCCAGGCCCTATTGCCGTCCAGGGACTTAGCCATTTTCGGTCTAAGTCCCTAGGGTGGCTGGCCCGGAACTGGAAATTCGGCGCCGTTTTCCAGTTCTAGGCCCTATTGCCGTCCAGGGACTTAGCCATTTTTGGTCTAAGTCCCTAGGGTGGCTGGCCCGGAAGTGGAAATTCGGCGCCGTTTTCCAGTTCCAGGCCCTATTGCCGTCCAGGGACTTAGCCATTTTCGGGCTAAGTCCCTAGACTGGGTGGCCCTGAAGTGGAAATTCGGCGCCATATTCCAGTTGTAGGCCCTATTGCCGTTCAGGGACTTAGCCATTTTCGGACCTCATTGGGTTTTTCATGAATGCAGGTACTGTAAGTTCTCGCTTTTGGAGAAAGGTCATCTGTCTTTCGAGCCACCATTCTTCCTGGCATGGAGGAACCCTGGGGCTGACTCCATGTACACTGACGATATTGTGAAGGAGTGGCATCTGAAACATTTGCGTGATTGCCCTTGGTATGTGGACCTTCCGCCCGGCTCGCTCGACCCATCCGAGTTTCAATTGAAGCTGGATGCTGAATTCCGACGAAACCGGGCTCCGCTGCCTCCGTTGGGTGCAAAAGAGGCAAAAGCGCTTGCGAACTCCAGGAAAGCGGCAGAGCTTGCTCAGACAGGAATTCAGGAGAAATTGCATGAGAAGAGTAAAGGTCAAAGGAAAAGGACAAGGAAACAGGTGACTGCAGTAACACCCAAAAAGAAGAAAACCATCGGGGCATGGAGGAGGCGCAGGAGGGGACCCAAGAGAGTGACTCCGACGCCGATTTTGTTCAAGGTCCTGCGACTGCTGTTGCTCCTACCCAGTCACCGGTCGTCCGGGTTCCCAAGTCAGTTCGGAGTGGGACTGGCTCTGCCAAGAAGTTGGCATTTGAGGGCGAGCCTACACGGCGGTATTCGGCGGTGACGTTTACGCACAGGCCAAAGCTAGAACCTCCAACCATCATCCAATGCGTCAATGAGAGCTTCCTTGACGCTCTCGCTGCCAGGGCGAAGAAGGTGGCACACAACAAGTCTCTGGCGGAGCAGAAGGGGAAAGCCAAGAAGAGGGCTGCCGGTACAGAGCCTAAAGACACCCCTGGTTTTGAAGCCATGATGGAATTCTTCACGGCTGTGAGCACGAATTGCAAGAGCACTCGGGGGGGGTTGAGGTGGAGAGAGCTTGCGACATGATTCTCCTCGACATTCCAGATGGGGAGCTGCTGGAGGGCCTGGATGGTGTGCCCACCTGGAACAGGTTTACTGAGGACTACTGGAAAGCCGGGTTTGGGCTGGCGGGGATGCTTCTGGATGACGGTGGATGTGTGGTTGTCCTTGCCACGAGAGGGAAGACCACAGAGAATGCGGTGGCAAGGTGGACACCGAAAAGTGTCACCCCGGTCCTCCTCAGAAAATGGTTCTGCATCAGTACGCAGGGGTTGCGAACAGAGGGCCAAAGTGTAAGTTATCAATCTATTGCATTCACTTCATATTGTGGTGTATGTTAAGTAGACCCTGGAATTGATCCCTTCTTTGTTGGATGTGCAGACATTGGTGTTTGAGGCATATTGCTTTGTGAAGAGAGGGTCTACGTTCAAATTCCGCAACGACGGTCGTCTTGTTGATGCCGCTGTGGACCCTGTAACCTACGATGTCCTCTACAACTATGTGCCCCACTCTAGTATGCCGAAGGACACAAAGACAGGCAAACCGTGGCGGTACAGCCGGACCCGAAGCCCTGCTTTCATCCAAACCCTCATGGAGACGTGCTCGGATGTCCAAGGGCGGATTCTGGACCTCACATGCGGCACGGGTAAGCCTTCACGTCCTCAGTTTGTCCCCTGGCCCCATTGCAATTGCATGCCGCAAGCTATTAACCGCCCGCTTTGTTCCTCAGGTGCTTCAATGTGGGCAGGGACGTTGTCCGACAGGCATGTGTTCGCCTTCGAGCCAGATACTGCCCTCCACAACTCGGAACTTGCAGCGGCTGAACGTCTGCCGAAAGAGGAAGAGGCATCCTCGGAGGATGAGGAAAAATCCGAGAAGGAGCAGGGGGAGGAAGTTGGGATCGAGGCCGAGGAGCCCCGGTTTACGAGTGAGTGGTGGCATTGTAAGTTGCCTCCAGATTTTGTGAGGCACCTCCCTCCGCTCTCTTATTTCATTGAAAACCCTTTCTGGTTGTGCTGGTATTGACATTCTTCAAGTGGATTTGTTCTTACTGTAGGATGCCAAGTACTGCCGGAGGGACGTCTACACCGGAGTTCATGGGCAGGAGGAACGTGCCTTTTTTTGCCAGGGGAGATTTCATGCCTAGTCCAGAAAGGGAGTACATCCTGCCTACTTATGCTGCCCGGCTTGCTTCGGTGTCCATTAGGAGGTGTTCCGAACGTAGTCGTGTACAGCAGATTTTAGACGAGGCAAGCCTCAAGAAAATGAAGATGAGGGAGGAGGCAGCAGCTATTAGAGCCCGTCGGGCTCGTAGATTTGTGTTGGATTCTGCTGAGGAAAGTGGGGGAGAAGACGCAGAAGATTCCCAGGAGGTGAGGTGGACAGTCCCCCAAGGAGAGGACGGGATTTTTGAGAGGCATAGTGGAACTGATGCATCACAGAGCTCGGAGGATGAGGGGGATGAGGGGGATGAGGAAGAAGGTGGGGCAAGTTCCTCGGAGGGTGTAGGAGAGTAGTGCCCATTCCGGCTATGACAGTTAGAACACACTTGTATAGACGTGGCTTGCCACAAAATTTGCAATAAAATGTTGCATTTTAAGTCCACTGGTGCCACATTCCAACTTCACATGACCCTATTTCCGTGCCTCCTAACCCTATTTCCGTGGACTCACAATGGTCTGCTCATGCTTTTTTTTTTTCCGCTCATGCTCATGCCGCTCATGCTCATGCCGCTCATGCTCATGCCGCTCATGAAATAGCAGCCCCCTTAGAAAGGGGGGCACAAACAGTGTGAGTTGACGCACACTGTTTGGTGCTTCCAACTATGGGGTTTATTGACATGGCATTCTGGCTTGTGTAGCCCATTTGGACATCCTAAAACAAGCTGAGAGAGGGGCACAAACAATATGCGTTGACGCACACTATTTAATGCTTCCAACTACGGGTATTTTGAACTTGGCACACTGGCCTCGTGTGGCCCATTTAGACATGAAAAATAGCTAGAAAGGGGGGCACAAACAGTGTGCGTTGACGCACACTGTTTGGTGCTTCTAACTATGGGGTTTTTTGACATGGCATACTGGCCTTGTGTGGCCCATTTAGACATCAAAAATAGGCTGAGATGGGGGCACAAACAATGTACGTTGACGCACACTGTTTGGTGCTTCCAACTATGGGGTTTTTTGACATGGCATTCTGGCCCTGTGTGACCCATTTTGAAAACCAAAAACAGGCTAAGAGAGGGGCCGAAATAGTGTGCGTTGACGCACACTGTTTGGTGCTTCCAACTATAGGGTTTTTTGACATGGCATACTGGCCTTGTGTGGCTTATTTAGGCATCAATAAACAAGCATAAAGGGGAGCAAAAAGAGTGTGCTTTGAAGCACACTGTTTGGTGCTCCCAATTAGGGGTTTTTTGAAATGGCATTCTGGCCCTGTGTGGCCCATTTTGAAATCCAAAAACAGGCTGAGAGAGGGGCACAAACAGTATGCGTTGACGCACACTGTTTGGTGCTTCCAACTATGGGGTTTTTTCACATGGCATACTGGCCCCGTGTGGCTCATTTAGACATCAATAAACAAGCATGAAGGGGAGCAAAAAGAGTGTGCTTTGAAGCACACTGTTTGGTGCTCCCAATTAGGGGTTTTTTGACATGGCATTCTGGCCCTGTGTGGCCGATTTTGAAAACCAAAAATAGGCTAAGAGAGGGGAAGAAATAGTGTGCGTTGAGGTACACTGTTTGGTGCTTCCAATTAGGAGTTTTTTGACATGGCATTCTGGCCCTGTATGGCCCATTTTGAAATCCAAAAACAGACTGAGAGAGGGGCACTTACAGTATGCATTGACGCACACTGTTTTGTGCTTCCAACTATGGGTTTTTTTGACATGCCATACTGGCCCTGTGTGGCACATTTAGACATCAATAAACAAGCGTGAAGGGGAGAAAAAACAGTGTGCTTTGAAGCACACCGTTTGATGCTCCCAATTAGGGGTTTTTTGACATGGCATTTTGGCCCTGTGTGGCCCATTTTGAAAACCAAAAACTGGCTGAGAGAGGGGCAGAAACAGTGTGCATTGACGCACACTGTTTGGAGCATCCAACTATGGGGTTTTTTGACATGGCATACTGGCCCTGTGTGGCTCATTTAGACATCAATAAACAAGCATGAAGGGGAGCAAAAACAGTGTGCTTTGAAGCACAATGTTTGGTGCTCCCAATTAGGGGTTTTTTGACATGGCATTTTGGCCATGTGTGGCCTATTTTGCAAACCAAAAATAGGCTTAAAGAGGGGCACAAACAGTGTGCATTGACGCACATTGTTTGGTGCTTCCAATTATGGGGTTTTTTGACATGGCATACTAGCCCTGTGTGACTCATCTAGACATCAATAAACAAGCATAAAGGGGAGCAAAAACCGTCTGCTTTGAAGCACATTGTTTGGTACTCCCAATTAGGGATTTTTTGACATGGCATTTTGGCCCCGTGTGGCCCATTTTGAAATCAAGAAATAGGCTGAGAGATGGGCACAAACAGTGTGCGTTGACGCACAGTGTTTGGTGCTTCCAACTACGGGTGTTTTGAACTTGGCACACTGGCCCTGTGTGGCCCATTTAGACATTAAAAAATAACTAGAAAGGGGGGCACGAACAATGTGCATTGACGCACACTGTTTGGTGCTTCCAACTGTGGGGTTTTTTTACATGGCTTTCATGCCTTGTGTGGCCCATTTGGACATCCTAAAACAGGCTGAGAGAGGGTCACAAACAGTGTGCGTTGACGCACACTGTTTGGTGCTTCCAACTATGGGGTTTTTTTACATGACATACTAGCCCTATGTGGCCCATTTAGACATCTAAACAAGCATAATGGGGAGCACAAAGAGTGTGCTTTGAAGCACACTGTTTGGTGCTTCCCATTTGGGGTTTTTTGACATGGCATACTGGCCCTGTGTGGCCCATTTGGACATAAAAAAACAGGCTAAGAGAGGGGCACAATTTGTGCGCATTGCCGCTCACTCTTTGGTGCTTCCAACTACGAGTGTTTTGAACCTGCTACACTGGCCCTGTGTGGCACATTTAGACATCAAACATCGTCCATTTTTAAATCAAAAAACAGGCTGAGAGGGGGTGTGTAGTGTGAATGCAGGGGAGTGACATTACATTTTGTCTTACCGCTAAGACCCTGCATCACTACAACGGGAGTGCCCGTTGTACAACTGCAGGAGGGATATATCCCTGCATACAGGTAATTTCATAGGCATACTGTGCTTATGCTTTGCCAGGATAAAAATGGCTAAGTCATGACCATGCATATTTTCATCCGTAGGATGAACGTTTTCATCCCAGGCGTGTAACCTAGAAACGCGGGTTGAGGAAAACGAAGAGGAAGATGACGGGCAACTCTTAGCAGCTGCTGCGAGCAGTGGGGTTGGCAGGGCCGTCTGTTTTTGGGAGGTTGTACCTATGCTATGGGACTCTGCTTGGTTTAGAGAGCAGCATTAGGTGCTTCTGCTTGGTATTCTGTGTAAAGGGAAGCGGTGCCGCTTCTCTCATAGTGATGATCAATTCCTGGAGTAGGAGCATGTAAGAAGAGCAGCGCACCACCGCTGTCGCCATTGCCTTGAAGAAAACAATTATGGGCAGATGAGCAAGCAAGGAAAACGGCCAGCTGCCGGAAGCACAAGGAAGTGAGTTGTGGGCACAATCAATGGAGGGGATGAGGCATGTGAAGTGCTGGCTGGATGGCAACTCAGGTTATCTGTAATCAAAGCTTATAGCTGCTTTTGTGTCTTCTTACTATAGGACCATGTCAATTCTTAGGGAAGAATTGCACGCATAGAAGGATAGAGTATTTAGTTGGCAAGCCACAGGATGTTCCATAGGACGAAGAGGAGCCATCATGGCATGATAAATACTGGAATCAAGACAAGGAGAATAGGTTGAAGTGGCTGCTGACAGGCGATGGTGAGGTGCCATCTTGGCAGGCAGATCCACCGCTTCGCTGGAGGATAAAACAGATAAGTTCGTAGACTGTGGGCTTCGGTTTTTGGGAGTGGTGACTTAGAAATCGTTTTGGTGTGGATTTAGGACTGGCTCTTGGTAGAGGAGAAGGAGGTAGAGATATGTGATGGAGGAAAAAGGTTTTGGAAATGGAATGGAGACTCTGGACTTCAAACCGGGATAGGGAAAGGATGGATGCACATGATGTTATAGTGTTAGTAGGAGAAATGAGTGGGGGGAGAGACTGCTTGTCACTGAATCAAAATGGTCACTGTTTGTCTTCATTCTTGTTCTTTGTTTCAGTGTTATGAACCTGCACACAATGCTGCCGTGGGTATTGATACACTGGAACCAATGTAGACCTAGCTTGGCTGATTGAAAACACCAGTGAGGGTTAGATAGAACTGTTGAAAACAGAGAAAGGATAATGTGGATGGGGAAGCAACACCGACACTGATTTGGTTTTTTTTTTGGAACTAATTTCCAGCATGGTCTCAGGGTATGAACAACTGAGGTTCACAGTTGAAGGGAAAAGAGGGTTGTTGGGGTATTTGGTTGAAACCTGTAGAAAGGCTGAGAGCTGTTTGGGCAATGGCTTCTTTTGGAAAAAGGTAGTGTGAAGGGTTGGTCATTGGCATGAGAGAGAGAGAGAGAGAGAGAGAGAGAGACTGATGAATGGGATGGTTATGCCTTGTGTGACCGAGGATGATTTCAAGGCTGGGTGCACTGGATGCCTGGCTGAGTTGTGCATTGCATTGCATGGTAGATATGCTGCTGTTGAAGAAGTGAGGAACCTGTAGACCTCAGATTAGAGAGAGAGAGAAAAGGATTTGGGAAGGGAGAGAGCTGCTTAGTATAAGGGGTTGATGGGGGATGGCCAATTTGGGGAGATGAGATGAAGAAAACATGAACCCTGAAAGAGACCAGTGGCCCTGCAGTTCATGGCAGATCTGAGCTGCCTCCCTCTAAATCTGTGTCACCATTACAAAGGGGGCTTCCGACGTGTCACCGCTCAAGGGAGCTTCACATTAAGGGTCGTGTTCAGCGCTGTCATCGGGCTGGTTGCATCACATAAAAGATCATGGCAGCACTGTTGGCGCTGTGATCATAGGGCAAGGCTGATGTATAAAAGTAGAACCAAGAGCAAGAACAATTCAAAACTCCCCATCCATGTCTTCTCTTCCGCTGCGGCGTGGATGAGGATTGCATGAACTCTGATCACGAACGAACTAAGGGAAACCCACAGCCATGTGAAGATGGTTGGATCACTAGAACGTTCCTTCCTTTTGCTTTGACTTCAACTAGGGAGGAGTACAGATTAGAATCACCCAGAAGGGGATTCACGCCCCTTCTTTTCACACTACAGGTGCACAAACAGTGTGCGTTGACGCACCTTGTTTGGTTCTTCCAACTTCGGGTGTTTTCAACTTGGCACACTGGCCTTGTGTGGCCCATTTAGACATCAAAAAACAACTGGAAAAGGGGGGCACAAAGAGTGTGCACTTACGCACATTGTTTGGTGCTTCCAACAACGGGTGTCTTGAACTTGGCACACTGGCCTTGTGTGGCACATTTAGACATCAAAAAACAATTAGAAAGGGCGCACAAAAAGTGTGCGTTGACGTACACTGTTTGTTGCTTTCAATTAGGGGTATTTTGAACATGGCATACTTGCCCTGTGTGGCCCATTTTGAAATCACAAGACGCACAGAGGGGGGCACAAACAGTATGCGTTGCCGCATACTGTTTTGTGCTTTCAACTGCGGGTGTTTTGAACAGAGGTTTACTATTTCATGAGCAGAAACCATGTGCCATGAGCCATGAGCCGCATGAGCGGTGAGCCGAAGTCTAAGACACGCGGATTTCATGAGCGGACTCCTCCAAATTTGGAAATGCGGCAGATTAAACAAGTATTAAAATAATAGTTTTTTAGGGCACCTTGCCGTTTTTGGAAGTTCCACATCCTGTAATGCGGCGAAGATATGTCGTCAGTAACAAGATCGCTCATGGTTTTTTAGATCCGCGGTTTTACATGCCTTAACATTGGAATGAAGTTGACCCTTCTGCCGCGATTGAACCAATAGAGTCTGCAGTACTTCACAATTCTGTCATTTTCGGGTATTCGGCGGGAAAGATTTGCGACTCAACTGGGAAATGCGGTGCCGCATTAGGGCTTGCACGTGCGAAATTTCTGGGGAGTTTGGTGTTGGCGACGGTCGGCTCCCTAAAGGCTGGGTGCGACTATCTTGCTATGACGAAGGTCGTATCTACCAGTATCTACGACGTTACTTGGAAATGCGGCGCCGCATTTCCTTGCCGGGGGTCGAATGAGGAAAGCAAAGTTTGGGAGAGCAAAAAAATAGGAACCCTCCAACAAACAAAAATACAAGCACGTAGAAACAGAAGTGAATGACATAGTATTATCTTAGTTCGAGCAAAACAGGTTATTGGTAGGCAAGACATAAGTCGGACCTTTCTGTGGCCAGAGTCAGAGCTACTTGCAGCAGTACAGTTCTACTACAACTGAAACTCCGAAAAGGATGGGCATACCATGGTTGGGGACCGCAAGCCAAGCTCATTGGTCCCCTGGATCCATATTCAGAAGAGTGTGCAGCTCTTGGGGGCTCAACCCTGGTGCATGTATGAAGTGATGAGTTGTGGAATTACGCCGGAGTCTCTTTAGGTACACGTAGTACAGATGCTTGCAAGGGCTGTATGATGCCCCCTTGTTCGCCATGATCTGGAAGTCGGTGCAATTGCAGGTGGGTAATTCTGAAATGGTGATGGTGTACACCTCATTGCGAACAGCTGAGCCTGCCGTGGCCATCTGATACACACGCCCAAAGCCTGGTGGGGGCACTTCTGTCGAGGTGGAAACTCGAAGATGACATTGCCATCGACTTCGGGAGGCAGATACGTTACCTTCCTGACTGGAAATTTGGCATAGTCGAGAGCAGCCAGCCGGTATTGGACACTGTGGCAGACCATGAGATGTACTCATTCATGGATGGCTTCAATGGTTATAATCCAGTGCAAGTGGCAGAAGAAGACCAGGGAAAGACAGCTTTCATCACAGACTGGGGTGCTTATGCATACAAAGTTATGCCCTTTGGACTTTGTAATGCACCAACAACCTTTCAGAGAGTGATAAGTGAATCTTTTCAGGAGTATCTGGATGATTTCATACAGATGTTCTTGGATGATTTCAGTGTGTACAGCTCTAAGAATGAGCACTTGCATAAATTGGAGTTATGTTTGGCCAGATGCAGGATGAGAGGTTTGGGCCTGAATCCAGAAAAGTGTACTTTCTGTGTGAACTCCGGGGTGCTTTTGGGACACATTGTGTGTAAGAGGGGACTTCTTGTGGATCCCAGAAAGACAGAGGCCATTAAAGCCTCTCCACCACCAGTAAATGTTAAGAGTTGAAGGAGATTCCTTGGACAAACCAGTTATTACAGAAGATTTGTCAGAAGGTATGCATAGATAGCAGCACCATTGAGCAAGCTTCTGAAGAAAGATGCAGTGTTTGCATGGACAGCTGAATGTCAACAGGCGTTTGAGGAACTTACATTGTCAGTAACAACTACACCGGTGCTGATTAACCCTCACTGGCATGTAGTATTTCATGTTCACTGTGATGCCTCAGGAGAAGCGTTGGGAGCAGTGTTAGCCCAAAATGTTACAGGAAATATAGATTCACCTGTGTACTATGCTAGCAGGTTGATGAACAGTGCTGAAAGGAACTAAAGCACAACTGAAAGAGAAGCACTGGCAATGATTTATGCAGTCAAGAAATTCAGGCATTACCTATTGGGAAGGAAGTTTATGTTTTATGTGGATCACCAAGCTCTGATATATCTGGTGAACAAACCTTTGATAAGTGGAAGAATAGCAAGGTGGTTGATAATCTTGCACGAGTTTGAGTTCGAGGTTGTTTATAAGCCTGGACGTTTGCATCTTGTGGCAGATCACTTGTCACGCCTATCAACAGGAGAGCCAGCCATAGGAGTAGACGACCAATTACCTGATGCGAGTTTATTTGCAGTGGAGGTGCAGGGAAGTGCAGAAGACTGGTTAGATTGGCAGTGGCCAATCAGATACTACCTTACTCATGGTCAATGCCCACCTAGTTATGGGAAGGAGCAGAGGAAGAGAATTGCTATCAAGGCTTTACCTTATACTATGGTAGGGGGCTGTCGCGCGGCTTTTACTCACCCATCCCTTCGCTATCCGAGGCGGAAACTCCAAGATAGAAGAGTTGGAAATCTCTAAGTACTCAGCCCGCTCAGAACAATCAGTCATGACCTACAGCTAGTGTATCATGGGGGTGTTTCCTATTTGTTTTCCTTTCCGCATTCATGTTAGCTAGCTACCTTACTATTGATAATTGAGTATCAGTTTGCTCATCAACTCATCCATTCATTCCACAGCTTCACTCAGATCTCTCTACACAGTGTGATTGTATCGTATAAGTATCAGATTATGATTTATCAGGTATCAGGCCGAAGCCATTGTGTCTCTAATCTCCTCTACAATATCACTACAGCTTTGCATATAACAAGCATCTACTAATCATCTCTCCTCCCACCGTGCTCTCCATGCTGGCTTTCGTTCTTGCTCTCCGCCCGATCCCTTCTCCTCCATGACCAAGAATCCCCCCCCGGAGTGCTTCCAAGAATAATCCTCCTCATCTCAGTCCTTGCTTCTCCCTTTATCTTCCTCCCCGTGGCTCTAACCGTTTCCCTCACTAACCGTCGTCCGTGAACTAACATGTTCTATTTGCAGGTGTTGTTCCCCACAGTCGTTCCCTGTCCTGCTCTCCGTTCCCTATGGTCGTGACAGCTGTGTCAAGCTGTGACTGGCTGTGTGAAACTGTGACGGGCTGTGTCGGCTGTGACGGCTGTGTCGACTGTGACGGGCTGTGTTGGCTGTGTCGGCTGTGATGGGCTGTGTTGGCTGTGTCGGCTGTGATGGGCTGTGTCGACTGTGACGACTGTGTCACCCCCCTCTACAGTGCGCTGCTGTCACCCCTAAAGCTCATGTTGGTCTCAGTCTGTGCAAAAATTAAGGGTACTCCTCAGATCCCGTAAAAATGTCTAAGTCCCTGGCAGTCCTCTAACATTACCCCTTCCCCTCTCAAAAAGCCGTGTCCTCACGGTTTACTGTTTGGGATTAGCAAACCTTTGTGAGTGAGCACCCTTCTGACGTTGAGAGTCTCGTGAAGGACTTTGTGTGCGAGCCCGAGGTCTGCCACTGGTTGACGGAGATGTTTGAACACTACCCGGATAAGTGATGCCTTCTGGAGGCTGATATCGAGGTAACCTTTCAGGCATAGGAGACCCCCGTCGCTTCTTCTCTGCCATCTGAATTGCATAGTCTTCTCCCATGTCAAAAGAATCCGCTGAAGAAACAGTTGTATCAGAATCCTCATCGCCTCTCAGGTGTTTTAATTGTCGAACTTTTTGTGGAATCCTCTGGGGCATACAATGTTGTCCTACCATGTCTGGAAGTTTATATTTTAAAACTTGGTATAAACGCTGAACTGCAAAATTGGTGAAGACACTGAACTCCTTGTCTGTCCAGGTGAGTGGGGTACCAATGACTTGTGACTTGTTCAAGTATTTCCATGCCACATGTGCCTTATAGAAAATATCATCAATGCCGAATTTCTGTGTTGACAAATTGTTCCAGGCTGCCTGAAACCATGAACGAATTTGAGAATCGTTTTGCATCATAACTTTTGCCTCATATAGGTACATATGAGGTGGCACTGAAGGTAAGACCCAATGATCCCCACTGGAATAACTCAGAAAGCGCGCTTGCATCTTTTGCTGCTCAATGTGATAACGTACCAGAAAACAAGCAGCGTAGTATAATCCACATCCCATGACAATACTCGCTACCTCCTTGGTCTTGGTATAAATGAATCCATGTACAACTTGGAAGGCAATTAATTCTCTCAACATTGTACCTGCCTCATGCCAGTATTGTGCAAAGTGATGATTTTCAATTGGTCGATTGTTCGGAAGAACTTTAGTCCTCATTGCCATTGGCAGCCAAATGCGCATGATTTGGTAGTAATGTGCAAATGACTGCGGAGGACTAAATTCTTTCCAAGCCAAATCCAACATGATGGGAATTTGGTTGAAGGGCAGAATCATAGCCCTACTGTACTCCCTTGCAGCTGGAGTTTTAGGTGGGTTAAAAGCAGCATTGCCCCATACCTCAGACTGTGGTGGCTGTGGTGTGGCTGTAGTAACAACAGGGTCAGCTACTGGCACAGTGACTTGTTGTGGTGTTGGTGGCAGTTGCTCTTGTATCATTGGCATCTCCTGCACCTCTTGTGAAGATGACTGGAAAGCTAAAGTTCTTGCTTTTAAATAAGAAGCCATTAGCTGTTCCTCAGGTACACAGACTCTTTTGTCGATATTTGAAGTGAGGTCCTCCACTTGAGTCTGCAGGCCGTCTACATCCTCCTGTAACTCCGCTATTCTACTATAGACATTGTCTATAGTAGTTGTAGCAATGTTCTGCACTTGCAGCCTGAGTTCATTCATCTCGTTTTGGGTGAGCTTTCGTGGTGCTTTGCCCTCCACTGGCCCTTGTGCTAACCAGACCTGCATAAGGTGGTTATCCACCAAGTTGCTTGTGGTTCCTCTGAGAGTGTGCTCTTCTCTTTGTTTGTACACATCTAACTGCTGTTGTAAAGCCTCCATGCGCTTCGCATGAGGTTCAACCAAATTCGCATAGGCAGCAGCCAGATTATTGGCTTCCTTCCAAGCTTTATTAGCCACAGAGAGTTCATTTCTATTGGCCATGATTGTTTGTTGCAACTCCAAGATGTGCCTCTCTTGGTCAGCTTCAACCTGCCTGTATTGCTTGAAAGTATCCTCATTGCGACAGATTGTATTCTTCGTATCGACGATGAGTTTCACTTGCTCAACATTCTCTGCCTCTGCCTTCATACATCTTTCCGCTTGACTGTTTATTTCTATTGTAGATTGGTCCAGCATAGTTGTGAGTGTAGCACATTGAATGGCCATTCTGTCATGCACTGTCTGCAACTCCGTATGTAGTGCATTCACTTGTTGCAACTTGCTTTCATGCTTCACCTGCATTTGGTATAGCTGTTGCTTATGTGCTTCATGCAATTGGTCTTGCGTGAGACCTGCCTCAATCAATTGTTCCTTGGCCAATTGCAAAGCTGCTTCTGTATTCTCCAAGTCTTGCTGCATCTTGAGAGTGACCTTCTCATCGACCTTGTTTGCACACTCAGTGGCTAGTCGAGCCTCAAACTCCTTCATGAGTTCCTCTCTCAAGGCTGTCAATTGGGTAATTGGAACATGGGATTTGACATAAGTCCCCAACAAATTAAGTGTCCTGCCTATGGAACTCATAAGCATTGCCTGTTGAGGGTCATCATGGTGAGCTTGCTACTGTTCTCCTTCTCCCTGATCCTCAACAGTGTGATGTCTCACGAACCACTCAGGCCATTGTCCCACCAGATTTTCTTCCTAAACCACTTCATCCATCACCGGTGCTGCAGTGTTTTGACATTCTACCTGTGGTACCTCCGGCACAGGTGTGTGTATTATATGTATCCCAGTATTTCCCGTGGGCAACTGTTGCACCTCTGGAATCTCCGTCTCCTTGACCAGACCAGAATATTCATAGAAAATGTCTCCCTTCTCAATTTCTGCCACTATCTGTTCTGTAGTTGGAATATCTAACCCTTCTTTTTCCAAATCAATTATTTCTGGTTGAGCTGCATGGACAACTTGTAACCTTGTGACAAGCCGATCAGCTGGCTGTGATGGTTGTGATACTGAAGTAACTTCCTCCTCCCTCTCTGAAGGTCATGCTTCCAGTAATAGCAGTTCTCTGTGCTGCTGTGCCCCTTCCTGCACATGAGCTTGGGAAACATTATCATGCGGAATCCGTGAAGCCAGTGGATCCGCCACTACATTCTTTCCCCACCTCTGTCTCTTATTCTCGGGTTGCCCTGCCAGTCCACCCTCACTGTGTGAAGAGCCTTGCTCTTCCATTGCAGTGATTTCTGGCTCAAACACTCCCATCTCCTTTCTTTCTCGCGCATCTAGGATGCGAGAATCAAGAATTATTTGTGCAATGATTGGGCCAGACACTATGATAGGAGACTTTGCGGTAGTACCCTGTAATCTTTTCATCTCCTCTACCAGTGCGTTGTACATTATGTCCGCCCATTCTACCTCTTCTCCTCTCAGGGCTTTGAGTATTTCCTCTGTAAAGGATCTGCTCAAGTACTGTTGGTTCTGTTTCATGGCAAACATAACGTTCAATACCTGGCCTACCTCCTTTAGCCCTGGGTACACAGCCTTGGTACAAGCGTAACCCTGAGTTTTAAAGAAACTCCCTTCTTGGAATAAGTCCCCTATTTGCAGTCTTGCCCTGTGTTCCTCCACATGCACTTGACCTGCTGGCAATTGAAACAATTGCTGTAGGTATAGGGGAGTAATTTCTAATTCCACTCCCTTCACTGTTGTTGCTCCTGTCTTAGGCTCCATGTTCTGCAAGAATTGTAACATGTACTGTCGATGGTGCAATGTCCAATCTTTGTTTTGCAATCCTTGCAATCTCAGTTCCTTCAGTAACTGTACTGCCTGTGGAGTAGCAATCGTTTGTTTCTGCAGGATTGTGGTGCTCTTCACCCTGATTTCCTCCATTCCTCTCACTCTCTTCATTCTAGACCCACAGAAATGTTTTGGCTGTAACAACTGAAGAAATGCCTGTAGTGCACACAGCATAAACGTATGGTTGCCACAAAAAGCTATGGGTAATTTCTTGTAAGCCTGTGGGGCTTGCAAGCATCGTTCAAGAGAAAAGATCTGCTCTGTTCTTTCGTCCCTATGCCACTGTGTAAGTAGTATTGCGAGTGTATAGTCTGTTAGTTCCTCCATAGCTTCAAAGCTATAACATTGATGGTTTGTCCCGTCGAGACGCCCGTTACTCAGAACGACGCCGCCTCTTGCGCTTAATTTCTCTCCATTTTCTTGATCGTTTCTCTGGCTTTCTATTGGCTGTAACCGCGGTGACTGGATTTTAGATTTAATTTTATTTAGTGGACTTTCCCTGCTGGATTGTCCACTAGGATCACACATGTGACAAGAATTTCTCTTTTCTGTACTTGCTGTTCGTTCCGTTCCTCTTTTTCCGTATTCATTAATGGGCCCGCCATTCATCCGAATTGACGCGCTAAGTTGGTACTTTGACGGCCATTCTTGTCCTCTTTCTTGATGACACCTGTTCTTGCACTTCCTTCTCAGCTGTGTGTCACGCCCTGACTTCCACGTGTCTATTTTTAAACTGGTTTTTGTCCTTTCTTCAATCGGCCATTTTCCTGAAGTTAATGTGCGTCCACCTGTCACTGATTCTATGGATTGTATAACCCTAGTAGGCTGTGTTGAACTGTGATAGGATGTGTTATACTGTGGTGCGCTATGATAGGCTGTGATGCACTGTGGTAAGCTATGATAGGCTGTGACACGCTGTGGTAGGTTGTGATAGGCTGTGTTTCGCCTTGATGGGCTGTGATAGGCTGTGTCACGTCGTGATGGGCTGTGATAGTCTGTGTTTCGCCTTGATGGGCTGTGATAGGCTGTGTCACGTCGTGATGGGCTGTGATAGTCTGTGTTTCGCCTTGATGGGCTGTGATAGGCTGTGTTTCGCCTTGATGGGCTGTGATAGGCTGTGTCACGTTGTGATGGGCTGTGATAAGCTGTGTTACGCCTTGATGGGCTGTGATAGGCTGTGTCACGCTTGCTCTGCCCGCCCTGGTCATATATGCTCGGTCTAGCGACAAGTGCTCCATACTCTGTTGGTAACACTGGCGCAGCCCGTGACTGCTCTTGCGTTTCAACATGCAAATCATGCTGCAATGGTTTGTCATGGATACCACTGTACCCCTTCAACTTATTGGCATTGACTCTTCCCAGCATTTCTTTGTTAATGGTTTGTAACATGGCTGTGTTGTTATCATACATCTTTTGTATGACATAGGGTCCTTTCCATGGTGATTTAAGCTTAGAAGCTTTAATCTTTCCCTTTTTCTGCAACCATAAAACCAAATCTCCCGTCTTAAAAGTTTTTAACTTGCCTTCATCAAATTGTTCCTTCCTCTTCATCTGAGATCTGGTCATATTATCAACTGCATCAGCACGTACTTCTTCCACATGGTATAATTCATGTTTCCTGACCTTAATGGAATCTTGCAATTCCATTCTCTTTCCCCATTCCGTTCTCATGGTAGGTAACAGGAATTCCACTGGAAGTAAGGCTTCCATACCATAAACTAATTGGAATGGTGTATACTTTGTGGTGACTTTATATGAAGTCCTGTATGACCACAAAGCTGTCAGCAGCTTTGTATCCCAATCCGTTCTGTTTGCATTGACTATCTTAGCCAAGATAGTACATAGTATTTTTTTGGTAGCCTCTGCCTGCCCATTACCCTGTGGGTAATATGTTGTACTCTTCCTATGCACAATCATGAACTCTTTAGTCAACAACTCAATGGTCTCATTAATGAAGTGACTTCCCTGATCACTGATAAACTCTAAGGGACAACCAAATCGTGTAAGTATGTTCTCATACAGGAACCTTGCTGTGGACTTGGCTGTGTTGTCCCTCAAAGCTTTAGCTTCCACCCACTTCGTAGTATAATCAGTGGCTGTAATTATGTACCTGTTCCGTGTATTCTTGGCTGGTGGGTTAATTGGTCCAACAAAGTCTAGTCCCCATTTCTGAAATGGTTCCGTAGGCATTGTAGGATGCAAAGACATTTTCCCAGATCTCTGCAAAGGTCCCAGCCTCTGACATTCATTACAACTTTGACAATACTTGTGTACATCTTTGAATAAAGTAGGCCACCAGTAACCTGCGAGTAGTATCTTTCTACTGGTAGTCTCTTCTCCAAAATGACCTCCAGCCACTCCTTTATGAACTTCCTCCAAAACTTTATTTACTTCATGGTGGTACAAGCATCGTTTTAGTACTCCATCAGGTCCTAGCTTATACATTCTGCTCCCTACCATAGTGTAAGGTAGAGCTTTGATAGCGATTCTCTTCCTCTGCTCCTTACCATAACTAGGTGGGCACTGACCATGAGTAAGGCAGTATCTGATTGGCCACTGCCAATCTAACCATTCATCGGCACTTCCTTGCACCTCCATTACAAATAAACTCGCATCAGGTAACTGATCGTCCACTCCTGTGGCGGCCTCTCCTGTTGTTAGTCGTGACAAAGGATCTGCCACAAGATGCAAACGGCCAGGCTTGTAAATAACTTCAAACTCAAACTCATGCAGGATTATTAACCACCTCGCTATCCTTCCATTTATCAAAGGTTTGTTCACCAGATATATCAGAGCCTGGTGATCCACATAAAACATAAACTTTCTTCCCAATAGGTAATGCCTGAATTTCTTGACTGCATAAATCATTGCCAATGCTTCTCTTTCCGTTGTGCTATAGTTCCTTTCAGCACTGTTCATCAACCTGCTAGCATAGTACACAGGTGAATCTATATTTCCTGTAACATTCTGGGCTAACACCGCTCCCAACGCTTCTCCTGACGCATCACAATGAACATGAAATACTACATGCCAGTGAGGGTTAATCAGCACAGGTGTAGTTGTTACTGACAGTGTAAGTTCCTCAAACGCCTGTTGACATTCAGCTGTCCAGGCAAACACTGCATCTTTCTTCAGAAGCTTGCTCAATGGTGCTGCTATTTGTGCATACCTTTTGACAAATCTTCTGTAATAACTGGTTTGCCCAAGGAATCTCCTTAGACTCTTAACATTCACTGGTGGTGGAGAGGCTTTAATGGCCTCTGTCTTCCTGGGATCCACAAGAAGTCCCCTCTTACACACAATATGTCCCAGAAGCACCCCTGAGTTCACACAGAAAGTACACTTCTCTGGATTCAGGCCCAGACCTCTCATCCTGCATCTGGCCAAGCATAACTCCAATTTATGCAAGTGCTCATTCTTAGAGCTGTACACACTGAAATCATCCAAGAACACCTGCATGAAATCATCCAGATACTCATGAAAAGATTCACTTATCACTCTCTGAAAGGTCGCTGGTGCATTACAAAGTCCAAAGGGCATGACTTTGTATGCATAAGCACCCCAGTCTGTGATGAAAGCTGTTTTTCCTTGGTCTCCTTCTGCCACTTGTACTTGATTATAACCACTGAAGCCATCCATGAATGAGTACATCTCATGGCCTGCCACAGTGTCCAATACTGCTTCTGTGAATGGCAAAGGAAAAGGATCTTTCTTCGTACAAGCATTCAGCTTCTTGTAGTTCACACATACTCTTAGTTTACCATTCTTCTTGGGAACTATAACAATGGGTGACAACCAAGTTGTATACTCTATTGGGTATATAAACTTAGCCTCAGCCAACTTCTTGATCTCTTCTCCAACCTTCTGTGCGTAGTTGGGATTCATTTGTACCTCGCCTGCTTGATTGGTACTGACCCTGGTTCTAGTTCAATCTTATGCTGACAGACTTCAGGTGGTATTCCTTTTAGATCTTCATAGCTCCAAGCAAATACATCTCTGTATTTGATGAACAAGCTCTTAGCTTCTTCAAAGAATTTTGGCTCCAAATCAGCTCCTACTTTCACCATCCTCGGTTCCTCTTTAGTTCCCACATTCACTTCCCTCACCTGTTCATCAGCTGTGATTGTCCAACCAGTCACCACTTCATCCTGTAAGCTCACAGTGGCTGGTTCCTCTAGGATTTCCATTTCTCCTTCTCTTTCTTCATAGAAATGTGATGGGTAACTGCTGGTTTCCTCTTCAGTTGGTGTTGCTGTCACTACACCACAGCAGATACCTCTTAAACAACTTAGGCTTTCCAGCCGCATCTCTGCAACTTGCTCCCACTCTGGGTGTGCAGCAAACAGGGTAGCTTCCTGCTCCTCATCCAGTCCTTCTCTCCAGTCATACTCTCTGACTCCTCGAGGTCTTCTCGTAGCAGGTAATCTACTAGATTTCTTTGTGGTAATTTGTATCTCGTGTATCCCATTATGCACGGTTAGTAACTGAGAATTCCAGTCATGGAATACCCTGGCCTGCTTCAGCCACGGACTTCCCAATAATAAGGAGTAAGCCTCCATGACTTCATCCATTTTCAACACAGTTACTGTGATCATAAAGATCATCTTTTGTATCTGTATCTTAACTCCTCTTATTAATCCCAATGGCTGTACACTTCTTTGATCTGCCATTGTTACTGTAAATGGGGCTGGTTTCATGTTACTTAGACCAAGCTTCTTTCTCAATTGGTCTGTCATGATATTTACTCCATAACCTCCATCTATCAGTACATCAGTTAGCTCTGTGCTTCCAATTTTCAATTGGATTACTGGCATAGAATCATCAAAGTCCATGACTGTTTCTCGCCCTTCCGGCTTCACATTATAACTGGTAACCTTGCTGTTCAGGTCTGTGTTTCCTGTCTCCTGGGCAATTCGATTGATTGCTTGATACAGCTTGTGCCTACAATAAGGTGCCACAGCCAATAGCTGTCCAATGGTAATCTCTGCTTTGGTCTGGCATATTACTTCAGCCAAAGTCTCTTCATTACTTTTCATGTCCGCATCTTCTTTCTTCCTTTCCTTCTCCCTCACTTCTTCTTCTCCATCAGAATCAGAGGAATCTGCCACAGGAATATCAATACTCTTCTGCATTTCCCTTATGGTATCTGCCACTTCCTTGTGCAGTTCCTTCTCCTCTCTCCAAGCTTCATCATCTTCAGGCATATCACTGCCACCTTCATTATCATCTTCTTCCTCTACTACTGGAGGTATTAGTTTGGCTTTACTTCTTGTTACTATCATTGTACTTACTTCTGGTACAACACATGGCCTAACCATGTGAGCTGCCACCACTGGGCCCTCATTCACAGGAGCTCTCATCTCATTCTGGTGTCTAATCCAGAATGAATAGGCTGCCTTGTGATGTCCGGGCTGATTACAATAGTAACACAGTTCTTCACCATTGGGTCCTCGCCCTTGGTCTACTCTTGGATTATTTCTGTAATCCTGATTCCCGGGCTGGTAATTCCCCCTTGGATTACCCTGATAGTTGCCTCTGGAATTCCCTTGGTAATTCCCTCTTGAATTACCTCTCCCTTCCATGCCATTGTTATAACCACCAGACCTACCATAGTGGTCCTGATCATTGTTTCTTCTTGGCTGGGGCTGCACCTGATGCACCCTTACTTGCCTAGGTTCTCTTGCAACTGTCCTTCTGTTGTAGTAACAATTCTCAGTAGAATGGTTATCCATTTTACAGATAGTACAGTGTTTCTCCTTCATGTGGCATTCTGTGGTGGTATGGCCTTCATTCTGGCACTTTGCACACCATACACCCTTCCTCCAATGTGTTGCAGCCTCTGTGGCATACTTCTTCAAGATTTCTTCCAATCTTTTCTCATAGTTATCCCTCTTCAATTTCTCCTTTCTCTTACTCTTCCTTTTTAGTTCTTGCTCTTCTTCTTCATCTGACTCATCCTCAGAGTCCTCATCATCCCTTTTCTCTCTCCTGAGCATTCCCAATTGCTCAATCCTGTTTGCAGTTTCAAATGCCTCCTCCACTGTATTATGGGGTAACATATCCACTTTCTTTTGCAACTCTGGTCTTAGTCCACTCACAAACCAAGTCTTCTGTAAACCGGGTGCTGGTACTGCAGCCAGCTTTTTCATCATCAATTCCATCTTTTCCATATACTCCTCAACAGTTTCATGCTTCTTTTGCTTTAACTGTTGTAAACTTCCATACACTTCATCCTCAGTTTTACTTGTCCTGAACCTATTTCGAAATGCTGTATTCAAGCCATTCCAGGTTAGGAAATGATTATCAGGGAATCTTGCATACCATTCACTTGCTTTCTTTATAAGTGAACAAGGAAACAATCTCATCTTGGCATCCTCGCCATTCTCATTGTTCACTATACACATGTGCTCAAATTGGCTAATGTGTACATCGGGATCCCCTTTTCCTGAATATATTGGAAAAGGTGGTTTTGCCCGTGTTGGTTGTAACGCCATTTGTGGCCCTACCTTCTGCCCACTGACAGGTGCCGGCACCCTTGCTGGTGCTGGTCCTTCTGGACCTGTTGTTTTTGTGGTGGATCTTCCACCAAGTGGTGGCCCTTGAGCACTCCCTGCTTCCGGCCCCACGATATTCACAGTATTCCCAGCTTCAGTTGCACTACTTTCCACACTCCCTGTCCCCCCAGAGCCAGATCCAGGCAACCCGCCTGATCCCCCTGAGCCGACACCTTCGTTGGCCTGTGATCCAAGTGCTCCACTTGATCCAGGTCCAACGGGTTGGGATGTCCTGGTTGTAGTCTCAACCTCAGCTGTTGGGTCTACTTCTTCATACTCTTCCTCTTCCAATTTCTTCTCTCTGTTTTCATCCTCCAAGTTCTGCCCTTGGGTTTCTTCTTCACTCATGTAACTCAACTGCAATGGTGTTGGAGAGTCTGAACTCTCCGTTGGCTCTGCCACATCTTCTCCTCCTTCTTCACCTTCCGCTTCAGAAACTGGAGTTCCTGCTTTTGGTGTTCCATGCCAACTCTTATCAAAGATTTCTGTCAAATCTTTTATCCAGGGATGTACCTCAGATCTTTCACCTCGTGATTGATCTTCTTCTCGTACCAATTCCCTTAATCTTTCTCGCAAAGAAACAGAAGGAGTGTCATCCAACTCTAGTTCTTCTGGTATGGGTGATGTACTCTTTGATCTTAATGGCGTGAGAGGTCCAGATGATTCCCCTATGTCTATTCCTCTCTCCCAAAGATATGGATAATTAGCTTTCAGATAGCTTTCTCTTTTTGCTGAATATCTCTGGCGTCTAGCTTCTCTTTCATCACTCATGTCCCATGTCTTTCATTTCTTTTTTTTAATGTGGCAATAACCAAAACTCTCTTCTGTAATATCTCTCGTATATGCCTAGGTTTCTTTCAAGCTTCAATGCACCCTTGGCTATACTTGAAGTCTCCGTTACCATATAACCATATGGCAAACAAGTCTGGAAAGCTGTTCTTGGTGTGAGTTTGATCCACAAAATATCCTTTGGAATCCAATTCCTTACCGATACAAGCTCTTCATGCATATGAGTATAAACATTCACTTTTCTTTCCTCCCAGCCTTCAAACTCTACTCGCTTAATGGATAGCAATGCTATCACATATACCAATGTTGGTAACCAACGTGCTCTTCCTCTACAGGCCACCTGATAAATCTTTATCACTCCTTTCTCCAGACCCCACTCTGGGTCAGCATCATGCACTCTCTTAAGAATGTTTTCTTTACAACCGTCCGGCAATTCCAAAAACCTCTGGAAGAATCGTTTGGACAATCTTTCCTTCTCAGTTTCACAAGGAATTTGATTCACATCAAATTCTTTAATTCTCCATCCACCATGATCCCACCAGATGCCTGTCACATCTGGTTGTTCATGACCCAGTTCCCCAGTATGGTCGCCAAATGTCGCGCGGCTTTTACTCACCCATCCCTTCGCTATCCGAGGCGGAAACTCCAAGATAGAAGAGTTGGAAATCTCTAAGTACTCAGCCCGCTCAGAACAATCAGTCATGACCTACAGCTAGTGTATCATGGGGGTGTTTCCTATTTGTTTTCCTTTCCGCATTCATGTTAGCTAGCTACCTTACTATTGATAATTGAGTATCAGTTTGCTCATCAACTCATCCATTCATTCCACAGCTTCACTCAGATCTCTCTACACAGTGTGATTGTATCGTATAAGTATCAGATTATGATTTATCAGGTATCAGGCCGAAGCCATTGTGTCTCTAATCTCCTCTACAATATCACTACAGCTTTGCATATAACAAGCATCTACTAATCATCTCTCCTCCCACCGTGCTCTCCATGCTGGCTTTCGTTCTTGCTCTCCGCCCGATCCCTTCTCCTCCATGACCAAGAATCCCCCCCCCGGAGTGCTTCCAAGAATAATCCTCCTCATCTCAGTCCTTGATTCTCCCTTTATCTTCCTCCCCGTGGCTCTAACCGTTTCCCTCACTAACCGTCGTCCGTGAACTAACATGTTCTATTTGCAGGTGTTGTTCCCCACAGTCGTTCCCTGTCCTGCTCTCCGTTCCCTATGGTCGTGACAGCTGTGTTAAGTTGTGACTGGCTGTGTGAAACTGTGACGGGCTGTGACTGGCTGTGCGACTGTGTTTGGCTGTGTCAGGCTGTGTCGGCTGTGACGACTGTGTCGACTGTGACGGGCTGTGTTGGCTGTGTCGACTGTGACGGGCTATGTTGGCTGTGTCGGCTGTGATGGGCTGTGTCGACTGTGACGACTGTGTCACCCCCCTCTACAGTGCGCTGCTGTCACCCCTAAAGCTCATGTTGGTCTCAGTCTGTGCAAAAATTAAGGGTACTCCTCAGATCCCATAAAAATGTCTAAGTCCCTGGCAGTCCTCTAACAGGGGCAAAATGTATAAGCTGGGACCTGGTGGAGTACTTAAACGGTGCTTGTACCACCATGAAGTAAATAAAGTTTTGGAGGAAATCCATAAAGGAGTGGCTGGAGGTCATTTTGGAGAAGAGACTACCAGTAGAAAGATACTACTTGCAGGTTATTGGTGGCCTACTTTGTTCAAGGATGTACACAAGTATTGTAAGAGTTGTGAGTGTCAGAGGCTAGGACCATTGCAGAGATATGGGAAGATGGCTTTGCATCCTACGATGCCTACTGAACCATTTCAGAAATGGGGACTAGACTTTGTTGGACCAATAAACCCACCAGCCAAGAATACACAGAACAAGTATATAATCACAGTCACTGATTATACTACAAAGTGGGTGGAAGCTAAAGCTCTGAGGGACAACACAGCTAAGTCCACAGCAAGGTTCCTATATGAGAACATACTTACACGATTTGGTTGTCCCCTGGAATTTATCAGTGACTAGGGAAGTCACTTCATTAATGAGACCATAGAACTATTGACTAAAGAGTTTATGATTGTGCATAGGAAGAGTACAACTTATTACCCATAGGGTAATGGGCAGGCAGAGGCTACCAACAAAATATTATGTACTATCTTGGCTAAGATAGTCAATGCAAACAGAACAGATTGGGATACAAAGCTGCTGACAGCTTTGTGGTCATACAAGACTTCATATAAAGTCACCACTAAGTATACACCATTCCAATTAGTTTATGGTATGGAAGCTTTACTTCCTGGAATTCTTGTTACCTACCATGAGAACTGAATGGGGAAGGAGAATGGAATTGGAAGATTCAATTAAGGTCAGGAAACATGAATTATACCATGTGGAAGAAGTACGTGCTGATGCAGCTGATAACATGACCAGAATTCAGATGAAGAGGAAGGATGAATTTGATGAAGGGAAATTAAAGACTTTTAAAACGGGAGATTTGGTTCTGTGGTTGCAAAAGAAGGGGAAGATTAAGGTTTCTAAGCTTAAATCACCATGGAAAGGACCTTATGTCATACAGAAGATGTATGATAACAACACCGCCATGTTACAAACCATTAACATAGAGATGCTGGGAAGAGTCAATGCCAATAAGTTGAAGGGATACAGTGGTATCCATGACAAACCATTGAGGCACGACTTGCATATAGAAACTCAGAAACAGTCACGGGCTACACCGGTAATACCAACGGAGCATGAAGCACTTGTCGTAAAACCGATTGTGTATGGACTGAGTAGAGAACACAGGTGTTTGCATAGCTACCACAGCCCACGACAGCATCACACAGTTTATCACAGCCCACCACAGCTTGACACAGCCCACGCGCGTTACACAGTCCATAGGGTCAGTGACAGGTGGACGCGGGTTAACGTCCGAAAAGTGGCCGACGGAAGATAGGACGGGGGCAGGTTTAGAAACGGACACGTGGACGCCAGGGCAAGATACACAGTCGTGCATATATGGCAAAAGTGGGTGTCATCAAGAAAGAAGACAAATTCGGCTGTCAAAGTACCTATCCGGCACATCAACCCAAACTAATTGTGGGCCCATTAATGCATTCAGGGCAAGGGTAACGGAACCCTTTACGAGTACAGAGAAGGGGAATCTTTGCCACATGTGCTATCCTAGTGGACATTCCAGGGGGGAAAGTCCACTGAAGGGAATTAAATTAAAAAGTTACTCAAAGAGGCAACAACCAATCATGAGCCAGAATTACCTGCAGAGGGTATCCTCCAAGAAACAAGATCAAGAATTTAGCAGGATTATGAGCGCAAGAGTCGGGGTGACTCCGAATAACGGGCGTCTCGACAGGAGAGGCAATCAAAGCTATAGCTTTGTAGTTATGGCGGAAATTACAGACTACACGCTCGCTTTACTTCTTACGCAGTGGCACAAGGACAGACGAACTAAGAGTACATTCTCTCTCAATCGATACTTGCAAGCCCCACAGGCTTACAAACACTTACCCATTTCATTCTGTGCCAACCATACTTTTATGCTCTGTGCTCTACAGGCGTTTCTTCAGTTGTTCCAACCAAAACCTTTTTGTTTGTCTAGAATGAAGAGAGTGAGAGGAATGGAGGATATCAGGGTGAAGAGCGCCACAATATTGCAGAGGCAAACGATTGCTACACCACAGGCAGTGCAGCTGCTGAGGGAGCTGCGATTGGAGGGGCTGCTGCGCAAAGACTGGTCATTGCATCATCGGCAGTACATGCTGCAATTTCTGCAGAACTTTGAGCCTAAGACGGGAGTAACCCAGGTGAGGGGAGTAGAGATAGGAATTACTCCCCAGTACCTACAGCAACTATTCGAATTGCCATCGGGTCAGGTGGATGTGGATGAGCACAGGGCAAGATTTCAGATAGGGAACATGTTCCAAGAAGGCAGTTTCTTTAAGACTCAAGGTTACGCTTGCACAAAAGCCGAGTACCCAGGGCTCAGAGAGGTTGGCCAATATTGAACGTTTTGTTTGCCATGAAACAGAATCAAAAGTATTTGAGCAAGTCATTCACAGAGGAGATATTAAAAGCCTTACGAGGAGAGGATGTAGCTTGGGCAAAATTAATGTACAATGGTCTGGTGGAAGAGATGAAGAGGTTACAGGGCACTGCTGCTAAGTCTCCGATCATAGTGTCGGGCCCAGTCATTGCGCAGATCATTCTTGACTCTTGCATACTTGATGCGCGAGAACGGAAGGAGATGGGAGTGTTTGAGGCAGCAACCACTACAATAGAGGAGCAAGGTTCTTCACATGGTGAGGGGGGACTGGCAGAGCAACAACAGTCTAAGAGACAGAAGAGGGGTATCACAGTAGTGGCAGACCCATTGGCTTCAAGAGACCCGCAAGAAGATGTTTCCCAAACTCTTGTGCAGGAGGGGGCACAGCAGCACAAAGAGCTGTTGTTACAAAAAGCACAACCTTTGGAGAGGGAAGAAGAAGTTACTTCGGTATCATAGCAATCATAGCTAGTTGAACCGATTGTCTCAGGGGTACCTCAAGTAGTACATGCTGCTCCACCACAACCTGTTGCTTTGGAAAAAGAAGGGTTAGACATTCCCACTACAGAGCAAGTAGTGGCAAAAATTGAGAAGGGTGACCTTCTCTATGAAAACTCAGGTTTGGTCAGGGAATCAAGGATACCAGAGGTGCAGAGTCTGTCCAAGGAAATCCCTACTGTGCAGATAATACCCACACTTGTGACGGAGGTACCAGGGGTAGAACATGAGGACACTGCAGCACTTGTGGAGGATGAGGTGGAGCAGGAAGAGAATCTGGTGGGGCAATGGCCTGAATGGTTCGTGAAGCATCACACTGTGGAGGATCAGGGAGAATAGCAGCAAGTTCACCATGATGACCCCCAGCAGGCCATGCTTATGAGTTCCATAAGCAGGACACTCAATTTGTTGGGGGGGCTGCTATTTCATGAGCGGCATGAGCATGAGCGGAAAAAAAAAAAGCATGAGCAGACCATTGTGAGTCCACGGAAATAGGGTTAGGAGGCACGGAAATAGGGTCATGTGAAGTTGGAATGTGGCACCAGTGGACTTAAAATGCAACATTTTATTGCAAATTTTGTGGCAAGCCACGTCTATACAAGTGTGTTCTAACTGTCATAGCCGGAATGGGCACTACTCTCCTACACCCTCCGAGGAACTTGCCCCACCTTCTTCCTCATCCCCCTCATCCCCCTCATCCTCCGAGCTCTGTGATGCATCAGTTCCACTATGCCTCTCAAAAATCCCGTCCTCTCCTTGGGGGACTGTCCACCTCACCTCCTGGGAATCTTCTGCGTCTTCTCCCCCACTTTCCTCAGCAGAATCCAACACAAATCTACGAGCCCGACGGGCTCTAATAGCTGCTGCCTCCTCCCTCATCTTCATTTTCTTGAGGCTTGCCTCGTCTAAAATCTGCTGTACACGACTACGTTCGGAACACCTCCTAATGGACACCGAAGCAAGCCGGGCAGCATAAGTAGGCAGGATGTACTCCCTTTCTGGACTAGGCATGAAATCTCCCCTGGCAAAAAAAGGCACGTTCCTCCTGCCCATGAACTCCGGTGTAGACGTCCCTCCGGCAGTACTTGGCATCCTACAGTAAGAACAAATCCACTTGAAGAATGTCAATACCAGCACAACCAGAAAGGGTTTCAATGAAATAAGAGAGCGGAGGGAGGTGCCTCACAAAATCTGGAGGCAACTTACAATGCCACCACTCACTCGTAAACCGGGGGCTCCTCGGCCTCGATCCCAACTTCCTCCCCCTGCTCCTTCTCGGATTTTCCTCATCCTCCGAGGATGCCTCTTCCTCTTTCGGCAGACGTTCAGCCGCTGCAAGTTCCGAGTTGTGGAGGGCAGTACCTGGCTCGAAGGCGAACACATGCCTGTCGGACAACGTCCCTGCCCACATTGAAGCACCTGAGGAACAAAGCGGGCGGTTAATAGCTTGCGGCATGCAATTGCAATGGGGCCAGGGGACAAACTGAGGACGTGAAGGCTTACCCGTGCCGCATGTGAGGTCCAGAATCCGCCCTTGGACATCCGAGCACGTCTCCATGAGGGTTTGGATGAAAGCAGGGCTTCGGGTCCGGCTGTACCGCCACGGTTTGCCTGTCTTTGTGTCCTTCGGCATACTAGAGTGGGGCACATAGTTGTAGAGGACATCGTAGGTTACAGGGTCCACAGCGGCATCAACAAGACGACCGTCGTTGCGGAATTTGAACGTAGACCCTCTCTTCACAAAGCAATATGCCTCAAACACCAATGTCTGCACATCCAACAAAGAAGGGATCAATTCCAGGGTCTACTTAACATACACCACAATATGAAGTGAATGCAATAGATTGATAACTTACACTTTGGCCCTCTGTTCGCAACCCCTGCGTACTGATGCAGAACCATTTTCTGAGGAGGACCGGGGTGACACTTTTCGGTGTCCACCTTGCCACCGCATTCTCTGTGGTCTTCCCTCTCGTGGCAAGGACAACCACACATCCACCGTCATCCAGAAGCATCCCCGCCAGCCCAAACCCGGCTTTCCAGTAGTCCTCAGTAAACCTGTTCCAGGTGGGCACACCATCCAGGCCCTCCAGCAGCTCCCCATCTGGAATGTCGAGGAGAATCATGTCGCAAGCTCTCTCCACCTCAACCCCCCCCCGAGTGCTCTTGCAATTCGTGCTCACAGCCGTGAAGAATTCCATCATGGCTTCAAAACCAGGGGTGTCTTTAGGCTCTGTACCGGCAGCCCTCTTCTTGGCTTTCCCCTTCTGCTCCGCCAGAGATTGTTGTGTGCCACCTTCTTCGCCCTGGCAGCGAGAGCGTCAAGGAAGCTCTCATTGACGCATTGGATGATGGTTGGAGGTTCTAGCTTTGGCCTGTGCGTAAACGTCACCGCCGAATACCGCCGTGTAGGCTCGCCCTCAAATGCCAACTTCTTGGCAGAGCCAGTCCCACTCCGAACTGACTTGGGAACCCGGACGACCGGTGACTGGGTAGGAGCAACAGCAGTCGCAGGACCTTGAACAAAATCGGCGTCGGAGTCACTCTCTTGGGTCCCCTCCTGCGCCTCCTCCGATGCCCCGATGGTTTTCTTCTTTTTGGGTGTTACTGCAGTCACCTGTTTCCTTGTCCTTTTCCTTTGACCTTTACTCTTCTCATGCAATTTCTCCTGAATTCCTGTCTGAGCAAGCTCTGCCGCTTTCCTGGAGTTCGCAAGCGCTTTTGCCTCTTTTGCACCCAACGGAGGCAGCGGAGCCCGGTTTCGTCGGAATTCAGCATCCAGCTTCAATTGAAACTCGGATGGGTCGAGCGAGCCGGGCGGAAGGTCCACATACCAAGGGCAATCACGCAAATGTTCCAGATGCCACTCCTTCACAATATCGTCAGTGTACATGGAGTCAGCCCCGGGGTTCCTCCATGCCAGGAAGAATGGTGGCTCGAAAGACAGATGACCTTTCTCCAAAAGCGAGAACTTACAGTACCTGCATTCATGAAAAAACCCAATGAGGTCCGAAAATGGCTAAGTCCCTGAACGGCAATAGGGCCTACAACTGGAATATGGCGCCGAATTTCCACTTCAGGGCCACCCAGTCTAGGGACTTAGCCCGAAAATGGCTAAGTCCCTGGACGGCAATAGGGCCTGGAACTGGAAAACGGCGCCGAATTTCCACTTCCGGGCCAGCCACCCTAGGGACTTAGACCAAAAATGGCTAAGTCCCTGGACGGCAATAGGGCCTAGAACTGGAAAACGGCGCCGAATTTCCAGTTCCGGGCCAGCCACCCTAGGGACTTAGACCGAAAATGGCTAAGTCCCTGGACGGCAATAGGGCCTGGAACTGGAATATGGCGCCGAATTTCCACTTCAGGGCCAGCCAGTCTAGGGACTTAGCCCGAAAATGGCTAAGTCCCTGGACGGCAATAGGGCCTAGAACTGGAAAACGGCGCCGAATTTCCAGTTCCGGGCCAGCCACCCTAGGGACTTAGACCGAAAATGGCTAAGTCCCTGGACGGCAATAGGGCTGGAACTGGAATATGGCGCCGAATTTCCACTTCAGGGCCAGCCAGTCTAGGGACTTAGCCCGAAAATGGCTTAAGTCCCTGGACGGCAATAGGGCTAGAACTGGAAAACGGCGCCGAAATTTCCAGTTCCGGGCCAGCCACACTAGGGACTTAGCCCGGAAAATGGCTAAGTCCCTGAACGGCAATAGGGCCTGGAACTGGAAAATGGCGCCGAATTTCCAGTTCCGGGCCAGCCAGTCTAGGGACTTTGCCATTTTCGGAGCCCTGACTGGAAATCGGCGCCATTTTCCCTAACACCACTTAGGCCTCTAACATCCTGAAATGCCAGGACTTGAAGAAAGGCAGCGCGTATGTACCTGTACGAAGGCGCATTGCTGCTTTGTCCGCGTTCGGCTGGTCGGTGAACTCGTGGCTCCGGCGAGCATCTGCTATCGTCCCGAAAGAATAGGTTGGTTTTTAGAGCAGAAAGTACCTCGTCACATAGTCACGTAGGCTCTCTGCTGCAGGAGATATCTCCATCTTGAACTGATGTGCTTGTGTGTGTCCAGCTGCTCTTGCGCATTAGTCGTCACCTGTGGAGATTGTCCATCAGATCGCTTTCCTCAAAAAATACAATGAATCCACCCCCTACTGAGTAGAAGCCCCAAACGAAGCCGTGGGGAAGGTACCTGAACCACCATGTCATGCGGTTCATCCACATGTCGAATGTGGGTCAGAGAGTTTGTCCGGTTTGGGGAAGCTCCACATGTCCCTGGTACTTTGGGAACCATTCCAGATTGGAGCCACCGGGTCTGTTCAACCACCCAGCATATTCGTAAGAGCCAAAACACCACAAAAAGGAGTTGTTGCCACCACAATTTGGTTAAGAATGTATCACCGTTCTGTTGCATCCACACAGGATGTGGCTAGACGATGGAGCTTCTCCAATGTCATCGTGGGCTTCAGAGCGCGAGAGTGTGCTTTCCCACCTCCACCGAAAGTCGGCACCAAGGGCGGGATAAGCTATGGCCACGTGGTATTACCATCCGCTGACTGTATTATGCGGGCCTCACCTCCGCAGCTTTGACATACGATTCGAGTTCCGGGAGGGTTGATTCTTCTCCTCTGACTCCATGTAGAACCTCGCGCATGTGCCAAATCCTGCTGTATTTTCGTCTGTCGAAAAGGCGCACATAAGATTAGAGATCCTGCTCAACACAATTCTTCTATTGGGGGAGGAGAGACAATTAGCTCAACAAAACTGCAGGAGGCTTTACCCGAATTATGTAGTCCACCATGGCGTCGACGCTCAGCCTATACCAGGTTTGTCTGCTTTGCCTCCGACTTGGCAGGAGGTCGCGCACTGAGGGAATGGCCCAACTCTTGCACCCCCTGCTTCCCGACATCCTCACTCGGAAGAGCATAGGGACAAGTTGGTGGCAATGAAGGCATCTCAGTCACCCTGCAAGTGCACTTCCATCAAAACAATTACTGAAATGGGAATTTTCATCATTAGAGGAGGATTCGCAAATGAAATGACTTCCAAATTCAAAGTTCCAAAATCGAGGGGGTTGTAGCTTACGAGTTGATGTCGGCCATTGCAGCTTTGAGAAGACTGCGATCTTTGGGCCCAGCCACATTCAGCACAACACAATCGACGGCGAAATGCAAATCGAGATCGTTGGGGTGGGCTTGGGCAATGTGCTCCATACATGCCAGGAGGCAGGCGATGATTGACGTCCCACACGTAGAACATCTTACCGACATGTGTGGGAAAAGAGGATCACTAGCCAATCGATCTCTCGAAATCCTCATTTCGCGTTTGCCAATGGGGACCCCATTGGTCCACCTCATCGGAAGAGTGTGGGCACGGAGCTCCGTGGTCGTTCTCAATGGGAAAGTAAAAGGCGGCAGACCCCATCGATAATCATCCGAAAGAGGAATTTCAGCTTGTCGTATAGCCTGGGAGGGCAGGTTCACCACTGCAAATGACACCAAGCGGCAAAGGGGAATTCGAAGCTTGGCCGGGGTACACCATGCCCAACAGGCACCCTGCCACTGTTATGTGGGTTGCCTCCAACATCTTGGCAGCGGCCAACTTCATATCCGCCTCAGACATGACGTCTGCTGCAGAGGGGTTTTCCGGCAGCCCACCAGGACCGCCAATCCAGCCTGTATGCTCCGGGTTTGGGGCCTGGGGATGTCCGGGAGAATGTCATCCTGGTCAGAAAGCTCCCTGTCGTCCTCCTCAACAGGGTCAGCCACCTGCGAAACCACCTCCAGCACTCTCGTCGTCTCTTACTGCCCTCTCCCTGGCTTCACCTCGAACTTGCACAATCGGTGCTCTTTCAGGTGTTCTTTCCTCTCCTCCACTCTCCACCGTATGGGTAATTGCGGGGGCTGCTCTTGCCCGCGATGGTCTAACCGGTGTGCTACTGCCTCTCTGTGGTGTCTTGTAGGGATCCACCGTCTCTGTGTGTCCCTCGCTTACATTGCATCTGTCATTTGGGCACCCCTGGCCTCTTCAGCTGCCTTTTTGTCTTTCCTCCTGCTAGCATTCTGTCTCGTCTGTTCTTTTGCCCTCTCTTTTGCCCTCTCACGGGCTTTCTGTTTCTTACTAGGGCTAGCAGCAGGGGAGCCCTCCAGGACGACCACCTTTGATTGAGGCGAACTGACACCCTCGCGCGCACTGCTCACTCCCCCCTCCGCAGCCCGTGACTGCTCTCTCGCCGGGGATTGCATGTGCTTAGCTTTCTTCTTTTTCTTTGCGTGGGCGGGCCCTACTGCATGTGCATGAACAACCTCCATTGCCGGATCTGCTGTCCTCATGTCCTCACGCCCTTCACCTGCCATGCCGCCTGCACCAACCTCCCCAATGCCTACTCTCGTAATCTCGTTGCAAAGTCCTCCCGTCCACCAACAAAAGGATTTAAGTTTGCCCTCTCGCCCCAAGTTGGGCGATTCAAACATGCGATGAGTTGGAGCTGTCGATGATACCACCAGCGTTGCGGGCTCGTCGTCACTCTGTGATTGACAAAAATCGTGTGAACACCAACAGCGGTGCAAAAGCAGCAGCGCAACCACCATAGCAGCAATCA
>CM060733.1:36159358-36403980 GCA_030704615.1 Takakia lepidozioides
AATGCAGTAGAACCACAGTAAACCGAAAAATCCACAGAACAACTAGACCCACACATAGACAGAGTGACTCATGCGGGTAAGCTGTTAAGAGAAAGAAGGGAAGAGAGAAACAAAATGAATTTATAAAGAAATCTATGGCATCCAGAGGAAGCTCAAAGAGCTTACAGGAGGAAAAAGGGCAGAAAGTAAGAAAGCAGGGTCCTCAAACAGAAAGGAAAATGAAATGAAATGGTACTTTATAACGTCCGCCAAAAGCTCAAAGAGCTTATGGGACAAAAGGAAGCAAGAAAACAATAAAGAGAGAGGGGCCACAAGCAAGAAAAAAATCAAATGAAATGATACTTCCTAACGTTCGCAAGAAGCTCAAAGAGCTTGCGGGACGAGGAAGAAAGGAACAAGAGAGAGGGGGGCCACAAACAGCCCAAAATCAACTAATAAAGCTCAAGGGATTGTCTAACAGCCTATGCTCCAGGCAGGTAAGCTGCCAAGTATTTCTGATCCTCAAAATCAAAGACAGAAAGAAACTTTATTGCACCTGCGGGAAGAACACTGGGCCCAAGGTGGAAAGCACTGGGTGTATCAGCTCACCTATCAAGAGGTGGAAAACTTTGGAGACATAGGACGGACAGGACTCACGATAAAATTGGCTTTACAGCAGGTTTAGCAGTTTGTACACGTTTCAATCAACGCCAATGGACTGTAAACAGCTCAATTGATCTTACTCCAAACAGCTTCAACACAGGGAAGGGCTTTGCAAATCACAAGGAAGTAACTCAGGAGAGTTTTGCAAGGTCCACAATCCTGGACCACCCAATGAACGCAATATTAGTACAAGAAGGGGCTCAGCCCATGGTCTGATGTACTACTGACGGGTATAAATGACTGTCTTGAGGAATCCTTGCCAGAAAACAGAGACATATGTTTAGGTACCTCCCAATCTCTTTATCCTGAGTGCCTGGATTGCATTTACGGTTCATTTTGAGCATGAGGATATTGAGGCGCTGCTTTAACCTGCTAAAACATCAATTACATAAGGGCTGCCGTTGATAGGAGCATCATCCAGGGTGATCTGCAGGCTGTATGGCACTGGACTTGAGACTGTGAACCATATAATGTAGCTTCCGTTTAGTAAGTCGGTTTGTTTCGAATGGCATCCTCGGTAACAGGTGGAGGAACAACTTCTACCCTGTTCCAGGATTAAGAAAGCAGAAATGTTTGACCTTCCAGAAAAAAAGAAATCACAGTTCCTAGTGGTTTGCTCCTACTAAATGCTGAATTCCCCACTGAGCAGCAATCATTATTTTATTTTGGACTGCTACTGGGTCTATGCTCAGTTCGGTCCGCAGACGCATCTGCGTCTCTGTCACGATGGAGGTAGTCTATTTCTTATTCTGAATTGTTGAAATTCTTTCCGCGGCAGCTTCCAAACAGGCGAACTGGAAGTTTTGTAAAGCTCAGTGCGGGGAGAGGAAGGGCAAGGAAGGGCAAGTGGAAGCTGGTGGAATGAAGTTCAAGGCCTTTATCACTGACTATGGTGTCTCTCTCCTGGAGCGCCGTATGATTTCTTTGTTTCCGTGCTTCATGTCTCTTTGCTTGCCTATTTTGACTTCTTTGTTTCTGTGCTTCATATCTCTTTGCTTGCCTATTTTGACTGTAATGACCTGCCCCAAACAGCGTAATAGCAGGAAGATTTGAGAAAGCGAAGAGATTCAGTTTGTGGAATTGGACCTGCAGAGATGTCCCCATGAGTACAGAGTGCATTTTTGCTTACAGACTGCACCTTCTGTTCGAAAGCCTTTAGAAGGGGTTTGAAAGATTCTGATATGAAATTCCAGCTCTTCTGTTTGGGAGACATGGTAGAGTTTGTTGGAAGATCGACAACTCAGCCATGTTGATTAACTACGACGATAGAGAAGTATATATCCGGATATGTAGCACCACACATTCTACAAGAATTACCTGTTGCTGAACTGGTTTAGACAAGACAGGTCAGGAGAAGCTTAGGGTTGATCATTTATGCCAATTTGAACACTATGAACACTGTACCTCCCTCCTCCATTTGGCAGGCTAAGTTGCAGATCTGTTGCAATCTTTTGTCAGGATTCTTGCCAGCCTTTGAGAAGATTGGTAAGACATGTCATGTCTATCTGACGAAAGCTCATTTCATCCTTTTACACAATGTTCTCAATTCTGATGGGGTGCAGGCTATTGCCCAATTTTCCAAGGTATTATGGTCATGTTCTCCGTCACAACTAGTCTGTCTCTTTGTACTCATGTTAGATAGTCCTTTTGGCATTTTCTGTCTTTTGTGTTCATATTTTACTGTTTTTAATGGCTCCAGTTTTGACACTATGAAGGCAGTATACTTCTGCAGCTGTTATATATATTCTGCACTTATGGCTCGATCGATTGTATTTCGGAGACTGGGAGAGTATTGTTAGCAAAAGGGGACCTGAAGGAAGAAGGGTAAATGCAGGAGCTTATTTTTGAAAATTATCTGGTCTCAAGCCAGAATAATGACTGCATTGCCTTCACGGTGGATTTAGCCTTGCTGTCAAGAGCACTGAAAAGCAGTTTAAGTATGGACGGTGAGAGACTACAAGTGAAACTCGTGAAAAAGCGCCCCAGCCTTGCTGATCGGTCCATGCCGTATTTGACTTTTGAGAGTAAGGTATGTCAGACTACTGCCAATCTTTTGTAACTATGAAACAAACAGACAAGTTCCAAGGCTTAATTTTTGCTTACCTCTCACTTCCGTGACAATCCGTTGAGCATTCAGGTGCTATTACTCGTTTTGCAATCACTGAGGGACATCAGTTTTCTTATTATCCCTGTGGAATTTCCGATGGTGTAGATTTGCAAGTTGTGAGTCTCAAAATGATTGGCATAGGTGCTGGTGGGCCGTTAGGAACTTAAAAATTCTGCACTCGGATTTGATTTCTTCATTCAAAATGTGAAACATTAAACTGTGTTTGATGGAACATCCTACTCCTCAGCTTTATTTCATCAACATTGGGCTGGTGGGGTCTGTGATTGGCAGGGCCCCAGATCTGCAGTCATTCAGGATGTGCCCATCTCCCAGCCTTTGAACCGTGTGGAAGCCCACGAACTGCAGTCTAGTCTTGACATGGCCCAAGAATTACCTCGGGTAGGGACTTTACTACCTGAGTTGTGTCCTGTATTAATCTGGACCTCGACTCCGTCAGTCACTTTAAGGTGGATGCAAAGTAACTAGTTCCATGTGATTTAAATTTCCCTGTTCAAGATACTCTTCAGTAGAATCAAATAGGCTCTTCATTGGCAATGTTGTGCAAATAAATCTTGAATGCAGTATGTTTTACATGACATGGGCATATCGGTTTGCCTTACGCCCTTCTTGTACCTATGAAGAGAGATCTGATTCCAGATTTTGTCTCTGGCTTCATTGTCAGTAGTTTGTCCTTGCAGTCAGATGGTTGCAGTGATTTTGTCTGTTCTAGTTGTATTTCTGTCATTTCTTCACTGAATGTCTTTATGGTAGCCTCGGCTTTGTCTGAGGTATAATGGAAATGGAAATGGTGCTTTATAACGTCCACAATTAAAGGTGATGCCCTGATGTTTGATTGTCATGGTCGAGTGTGGATGACTATGGGGAAATTTGAGATGAGTCATCTTCTAGTGTTTTATGCTTCAAATGGCTTCTATGTGGTTTGTGATAGACACTGGTGCAAGTTCCAGACCTACAGTTGCTGCAAGGCTTAGTTGACCGACTGACAAAGGTGGGCGAGGTTCTTGAAGTGGGAGTCACACAGTATGGTGACCTTCACCTCCAGGTCTCCACCCCAATGGTGTCCATTGGCTCTGAATATAGGAAGTTGCGAGTGATTGGAGCACGAGGTATGTCTTATGTATCTATTAAAGAAAAGGAAAATAGTGCGACCACCAGCAGGTGGTGGTCGCACCTATTTTTTTTAAACAAAATTGATGTTCCTCTTCAGCTCTCAAGGTTGCCAACAGTTCCTCCATTTTATCGCATCAAAATCTTTTTGTAGTATTCTTAGATGATGTTGTGTTGTTCACCTTTTTGTCTGGGTGTGGATTGACAAAAATATATTCTTCCATGTGTTGCCCATATTTCCCTGGGAAGTAGGTTGAGATCTCGAAGATCTTCCCTTACAATAGAATAGGCAGGCAAGATATTAGAAGTCGGAACTCCATCAACTGCTATTCAGTCTGAATCATTTCTCTTCTTGAAAGATGAGAAGGTACACTGGATCTTAGAAATAATATTCAGCCGCCCTGCCTTGCATAGTGTCCTCACATCCCCACAGGTGACAGAATATTGACTGCCTCTGTTGGTCCTCTTCCAAAAGCAGTGGTGATGGTGGAGGTGCCACCCCTGCTGTCTGTCCGGTATCTAACAAACAGCTGTGCCTAATTCAACCCTGCCATCCTGCATGATTCAGAACTTTCAATTACAGACCTTAGCACTAAAACTCACGTAACATACCTCCTAGACACCTGAAAAAGCCTGCTCGATCAGATCCTATTAATTAGGGTTTCAATGCCTATGTTGAGTGCAGCGGATCCTTCCTCGACAGATGTGGCGATAAGTGCAGCTAGACGGCTTCAGCAAGCTCTACAAAAGAGGGAAGCTTCTGCAGTGGTACACGATGTTTTCTCAAACCTCAGGAACTTCCTATTTCCATCCTTTTCTTTCTTTGAGAAGGACAAGATATGCTCCTTGGCCCAAGAGAGCTTGGGTCTCATAGGGGTGAACCAGCGGGGATAGGCTTCAGTGCACTGACCTGGCATCCAGTGCCAACAAATCATGGCTTTCACCACAACGCTTCTCATTTTGGTGTAAATAGTTCTGTTGGTTGAAGTACCATGACCTTGAATGATCTACGTGGTGCCTGGAGAAGGGCAGAGGTGCTGTGTGTGTCAAGGCCATGAGTATTAGGAACTCAGAAGAAGCTTCACTATATACAAATCTAACTCTCAAGTGATGAATGGAGTGCAGATTGTCAATATGAAACATTTTGCCAAGAGCCTGCAGTGCCACCTCACTAGGCCCGATGCGTCTTTCTGTGGTAAGTTTTTGGGACACAGTACCTTATTCCATGTAATTTGCTTGGCACAAGTCACTCCTACTGTTTTGACTGGCGTGGCCATGCTATTTGAGGGATGGGTTCAGTCAGACAATGGTGTTCTTGCTGTTAGGAGATGCTGCCCATAAACCTCCCGAGTCACTTCAACTTTTGCCTGTCATTTATTTTGAAGGAAGTATTTTGGAAGAAAATGCTCCAGAAACCCTCTCATTCTGGTCACAGCTTATGTTTACATAATTGAACGATTTGCTGCTCTGGAACTTGGCAGGGATTGCACCAAATGATTCAAGTCTCTTGATGATGTTTCAATACTTCATCCCTGGGACTCGTGAGACTGACAGTAGCATCAGTCTGCATTATCGCCTGCCTGTCCTAGACCAGGGCAGACCCTAGTCCAAAACTTCTTATGCAACAAATTAATTTTCTTGCTCTGTTATATCAGTGATGCTAGATGTGGACTAACTCTAGTGGCAACCGTTGTTCCTGCACAAATTTTGAGGGTTTGGATACCATCTCATGTCTGATCTTGTAGAGGCTTCTAACTGTACGGCATCCAGAAACAAGCTTACTCAAGTCATGGTCTAGTTCTGCTGGATCATACTTAAGCTATTAGTTGGAGGGATGTGGTGGCATATGACTTGCTTGACTCAGCAAACATCAAGGTCATGACATAATGCGGCAAATGTGCAACAACAGTAACTGGAGCTGCTGAAATTTGGTGAAATTTGGTCACTTGATGTGCAACTACCAATAGTTGTGAGCAACTGGTTGTGGGTGGCCCTTCGTCTATGGCTCACAGGCCGTCTTCTTTCTCTTCACCTTCTGTCGAGATCCTTGTATGTGTTCATTCTTTGATGTATTTGTTCCCATCGGCCTATCACTTGGCTCACGGTCCACCTGCGTTCTCATCATCTTCTGACGAGATCCATCATATGTATTCATTCTATTTGTTCCCATCGTGTCTCTCACTTGACTCACAGTCCATCGTCGTCCTCATCATCTTCTGTCGAGATCCATTATGTACATGCATCGTTATATTTGCAAAAAACCTTCCATGCTCCCGACAACACCACATCTGACATCAGGATGTTGTCAAAACACGAAGTCTTTTCAAGCCATGCTGTGAGACCCTGCTCTTCTAGAACATTTGTCAGGCAAACTTTCGACCTTGCTCTTCTAGGACATTCGTCAGGCATACTTTCTTGTATATGTACAATTGTAGCTCATCTCTTAGTGTGGATGTTGTCAAGCGGAAGTGGATCAACCGTCAAGAAGAGTGGACTGTGCATTGAGCGATTGAAGAAGCCTATTACTTGCTTTTCAAAGTTCAGCCATAGTAAACTGGTGGATAGTTAGGGAATGTAGTCTGTAAATATGAGGAACTGTCAAATGGTTTCCTGGAAATAGAATGTTCTCCAAGGTTTTAATTTTTTAATTTGCTTTACAGAAAAAACAGGGAATGAAAGAAACTTTATATGGAAATATTAGGGGCAGATCACACGCGTGTATTAAAAAATATTAACATCTGCAAAAAATACATTGCACGCTTTAATTTTTGCAATGGGGCTCAGATGCAAATATTTGTCTTTCATAATATTACATGATAAATTCGGTCAAAAGTCCACTAAGTAATCTCTCAAAGAAACAGTGCATGCCCTCCGCAGGGAAAAGTTTGAGACATTGTGCACATAGAAAAAGCACAGAATACAAAGTTTCCCCATTGACTAAGCCTGATGCCTTGCTTCAAAACACTGTTGTACACAAAAAGCCAGTATACAATCAACTGATTCACCAAAAACATTAAACAAGGATATCCATCGGGGTAAACTCCAGAAGATTACCAATACATTTCTCCCCAAGAAGATTACCAATAATATGGTTGAAGTGTTCACATAAATCACAACATGGAACACCTGATTTCTTTTAATAAATCATATTTGAGGCCACCCCGGCTGCACCCCGGCTGCTACATGCCTCTTGTCTTACAAGAGATCAATGATTCTCCTTCGGCCCCACTCCATGAGAATGTTGGCTTGCCATGGCCATTGACCCCGCCAGGAAGCTAACCCTCCGGATATAAAGAATGTACTCATAAGACTTTGTTTGCCGTCACCCGCTTGACAAGCCCAGTGATGTTTGTGCCCTGCTTGTGCATCCAAGGGAGGTCCTCACATCTACTTGTCAATAAAGCCACATCCATTGGCCCTGCGGGCTGTGCATAGCCATACCCAGTCTTTCATTTGGTTTGGTTATGCTCCTTCTCAACCTTCTAGTCAAAATCTGCAAACAACCCCCCCCCCCCGACAATTCAGGATTGTTCATCATGTCTACTGTCTCTGGCAATCTGTCCACAACTCCTCTGCAATGAGGTTTTCCATGAGTCGACTGCTGCTGTCACTGATGATTTGTGACCTGCAGGGAGGCTAATGGTAATATACTCAATTGCATCCTGTGGTTTCTTCTTGCTTACAGACAGGAATGATGATAAACCTTTGATGGAACGATTATAGAGAGCTCCTTGCTAATCAGCATTTCCTCCCTCACAAATGGACCGGGAAGATTGCTGTGGGAGTTGCGTAAGACACAGATTGGCATTTTGATGGACGAGCGTAGCAACTCAATCTGCAACGACAGGAACTGTGTTTCAACACTGAAGATTGATATTACCGTGGGCCCCTCGAAACCACCGTCGAACATTTTGTGGGTGAAGAGATACGAGGGAAGAATTGTGACAAGTGTTTGACCTATGTATGAGCAAGTGGGTCCGTGACACTTGTGCAGTCCACTGACACAAGACCGTGGGATATCCGCACTTGCCAGATACGCCAGGGCCGCAAGAGTGAAGCTCAGACGCAGAGCAACTGTTCCGGGGACAGTCCCGTCCGAAGCACTGTGACAGTAGCATCATCTGTCATCGAAGCCGGTAGCATCAGGAAGCATCAGGAAGCATTGTGGGGTGCCTGCTCTTAGCGTTCATCTGTCTGCTATTGGAAGTGCGTTATCAGTCAGTGTGCTACTGGCGGAACCTTCGAGAAAATATGCCTGGAACGCTTTCGTTTGTCCTCCAACATTCACGACCTCCGCGCTACGATTCCCCATCTGTTGCCCCCTCCTCCTCCTGTTCTTCTTTTAATCCACCCCACCCTGCACGTGTGTGCATGAAATCTGCATGCGCGACATTTTTGTCTGTCTCTGTGCCCCATGGGTCCCCTCTACATTCGGAGGTGGTCCTCTCTTCCAGTTGGGTAGCTTCTCTCTCAACCCTACAAACTCCCTTGATCCGTGATAGTTGTAAGCGCCATTTGAGAAGGAATGTTCCAGCAATCCAGGGTTGCTCCTCTAGTGTAGCGATGATGGGGTCTGGGGGATCCATTGTTTCCTCAAGTATGTCCCGTGCGCTACCATTGTTTGTGTCGTGGGGAGGATTGTCAAGGAAACACGGGAGCAATGTAACTTTTTTGCATCGAAACAGACAACGAGTGTCGGATGTGAGAGTATCATCACTAGAAGATAGCCAACGAGAAGTGCTGCAACAAGTCGAGGGACAACCACAGCGGGTAGATATAGAAAAAATGCAACCTCTAAGATGTGGAGATGAGAGAGAAGGTGATGGGGTTGAGATTGGGACGGACGAGAGGGAGGGGGGATCCACCCACGACCAAGGGAAACTGATAAATGACAAAGTTTGGGAGATGAGCACAGCAAGGGACATAGTGGAGGACGGTGACACTAGTGGAGAGAAGCTGGAGGAGAACGACATGTCTGGTGCTATACAAGGCACGGTAGTGGCCACACTATTGCTACTTGTTGGTGTGGCTGCGATTGGTGCAACTGGGTTTTTCTACAAGGAGCAAGTCAATGACATTCTCACCCAGTTCTCCAATTTTATTGAAGGTCTCTATCTCTTTCACACACACACACACACACAACCACACATGGATCACATATGTACATGTGATTCCTGCCTTGAGGGTATTCGTATTGAAGAAGACATATGTTCCCAAGGAGATTAAGTAAGCTTAGGGGCGAAGTGGGTTCTCCTGTACCACAGAGAGATTCAAGGTGCCAAATGACAGTCTTCTGCTTGTATTGTGTTAATTTTGTTCCAAAGTCTCATTGCTTCTTTGGCAAGGTTTGGTTACAACCTGTGTGTGGGATGGACAAGGTTTATGTTACCCGTGAGATAGAATGGAACCTTGTTTGCAGGGCAATTTGCTGTCAGGTACAAGAAAGTGCGATGCTATAAGGGCTGGAGGTCCATGTGATACGAGCTACTGAGCCTGGGGTGGGCATTGGAATGAGGGTTGCAGGCTACGGGCCTGCAGGTTACGGGCTTTTTGTGCTTGGCTATACAGCTCTGGAGGCATGTATAATTCCCTCTCTTCTTCCTCTGATTCTTGACTATGTTTATACCTATCTGGTTCTCCTTACTCCCTTTGCCAAGTTTGGGATATGAGAGCATGTTTTTGAAAACCTAGAGAGATTCCTTAAGCCCTTGAAAGCTACCCTCAATTTCAATTCTGACATATTTGTATCACTTTGGTAATGGCAAGCACTGGAGGGGAAGCAGTGTCAACAGTCAGAACACAGTCCTTCACAGACACTGCACCAGTCGAATCTGACACCTCATGTCTATACAAGAACACCAAGATGCTATGATAGTGAATGTACATTTGTGAACTTAGGCTATGACACAGCCTTTATGGCACGGTCCTCGGTGTATCAAACCTCCCAGAAGTGGTTGTGGGGATCAACCACGAATTTTTTACCGCCAGTCATATGTATAGAAACGGCAGAGATTCACTCTTATGTGTTTTGGCCATGGACATGGCCCAGTCTGAAAAGGAAAGACAGGTGAGTGGCATGGGGGAGAGCAGCACCGTAGGGCTACAATCTTGGAAGCCACTACCTTCACCCCAAAGTTCGACCCAGGAAGGGAGATGGCTTTGGCCTTTGCCATGTGCTTTCTGAAACTGTGTGAAAAATGTGGAGCAACAGTCTGTTGAATGCTTTCAAAGACTTCACTGGGCAGCGATTCCATTACAGTGCATTACAAATTTTCCCTGGCCTCACACTGATGACCCCAGGTGCGAGATGTGGTTTGCTATTCCCTCCATCGGTGGACAATTTTGTGTAGGAGAAGGTTACTATTGAAACATTCCACATCCTCTTAAGGTTAGAGGAGCTGCAAACAGAGTCTTCGGGGGCGGGGGGGGAAGCTTCCTGCCCCTGAAAGGAGGCAACTTTTGGGATTTCCTGAGTATGGCCATGACATATTCAAGCATTCGCAGCTTTCATCCTGCCTCTTCCGCCACATTTAGCTGCCTGTTGGACAGTTCAACCGAGACAGGTTCAGCAATCTTTAGATACTTCATCTCGTCCATTTGAGTCAATTGGGATACTACCACCTCATGTCTCTTCTAGATTGAAATGTGGGCACTCCTAATTCCAATCTCATCCTAACACAGAAAGGCTGCTGTGGTTGTTTTATAGACATCTAGCTGTGTGATTAGGGTATGGACAAGAAACACGATGGACACCCTTGGTGCCGGACGAAAACTTCCAACATACACTATCCTCATGGGTTGAAGTTTAGGAGATCAGTTTGCGTTGGGCATCTGCGATGTACAAATGCAGATTGCAATGGCCTGAGGTTGAGTGGTTCCGCAAACGAAACAGAGTGGGAGGGCTATGCGGAAAATCCATTTGGAGTGGGCTGTGCCCCTCCCAGTAGCCCTTCATTCATCTGCAGGTTCTGCAAATTGGTCCCAACATGCATTGCCACATGTACTACGTGCTTCATCGTTGCCACACCCTTACTCGGGCTTGTATACATCTCGGAAATCACGATCACCCCGTGTGCAAAGGAGATTGCAGGGAAAGTATAGATACGATTCGGGGACTCCTGCAGCAGGAAGTTCAGAATGCTCCGAATGCTTCGCCTTCAGCCATTTTCCCTCCATAGCGTCTTGTGTCCATGTCTGATTCCTTTTGTGTGGTTTGTGTTTGGGGGGCAAACAGGTGCTGGCACTACCAGCGATCCCATTGACTATGTCAGCAGGCTTGCTCTTCGGTACATTCTATGGTACAATCCTGGTCTCCATATCAGGCACGGTATGCCATGTACCTTCACTTCTTATATGTGCCTCTCTTCTTCTCAGAATGTAGCAAGCTCAATATGTAAGATTGCATAATGAAGAATTAATTGGATGACTGGCATTGTGGATGATATTACAGCTAGCAGCCACAGTGGCCTTCTTGATAGCACGATATCTGGCACGGGATCAAGTGTTAAAACTGGCACAAGGTGACAAAAAGTTTCTGGCAATCGACAAAGCCATTGGCGAGGATGGGTTCCGGATTGTGACACTATTGCGGCTGTCTCCCTTGCTGCCATTCGCACTTGGAAACTATTTATATGGCCTCACCTCTGTTAGGCTACTTCCTTACGTGCTTGGCAGGTAAAAAGTGTATTGAGGCTTGTCTTGTTTTACGTATCTTTTGGGCAGGTAATTTGCAACACTGAAGCAGTTAGAAGAGCTGAGAAAGCATAAAAACCAGGGAATTCAGGGGTAGAGTAGTAGATGAGGGAGGTCAGCTTGGGAAGTACTGGTTGTGATCCTTCTCAATTTATTTTGTTGAACTGGGTGGTTCCCTTATGTAGGCAATTCTTTGAAACGAATTACCACAAAAAGCCTCTTTGTCTCTTTCTGTCTCTCCCTCTCTCGTCCCCCCAAAGCACTGATGCAAATGTGGATGGCAACAATGTGCAGCTGGTTGGGGATGCTACCAGGAACATGGGCATATGTAAGCGCAGGTGCCTTCGGAAGAGCCTTCATTGTGGGTGGCTTCTTTTGCTGGAATAACCCCTGAAGTATTCACATAAGATATATTTTTTCCTCGCTTTTCTGTTTAGAATGAATGATGTTTTATTTTATTTTGGGAGGGAAGAAGATCTTAACAGTTCTAATTCCTGTGCTTCTCATATTTTGCAGGCGCAGGAGTCCGAATCAGCTTTCTCTGGAGGTCCTGAGCAGCTCTGGATGGTGGGATTAGGAGTAGTGGCAACCATAGTTGCAACATCGTATGTGACTCGTATAGCCAAGGTTAGGTGGCCCTCTCCTCCTTGTTTGGCTTTCCCTTTCAGTGGAGAGTTGTTTTCTAAGAGGTGCTAAGAACAACCTCATGCCTCCTTTCACGTGAACTTGAGGCATCAAATTTTGACATTGCTGGAACTCGCAGGAGGACAAAGATCAATTTGTGTGCAATATTAGCTTTTCTGTTGTGTTGTGTTTTGTTGGTTGTCTCAAAAAATCTATGTTGAATACTGCAGGATGCAATCAAGGAACTGGAATAAAGGGCAGCTTGCTTGCCTGTTTTCTCCTTGCAGTCCAGATGCCTTTGAAATGACGTGAACTTACGTGTCATTGAGTGGGGGCCAAGATTGGCTTGAAACTCGTGTATGTAAAACCATGGAAAGTTGGTGTATTGACCCCACTTGGTTGGAGTTGTACAAGAAAAGGGCCCATTCAATACCCAAGAGTTTTACTGTGAGAATGAGTGTTTATTCTTCAACTATAATCTCCACTTTTTCAATTCAGTGTACTGACAGCTAGAAACTGTGCCATGGCTGCAACAACCTAGGAACTGGCTCATGCATTGACCCAGATTGTCTGAGAGTCCAGGCAAACTTGCACACATGTTGTGCACAGGATAAATGCTCCACTTAAGTACTCATATTAAGAGTATTTGGATTCATCTTCCACTTCAATTCACCCACTGCAACAAGATATGGAAGGAAAATTATAACATAATCCCATCTCCTGATTACTTGGATTGTGAATGGAGACCTCAACACATCAAGGATCAAAGGTGCCATATGTGAGTGAGACTGATGGGCAAGAGACACATAGGCCCTGGTGTTCAGATTTGTCCATTGATGCTTCTCGTCTCTACAAACGTTGGAACTCGAGCCTAGTATCCTCCCCAATACTGCAAGAGAACCAAGAGAGATATTTCATCTTGCCCACTGTTCGGAATTTTGACAGCACATGTGGAGACTGATTCGGAAACTACCTTTGACTCGAAGTTTTGGAGCAATCAATGGTTTAGACTTTAGACTTTAGACGTTGAGACTGGTGAGATGTTTCACACTTAATTTCTTCTCATGTCTCCTTGGAAGGTTGGGAATTTACAAGCCAGCTGAGAAGATGTAATAGCCTTCCAAAGCTATTTCATCTCTCATCTGCACATGACCACTTGTTCAGGAATCCAGAAGTCCTTAGGGTGCACGGGAGGGTTGGAAAAGACCAGCTCATACTGGGTAGGCTGAACCACAGATATTGATTGCCCCATGGTACTCCAATTGCTCATTGTTAGGCAAAATCGAAGTAACACAGTGGGCTTTAGGCCCTATGACCGTTCAGATCTAACGGTGAATTTTTGTCATTTTTACCCCCGGATAAAATTGATAAGATGCCCCATATCGGGGGCATCCCAACACACTTGGAAGTGCCTGATTTCATGAAGTCCACACAAAGTTATGGGGTTTCAAAGTTAAACCAATTAGAATGCTTGTGTGAACTTTGAGCCCTATGACCAATCACATGTTTTGGGGGGTTCTATCAGACAACTGTTTGCCAAGTGGCAAAACTGAGCAGTCTTGGGCCCAGCAATGGTCGCTCATGCGACCTGACCCAAAGCAGTTATCAGGTGAACGGTCATAGGTACTATAACGGTCATAGGGTGTTCTTACTACAGAACAGACCACAGTTTGTTACTCTCTTTTTGATGTAGGAATACCACATCGTAGTTTTCGTTATGATAGAAACAGATTCCTGAGGGGGCCTCTCTTGAAGATAACAACTACAAATAAAACTTGCTTGCTGTTGTGTGCATGCCTCTCGGTGTGTCTGGTTTCTCTCACAAGCACAGGGATGGCAGCGCGCTCGGCCGCTTGCTTGAGCGCGCAGGGCGAAACCACACCCAAGGCCCTATATTCTCCTTGTTGGGAAGGGGCGGGGAGCCTCACATCATGCAGCAGATCGGTGGGCGAGGCTGTGGAGCTGAGATTGGTATCCAGCTTGGCGAAGTCGGGCTCCAGAACCGTGCTAGTGATGGCTGTGATGCCTCCCCAGCCTCAAGAGATATTGGCACAAGGTATAGACATTTTCGTTTGTACCTGGTTAATTTTGGGTTTCTTAGCTGTTTGGGTGGGCACCAATCAAGGAGGTGTGACTGGTGTGATTTGAAGTGAGAGAGAGTGACTCGCGTGATTTGAGAGAGAGACAGAGTGATAGAGGGAGAGAGATCTTATGGCAATCCTCAACTCAGGCAATTAGGAACTCATGTTGCATGCAGAGCAAACAACGAGCAGCGATCAGCTCTGGCAGGAGTTTTTCTCAGATCCTTCTAAATGGTGGGACAACAGGTTTCATAAGGTGAGCTATCTTCCTTTAGTACAGGATATATTTTTTCTGAGAAGGTCTGTGACTGAAGTTTGCAGGTTAATGTTTGTGAGCTGGATTGTATATCCAATTGCACTGATGTTTTTTTCTGTTTATCTGGAAAAATGCAGGGAAAATGTGGATATTATTGTTGCGCTTAATAGCTTGTTCTTCCTTGTTAGCAGGAATAAAAGTAGGTTGCTCAAAAGTTTTCCCTTGTTTTTTGAAACTACGTGAGGCGATGTTGAAGCTATGGCTGCTCAGCCCACTGGTAGTCTTCACAGAAAAGTCCAAGTTCACCAGACTTCAGACATAAGCGCAGAAAGGAGGCCCTTTGGATCGACAAGTGGTCGAACCCTCCTTGGGTGAAAGCAGAGCTGGCTGCCATGATAGAAGGTCAAGAACAATGTGGTGATGTGAGGGCGCTATGTATGGCAGGACGACTGAAAGAGGCCCTGCACATTTTGTACCGACAGAACATTTCAGCAGATTCTGCAACTTATGTCTGTCTCTTGCGGGAGTGCATCAACATGCAAGGTCTAGCAGAGGGAAAGCAGGTGCATGCCCACATTATTGAAAGTGGATTCAAGCCAAGCATTTTTCTACTCAACACCCTTATTAACATGTATGCCAAGTGTGGCAGCATCGTGGATGCACGTCAAGTGTTTGATAAAATGCCTAAACGAGACTTGTTTGCTTGGAATATAATGATAACAGGGTATGCTAACCATGGGTGTGGTAGGGAGGCCTTTGAGATCTATGAACAAATGAAACGAGAAGGGGTGGTGCCTGACAAAGTCACCTTCATTTGCATTCTCAAGGCGTGTGCCAGCCTTGCAGTCCTCCAAAAGGGCATAGAGGTCCACACTGACATCATCAAATCTGTAATTGTGCCAGATGTCATTCTGGAGACTGCCCTTGCTGACATGTATGCCAAATGTGGGAGCATGAGGGATGCACGGCAAGTGTTCAACAGTATGACTGAGCGAGATGTGGTCTCATGGAACGCAATGATTGCAGGATATGCTCAGCATGGGTGTGGTATGGATGCTTTCGAGATGTATCAGCAAATGATTCAGAACGGGGTAAAACCCACCAAAGTCACCTTTATTTGCATTCTCAATGCATGTGCTGGCCTGGGAGCCCTGGAAAAAGGCAAAGAGGTTCATGCTCACATCATCAAAGTTGCAATTAAGCAAGATGTCATTCTAGAGACTGCCCTTGCTCACATGTATGCCAAATGTGGTAGCATGAAGGATGCGCGTCAAGTCTTTGACAATATGGCTGAGCGAAATGTGGTCTCATGGAGTGCGATGATTGCAGGATATGCTCAGCAAGGGTCTGTTGGGGAGGCTTTCAAAAGCTATGAGGACATGATGCAAGAAGGTGTGATGCCTGATAAGGTGACATTTATTTGCATTCTCAATGCGTGTGCCAGCATGGCAGCTCTGGCAAAGGGCAAAGAGGTCCATTCTGACATCAAGAGAGCTGGAATTGCACCAGATGTCATACTGGAGACTGCCATTGCTGCCATGTACGCAAAATGTGGGAGCATGACTGATGCACAGCAAGTGTTTGACAATATGGCTCAACGAGATGTGGTCTCCTGGAATGTGATGATAGCAGGATATGCTGAGCATGGGTGTGGAAGAGATGCTTTTGAGATGTATCATCGAATGATACAAGAAGGTGTGACTCCCAACAAGGTCACGTTCCTTTGTATTCTCAATGCATGTGGCAGCCCAGCATTCCTGGAGAAGGGCAAAGAGGTCCATGCTGCCATCATGAAAGCCTTGGTTGAGCCAGATATAATGCTGGAAAATACCCTTGTTGACATGTATGCAAAATGTGGGAGCATCCAGGATGCACGTCGTGTCTTTGACAGTATGGCTGAACAGGATTCTGTCTCATTGACTGCGATGATTGCAGGATATGCTCAGCATGGGTGTGGTATGGAGGCTCTTGAGATCTATGAGCAAATGACAAGACAAAGCATTATGCCCAGCAAGGTCACATTCACATGTGTTCTCAATGCTTGTGCCAGCCTGGCAGACCTGGAAAAAGGCAAAGCAGTCCATGCTGAGATCATGAAAGCTGGAACCGGATCAGATATCATTCTGGAGACTGCCCTTGTTGACATGTATGCCAAATGTGGGAACATGGAGGGTGCACGTCAAGTATTCGAGAGTATGGCTCAACAGGATGTGGTCTCATGGAGTGCAATGATCACAGGATATGCTCAGCATGAGATGGTGGGGGAGGCTTTTGAGATGTATGAGCAAATGATTCAAGAAGGGGTGACGCCCGACAGGGTCACTTTCATGTGCATCCTCAATGCGTGTACCAGCCTGGCAGCCCTGGAAAAGGGTAAAAAGGTCCATGCTGACATCATGAAAGCTGGAATCAAACAAGATATGATCTTGGAGACTGCCCTTGCTGCCATGTATGCCAAGTGCGGGAGTGTAAAGGTTGCACGCCAAGTTTTCGACGATATGGCCGAACGAGATGTGGTCTCATGGAACGCAATGATTGCAGGATATGCTGAGCATGGGTATGGTAGGGAGGCTTTCGATATGTATGATCAAATGGTGCTCAAAGGGGTGATGCCAAATGAGGTCACATTCATTTGCATTCTCAATGCATGTGCCAGCTTGGCAGCCCTGGAAAAGGGTAAAGAGGTCCAGGCTGACATCATGAAAGCTGGTATTATGACAGATTTGTTTCTGGAGAACACACTTCTTAACATGTTTGCCAAATGTGGGAGTGTAAAGGATGCACGTCAAGTGTTCAACAATATGGCTGAGCGAGATGTGGTGTCATGGAATGCCATGATTGCTGGATATGGTCAACATGGGTTTGGTAGGGAAGCCGTGCAAGTATTTGATCAAATGCAACAGGAGGGCTTAGAGCCTAATGGTATCACGTTTATATGTGTTCTCTCTGCATGCAGTCATATGGGCCTAGTGAATGAAGGCAGTCACTACTTCGAAGCCATGAGGCAGAAGTATGGCCTCACCCCTGCAGTGGAGCATTTTGGCTGCATGGTGGACCTTCTTGGCCGTGCAGGGCGATTGGATGAGGCAGAGGACTTCATTAACAAAATGCCAATCGCGACAGATGCTGCAGTGTGGGGGGCTTTGCTTGGTGCCTGCAGAATTCATGGCAATGTGGACATCGCAGAACGTGCCGCAAAATACGTTCTCAAGTGGGATCCACAGCACACTGCAACTTATGTGCTGCTATCAAATATCTATGCAGCTGCAGGCAGGTGGGACGATACAGCAAAGGTGAGAAAAATGATGCAAGACAGAGGAGTCAGAAAGAAGCCAGGGCGCACCTCCATTGAGGTGGACAACGAAGTGCACACATTCATTGTAGAGGACAAACTGCATCCACAGATTGAAGAAATCCATGCTGAACTGAAGAGGTTGGCTGGGCTAATGAAGGAGGCTGGTTATGTGCCTGACACACGCTTTGTATTGCATGATATGGAGGAGGAGCAAAAGGAATTTTCGCTCTGCCATCACAGCGAAAAGCTGGCCATTGCTTTTGGCCTGATCCGTACGCCTCCAGGGACACCTATCCGCATCATCAAGAACCTTCGCGTTTGTGGTGATTGCCACACTGCAACCAAGTTTATCTCAAAAATTGTTGGGCGAGCACTCATTGTACGGGATTCCAACCGCTTCCATCATTTCCAAGATGGAGTTTGTTCCTGTGGGGATTACTGGTGAAAAAAGCAACATGCAGCAAAGAAATCAGGTCGCTTAAAGCGTGACTGGATGGTGATTTAATGATGAAGTCTTTGCCAGCAAAGAGTGAAATTCGAAAATTTTCTTTGTGCCTTTGAATGCAGCAGTCAGTACTGTGCGATCGGATCTAGCAGATCAGAGCATAAGAGATCAAAATCTCAGATACAAGGATAATTGTCAGTTTTGTCTAAAGAGGATGCAATGGCAGCTCATGTGGCAGAACCAGCAGCCAACAGACAGAAGAATGGTGAAGAACACAAAACATTGCAACTTTAAGGAACTCTCAATTTTTCTTGACATTGACATTGTCGCTCTTGAAGCGTGTGAACAAGGTTCACATGAGTGAGTCCTGACAGTACCCTAGGTGCGGCAAATACGCCAAGTGTATGGGACATTTGCATGGAAATCCAGGCTGCTGCCTCTCAAGCTCTGTATCAGATCCCATTACAGCACTCAAATTGCTTGATTGATGCATTTCTGAGATTACTGTTGTCTGCAACATTTTCAACAACTGAAGATTCCGATCTGAAAGCTGAGAGCTTAAGGTGGAGCCTTAGGTTTGTTACTAAATGACACTTTGAGGGAGCTTGCCGACATTTCGAAAAGCTCCCGACCAGATCGGCAGCTCTCCACAGCGGCATCAGCAAACCCTCTTATGATAGAGTGCACATCATCCATCGGCTGTGTTGCATCCAGAATCTGCAGCATCCACAGAAACACTTCAACAATATGACACCTGAGCATGATCAATATATGTACATCTTAAAAGAACTAGTAGTAGAGAAAAATCAGGATGTTCACATCACCCTTGAGGACATCGGCCTCATAAAGCAAGCAATGCAAATTTTTTCTAACCAGGATGTCTCAACAATGCCTGTAGGCAGCATTTCAGAGCTTGCCCCTTCACAGCTCAAGAATAAGAAAACTATCTGAAGGCTGAAGGTTCAGTAGATAAGATACTTCCCAACACATCACTTTCTACCCAGGCTGGCATTGAGCACCTAAACTGATCAGAGTTAACATGTAGCTGGTTCTACAAGGAACTTGAAAAGCTTTCTTTTCTTCAAAACTTATACCTTCCATGTTGAGTCCTGCAAACACTTGAACTTCCTCCCAACCTTTTCCTGAAACTCAACCTCTTCATAGCGTTCACTGCCATAACCCCCTCTCTTTGCTGCTACCTGCAAGGCCAGGAAAAACCTTTTCTATTAAGAACATGTGAGTCTCACTTAGCCTCATAGGTACCAGACAGTATACTCTTCAAGGAAGCTATCACTGAAGGGCCTAGCATGTTCTACGACAGTGCTTCACAATTCCATCTGTTAATTGGAGGTAACAGTAAGAAGAACTCTATTTGTAACATTTTGACTTGCAAACTGCACACAACTGCAACATAGCACAGAAGAGATAATTGTGCAATGAAACCATCACCACACCTCAGCAGGAATGTCGAGGTAGAGCACAAGATCTGGTGCTGGCAAGCCAATCTCTGATGCCTGGAGCAACTTCACCACTTTGATTATCCTGTGCACCTTAGTTATAACAGAAAAGAGCATTCCAAATTCAAGCTTCTCAAAATCTCTGCTGATTGGTGTGGCATTGTATGTGCATCTAGTTTCGGATCCCCACCAACATCTTTCTCTGCTGAGAAACTCCACAAGTGACTCCTCCGAGTTAGTGGCTGAGGGATACTGGTTGTGAATCAGTGGCATACCGCGTGCTCTGTGAAAGAGGTTGACATGGATTTCAGGGTCACGTCCATGTCTTTCTCGCTTTGTGTCCCTGTCTCTGTCAATCTACATCCATGATGCTCATCTAGAAGCTCTTTGATCTATTGTACAGACAGTCTCTCTCTACCCCACGGTAGCTTCGTCACACTCTTCCCTCTCTCTCTTAGGTACTCTGCATTCTAGTTTATCAGTAGATGGCTGTGCATTATAGTCAATCAATCAGATTGACTGGCAGTCTACATTTATGCAAAGAACATGACAGCTTAGGTTCGGGCCGGAGGATGTACTTCGACTGAAAACTCAAGTGAAATTCGGACAGGCGACCTACTTTGCACCAATTCACATCGAGGCCTTTAGCTGCCGAAAATGCAATCCCAGAGTACGAATACCGGTCAATCACCAAGGTCGTACCCTCCCACAACTTTTCCTTCATCAGAGGCCTGCAAGGTTTTCCTGCTTCTGTCACAACAGCATGGAAGACAGCTAGATATATGCGCTGCATGCAGTACAACGCAGCTTCGAAGCTCAAACGAAAAAAATCTACGCCTCTTCTCCTCGAATTAGTAAGATGGATTTCAAAGACGCAACCTGACCAGCCTCTCTCTCTCCCTCTCTCTAATCGCGCAGTCATCCATGCACAGACTCACACATTATCCCTATTTCAAAGTAAAATGCCTGCCGTGCAACCAAGGAAATTAGAAGATCAATAGACAACACCCCGTTTCCAATCATGATGTGCAGCTCCTACATCAACACTCAACTCCAGCAACAAGACTGTCGTCAGCCTCAGCGTGCAGCAAGCTTTATGCCAATTTCGAGCTGGCTGCTCCGGGGCTGGGGGAATGATAATCCGCGGGGGTGGGGCATATGTGCGCAAAGCCAATGTCCGCATTGAACGGACCATGAGCACACGGTCCTCTACTTCATTTATTTACGCAGCATCAACAGAGACACAGACCGTTTTGCAAAGCGGTTCGCAGAAAATATCTGGTGCACGGCAGCATCATCAAGTTCTTCCTTCGAGGCTAAGTACTTCGAGATCAATTCTCCCGTGGTTGTGCTGCGATCTGGAAAGCGCCAGGCCTCAACTGCAACCCCTTTTTTCTCCAGATATGATGTAAGGCCTAGAGCTTGGGAGCTCTTCCCACTGCGGTCTAGGCCTTCCAGAACTATGAGCGCACCCCTCCGGAGATCTGCCGCCATCGTCCCCATTGATATCGGTAACACAGCCGCCACCTTGCGCCGAGTCCTTGATCGTGCAAATCTCAGCTGCTGAGGCATCCACAGCACCGAGTTCCCAGTTGAAATCGACGTGATTACAAATTCAGCAGCCGAAGCGATTCGAGTGTGTAATGTACCAGAGCAGGAAAGAGAGAGTGTGAAAGATCCCCCGGGAAGCTCTGAATTCTTCTTACGAAATTAAGAAGAATCGAGGAGATGAAGAGAAGAAGAAGGGGATCCCTGGTTCATGACCCTGCTCCACAACACAGACATGCCCGCATGGCGCGAAAGTTCGAGTACAGCGCCGCATTCATCCGAATACATCCGAATTCATCCACATTCATCCACATTCATCCACACTGTTGATCCACATTCACATTGTTGATCCACACTGTTCATCCACATTCATCCGAATTCATCCACATTCATCCACTCCGTTGGAGTGGGTTTGCGAGAGAGCAGACTTGCCGTGCGTGAGGGTGAAGGTTCTTGCTTGCGGATTGTGGGAGTCAGGGCAGGCCACCGATGGAGGTGGCTGAGGGGGAAGGTTTAGGCAGGGAATTTATACATAAATGGGTGGCTGCGAGGCGCAGATTTAAAGTCGATTCTGCTTTCTTCTCTGCTGGCAATGTGGAGCGGGAGCTTCTGGCAAAGCAGGTATCTGTTTGTCTGTCTCTATGTCATATTAGTAGTCCGCTTTTCCTTTTTCTCCATTGGATATGAGCGTAAATCACGAAAATCATGGAGTCTAATGGAGTGTGACCTCTGACCTTTAGAGAGGTTGCTGTGCCGAATGGATTGCTGGACAATGGTGGAAGTTGTAAGTGCGGTTTTATTCAAGGTCACCGTCTCTCCTCGAGGTCAATTGGTCCACACGGGGGAGAGACGGCAGCATCTGTTCATTGCGCGACCCGAGATCTGTCGGTCTCCTTCTCCCTTGCGGCCTAATTTCGTAAATTTGGCCATGGTTATAGAGTCCGGGGGACCACGCTTTTTGTTTCCTTCTGGCCCCGATGAGATCGGACATGCGCTCAAACCGCGGAGAGACGTCGAGAGCAAGTTAAGGAAAAGGTTCTCTGTACATATCAAGTCAGTGCTATGTGCTTCCAACATCTCCCAGCTGTTCCGCATCCCCTTTTGCTTGCTCCTAGCTGCAGTGAAACAGATGTTAGACATTTGAGGTTGAATGGTCAGCTCTGCCAGACAGCAGACTGGCCTAGGGTGGAACTTCAGAGAGTTGCAGTCTATAGCTTTGCTGGCATGATATTAGGGCATTCAGAGTGTGCCTCTGACAAGATGTCTGGCCCCCCACATGGTAAGCTGGCTCTCCGAATTCTGTTGTATGGGTGGTGGCAAATTTCTCTCAATGATCCAGAGTGCACATTATGTGTGAGCACTAAATTTTTCAGTGGAGTTGTCAAGAAAGTATGATATTGGAAACAAGTGTAAACCCTAGCTAAACCCTCTGTTACTGGAACAAAATGGGAAAGCTGATACTTTTGGGGCTCGTCACATTCTCCTCTTTATACCTCAAGTAAGATAAAGAATCTCCAACCAGTTGCAGTAGCAGAGTCTGCAGCCTCATTGCCAGTTGCAGCTCTAGTAGTTCTGTCTTTGCATGTTTCTGGAGTTTCTTGTCTCTGGTTCTGTCTACCCGCACCTCTTCTCTCTTGCTCTGTTATTCATTGCCTTGCTTCTTATTTGATTTCCTATCATAGAATCATGTGTGATCCTTACAGATGACGTCTTTTCTGAAGCTAGCTGGTCTAATGCCTTACCATTTGGCAGCTATTTCAGTATCTCAGTTGCTTAGAACCTCAGGACTTTCCACTAGACAAGGCTTGGTGAAGTAAAGTTGAGAAGCGTGGTTGCGTCTGTACTTATCTGTTGTTCAATGCACACAGTAGGGAGCTAAACAACAAATACGGAACGGTTGATGCAGATTTCTTTGGAGATTACAGAGGAGGAGAAAATCCACATTGGCCGGTTAGAAGAGGAACAAACTTGGTGAGCTACATCTGTCCTATGTGTCTTCTATGCATGCAAAAGAGATATACTCATTAGACATTGCTTGTGGCCCAGAGAGAAGCAGAGAGGGAGAGCCCTTACAGGGATTGAATGTTTGATATATGGCTAGTGTGGACTCCTTTCAACATTGGTTCTTATGCAGCTGCTCTGCTCTCAGTTTAGCTATATATACATGTGTGTAATATACACAGAGCACTTATACATAAAGCGGTAGCTTGCAGGCAGGTTCACTGCCCAATTGTGGGTTGTGGAGCCAAATTACGAGGACTGGGAGATCTGGAGGCACACTATATGTCAAGACACACAGCCACCTGTTCTGTCTGTTCGTGGGTGTTTCCTACAATGCGTCTTCTCAATCTCCACATCTCTGAATCGCATGACTCTTTTTTCCAGGCCAAAGTTGCTCGTAACTATCCCATGGTAAGGTCTCATTTTCTTGCATGGTCTCTTCCTTTGTTAAGCTCTGCTGCAACAGGATGGCTTTGAAAGACATTAATACCTGTGCGTGGGGTGAATGCAGTATGCATGTCTGGTAGACGGCTGCTCTGGTTGTTTTCATAGCGACAGAGCAAGATCTCAGCATCTGGTAGATAAACACCATTTTTCTCGTACTTTTCATTTTCACGGTAAGAAACATGCCTCCCAGCGCCAACGGCACCGGAATCGGATGAAGCACGCTGGAATGCCAGAGTCTGTTTCTCCTCAACTGAATCAAGCATCTGGCAGTTTAGTTCAGCCGATGGACACCCAAGTCCTACCAGATGGAAGTCCTTGTCCCCCCATAGGAGGTCTTGAAGTTCATGAAGCCGACTGCCCTGCGGAGGATGCAGTAATGCCCCAGCCTGGAGTTCCTGATGTTCAAATGGAAGTGGATATTCTGACAACCGCAGTCTCAAGACTGAGCACAACTTCTAAGACAGCTGACACTGTGCCAGCTGTTGTGAGTTTTGGGCATAGGCGGGGTCGTGGTTTGCCTGTCCAGCACACAAAGGGTGGTGGGCGGGGTAGAGGTCACTCTCATCCACCTCACTAAAAGCAACCTTCAACTATGGATTTTCCCAGCTTCCAATGTTCTGCAGCAGTTGTGGTTTGCATTGTATTCATATGAAACTGGTCTCATAGCATAAACTTGTCACTGCCATGGGGTTAGCTTATTGCCAGGGTAAAGTCTCCGTACCTGGATCCACCTCTCTTCTTGGGCTGCCAACATATCTGCAGCAACTCCCCAAAGAGCATCCACTATATTACCAGTTGTGAGTGAGCAGTCTATATTACCAGTCAGAATTGCCCGCCTGCAATTCCGGTAAATTCAGAGGATGGTTCAAGTACTTGGTCAACGTTTTAAAGCGAGTTCATGGTAAATGTTACTCACCGGACATATCTGCACAAGGCATGAAGCAGCAATTCTGGCTCATTTGGATGGGGTGTGACAGCCATCACACGATGTGGACATGTACCCATTTGGACATGGACATGGACATGTACTTGGTGTACTTGAAGCATCATCAACCTGCTGAATTTTATCCCAACAGTTTGTGCAGGTGGTATAACATGAAATGACAATGTACTAGGGAATGGGCCCCCCTGAGGCCATTCTGGTGGGGCCTGTAGAATTTTGGTGAGCCCGGTAGGGCTCACCAATATTCCAAAGGTGGCTTCCCCACTGGAATGGGCTGCCTGGGCGGGCCCCGGAAAGGACTTGATGCTGATATCCCAGCAGTGCACTTTCCAGAGGACATTCCATGGAATGAAAGGCCTCTAACATACAAAGGAAAATATCATCATCGGCCCCTTTATGAAACACTTGGCAAGTTTCGCAGCCCCTCTTGACAGCAGTCTTTCAGTACAAACACTTGATAATGAGCTGATGTTTCCTCTGTTGTTGTTCCACATTCAACACAAGCACTTCCTATATCCATTTTCACACATACTCGGTGAAATCTTTTCAGCTGATCCTGCACCAGCATATTCTGTCTGTCATTCATCTCTCTTCCGCTTAGGCATATAAAAGGGATCAGCTGAAAATTTCACATCGCTGAAGCATCTTTGGTCCCTTTTGTTTTTTCCGTTACTGTTTGCTGATGGTACCAAACAGTTCTGATAAAACAAGGCGAGAGCCTCGAGGTGTTGGTGTGAAGACAATTTTGATTAGTAACGGAGAAGCGTCACGGTACCTGTCCGTGGTCCCAGACGTACTTGCTGAGCACGGTGCGAGAGAAGCACCTCGCGAGTGCAGCGCCCGCAGAGGCTGCAGCAGCGAGATAAGATCGCCACATTTAGTGCTACCGTCCCTATGCTTCGCCTGTGCACGTGCTCGCTGAGCTCTTGAAGTGCTGCTGTAGCTGCGATTCTGCAGGTTGGAGCAGTGATGGAGCAAGAATCGGCACAGGATCTTAGTGAGGCCCCTGGGCATGGGAAAGGAAAATTGTGGAGCTTGGATCAGAGGTTGGACCAACCTCTGGGAGATGAAGCGGGACGCGTGCGAAGCATGCAGTACCGCCAGGTTCTGGTTTTGTGAATTTCTAAAGTGTATCTTGTAGTGAATTGATGTTGTGGTCTAAAGGAGAAATTTTCTGTCTTGCGTCGTAGGGACTTGAATGTGAACTGGTTCGTGACACCAGCACTCTCACGCTTTTGTTGTTTGGAGAACAATAATTGTGCGACTTCGGAGAGGGAGGGACGAAGCTTTGATATAAATAGACCTGAAATGCAAGCCTCGCTGAGTTTCAGGATTTGTGTTGAGTCGGCAGTCGTAATCCCAGTCTCTAGCGTTTGAAGGCAAGTTTTCTCAACAAAGATCAAGCTGGAGAGTCATAGCACATATTTTCATTCATGTCCACTGCGGATCAAGTCTGTAAAGATAACGCAAAGATGGACGTTCCAACTGCCACACTCAATTGAGCGACCGACATCGAACTGTGGACAAGTTTAAACCGGACTTCGGAAATTGACTTTGCCCTTTGCTAGTGAGCGATTAAATTCCCAGTTTCTTCAAACACACCGCGAAGATCAACTGGCGAGGCAACATGTTATCGTAATAAAATTTTGAGAAGTCCCTCTTTCCCAGTCCTTCAATCCAAAAAAAAAAAAACTCCACTGAAAGATCGTGAAAGAAAAGGGAAGACTTTGTAAGATAATAACATGGAAGGTTAAGAGGTTCAGAAGACCAATGATTAAAAATGTCTGGGGTGGATACTCCCAACCTATCTACTACTCTCACAAAGCACCAAGCAGTTCATCGTTGACCAATGAGATGTCCATGACATGTTCTGAAGAACAGAAGCATGATTTTGGCAGCATGAACAAATTGCATCCCGAACTGCAATTAACAGTGAAGTCCCTGCAAAGAAGGATTTCTGCTCCCTACAAATTATGGTCTCACCTGTTCATGTTCTCCTGTGGTTAATAAATCCTCTGGGCTTCCAAAGATGTATTAAATTGCCTTAAACCACTGTTAATTCAGAGAGACGAAAATGAACACATGAGAATCGGGCTGTATCTTGGTTGTCTTGCTATTACTACTCTATCATTCATATTTCTGCTAGAAATTGCGTGCTTTGTTGTGTCTCTCTCTCAGGCTTGAAAAAAAATACCTCTATGTATGTCCCATCAGGTGGTTTATGAGTTTAGGAAGTGTAGTGAAGCCTCTGCTGGACTTTGCAGGTGGTGCCTCTTGCAGTAATTCTACGCCTAGCATTTCAGAGCTTGGGAGTTGTGTATGGAGACCTGGGCACATCTCCCCTGTATGTGTTCAACAGCACATTTCCTGACGGTATCAAGCACACAAACGATGTTCTTGGAGCGCTCTCTCTTATCATATATACGTTCACTCTTATTCCTGTTATCAAATATGTTTTCATCGTGCTTAGAGCCAACGACAATGGGGAAGGTACTATTTCTGATCCTGTTGTGAGGTGTTTCACCTCTGATTGCTTGTATTATGTGTTTCCCCTGTGAACCTGAGAAAAGGGTTGTAACTAGAGTATGATTCTGCTGGGCATATCCTTGTGACTGTTTGGTGATCGACTTGTCATTTCTGCAAGCTTTCAGGTTGTTCGTAGCAGCACCCCATGTGGTGTGTACAATTTAGTGTTTTTTAGTAACTACATCATATCTGGAGATAAACTTGGTTTCGAATTCAGTCGACTTTTCAGCCTTCTCTCCAGAAAGCTTGGATCTCTGTTATGCTTTAACTTAGAATAACTGATATGGGTAGTATCTGTATGGATGCAGGGGGAACTTTTGCACTGTACTCCTTGCTGTGTAGGCATTGCAATATTAATCCAGTACCAAATCAGCATCCCACGGATAAGGAGCTGACTACTTTTGTCATTAATCGCAAGAGAGGCCAATCTTACTTGAAGGATAAGTTGGAGGGTAGCAATTTTCTCAAAAAACTGCTTTTGCTACTTGTTCTGGTGGGCACCTGCATGGTGATTGGTGATGGCATCTTGACCCCTCCCATTTCAGGTGTGCCTCATCACCTTACTGGTTTTTTAAAGCAGTTCACTACATCTTGTGGAAAATCGTCTTTTGTAATTCAACCTCGCCCAGCTGATATGTGAGTGCCTCCGAATGAATGACCTGACAGATATAACGGTGATCTCAAACATGGAACTACATTGATTTTTGCAGTGCTTTCAGCAGTCAGTGGAATTAAGGTTGCATCGAGTGCACTGACTCACAGTAAGCATTTCCTCGCACCTGCTTTCTGCTTACAATATATATCTTTTCACCTCACTTCATTGTTTCTATTGTAATGGCTAGCTTCGTACAGTACTAGACTTCTCTGTTGTGAGCTTGTCTTTAATCTGTCAATGTCTCTACATATGGTGTCAGCTGACATAGTACCAATTTTAGGAGTGTCTCTTTTGAGCTCTTTCATCACTCGTCATAATAGAACCAGTAACAGATTGGATTATACAGAGTGAAGACTGACTTAGTATCTTGGTTACCCTTGCAGATGTCGTTAAAATTATAGCAATGGTGTTCATAGTAGGTTTGTTCAGCATGCAGCGTTTTGGTACAGGCAAGGTTGGGATCATTTTTTCCCCTATATTCCTGCTGTGGTTTATTGCGATTGCGATTATTGGAGTTTACAACATCATCAAATACGACAGGACTGTGTTTCGTGCATTCTCTCCCCTTTATATCATTTCATTTTTCAGGAGGAACAAGAAAGCAGCATGGGAACATCTTGGAGGCATTGTGCTCTGCATAACAGGCAAGCAACATCTCTGTGGGGCTTTTTTAGAACCATGAAGTCATCACAACTGGTGAAAATCTCTGGATGCTTTGCTTATGTCAATGTGCTGTAAGAAGAACTGTGCCACAGATGCAGCCGTCACCAAGGTCTGTGCTCTTGAAAGTAATTTGGTGGTCTCTCTCTTGCAGGGACTGAAGCCTTGTTTGCTGATTTAGGCCACTTCTCTGCTCAATCCATTCAGGTAATTGCCTTCAGCTACATCTCTGCTTGACACATGTCGTGGAATGTCAATACATGGCTGGTCTTGCAGTCAGTTAGTATTGATGTCTCGTACAAATTCGGGGGTTGAACAGACTGACCCTGATACAAAAAATGGGGGCATTAAAAGTCACTTCTCCTCATGTGGGTGCAGATTGCGTTTTCTGGCCTAGTCTTCCCCTGCCTTTTGATAGCTTATCTTGGTCAGGCGGCATACCTTTTGAAACATCCTGATCAAGTGGGAAACACGTTTTACAGTTCACTTCCAGGCAAGCTATGCCCATCTACTGTCCCTTACTACCTTCCTTTCTACTCACTGGTGCATAATCTAGATTGGAGCCAGTATTGGTTGGTTCAGGTATTCTACACTGCTTTTAGAGTGGCCGGTGGGGTCTAAAAGTGTGATCATTACCTGATTGAAATTCCACTTTTGTCTCCCTATTCTTTTCAACAATGCACAGGGGTTGCACTTTCTACTTTGTTATCGCATTCGAGCTATGTCTCCTTCTTGTGGTGTTTAAGCTTCCAACAGATGACCGAATGGATAGGGTACTGTGGGCACAGAGTAGGTGGTTCTGGGTTCTGCATCAAACTGCAAATTACGTCACTGTTTGGTGAAATTGTGTCCTTAAGTGGCTTGTAAGCTTTAGAGGAAGTGTTGGGCATAAGTCCTGTCACACTACCAATTGACCATCATAGACAGCTAACAGGTGGCTGTTCTACTCCTGATGGGTGAAGGTAGTAGTTTGCACCAGCTAGATCCTTCTCCTTTTCCTTCCTTTTCTCTTTGGTGTGGTAACTGTGATGTTGTGTGGTTTACAGAAAAGCTATACTGGCCCATGTTTGTGCTGGCAACAGTAGCAGCTTTGATTGCAAGTCAGGCCATTATTTCAGCCACATTCTCTATTGTCAAGCAGTCCTCAGCCCTTGGTTGCTTTCCCCGAGTGAAGATTGTGCACACATCACATCAGATCCAGGGGCAGATCTACATTCCTGAAATCAACTGGATCCTCATGATATTCTGTCTTCTCATCATCGTGGGTTTCAAAGACACCAAACAAATTGGGAATGCTTATGGTTTGTACTCTGGCTGTGTACCGTGAACTTGCAAGTGTGCAGGCATGTTGGTTAGAAGAGTAGGACTGGTAGCTGAGTTTCTTCAGTGACATAAAAGTTTTAGAATTGTGGGATTGAGTTGTAGACCTGCGATCACAGTGTAAACCCTTTTAAACCTTCTTAGAAAACTCACTTGTATGTGACCTAACATCAAGCTTAAACCTTCTGACTGATTTCATTTACAGGGTTATCAATCAGAATGTGTTTTTGTTCTGAAAAGATAACATCATTTGCATGTTAAGTTTCTACTAGCATATCATTGACAATTAGTTCACTTTGTACACAGGCATTGCTGTGGTGGCGGTGATGCTGGTGACAACATTTCTGATGACTCTGATTTTGCTCCTAGTATGGCACAAGCATCTCCTGGTGGCCTTGTTGTTTCTGGCAGTGTTTGGAACAGTGGAATCAGTCTATGTTTCATCAGTGTTGTTCAAGGTGAGCCAGGGAGGGTGGGTGCCACTTGTCATGGGGGCAGCACTGGGCACAATCATGTATGTGTGGCACTATGGCACTGTGAAGCGTTACGATTTTGAGAACCATAACAAGGTCTCTGTTGGATGGCTGTTGGGGCTTGGCCCAAGCCTTGGCTTGGTGCGGGTGCCTGGAATTGGACTTGTGTACACAGATCTGGCCCATGGGGTCCCGCCCATCTTCTCACACTTTATCACCAACCTTCCAGCAATCCACTCTACGGTTGTTTTTGTCTGTATTAAATACTTGCCTGTCAGGACCGTTCCACGAGAGGAACGCTTCCTAGTCCGGCGCATTGGTCCCAAGGCGTATTCCATGTATCGTTGCGCTGCAAGGTATGGCTACAAAGACTTGCATAAGAAGGATGATGGCTTTGAGCAGTCGCTCATTCAAAGTTTGGTGTCATTTATCCAGTTTGAGAGCATGTTGTCAGAGCATGAAAGCTTCTCATCCATGCCATCTGCAGAGCCAGTCTCTGAACCTGCAGTGAGGGGAGCATTGCAGTTGCGGGAAGGTAGATTGGAAATCATTTCAAATGAGGACTCTTCAGAACATCGAACTGTATCTGACAGCAGTATCCCGGAGATTTTAATGCCTCGGACCAGAGGCATGCAATCTCTAGGTAGTCCCAACACAATTTCCGACACACAAGATGAACTGGCATTTCTGATGAGTTGTAGAGATGTTGGGGTGGTTTACCTTCTTGGCAACACCATCATAAAAGCAAGGAGAGACTCAAGCTTTTGGAACAAACTGTTAATTGACTATGGGTATGCATTCCTGCGAAGGTGCTGTAGAGAAAGCCGTGTGGCTTTAAATATTCCTCATGAAAGCCTTCTGCAGGTAGGCATGGTCTGCTATGTCTGACTTGCATGTATTGTTCATCTAGCTGGATTTGTTCTATCACTCAACAAACCATGCCATCTATAACCTGTTGCCATGATAGTGGCTTTCTGCCTCTGATGGAAGGCATGGGATGAAGTCATAGAGTTGAAGATGGGTTTTGGTCACTGGATTTTGTCACCTTGTATGATAGAAAAGCACTCTGTTTACAGGAGATGTGTAAACTGAGCACACAAAGATGTGCACGCCATAATCACTGTCGTCTCAATTCTGTACATTATGTTTGTCACTCATACCCAGATAGTGAACAACACTCTATCATTGACAATACCTGGTCTGCCTGAGCTTGCTTAGAATGTCAGATTGTGATTTGGGCAAAATCTGTGGCATGTTGAGATCAGCACGAGCACGTGCAACTTGCCCCTCTGCTGCCTTGGTTCCTGTGAATATCTAGTTGCTGTCTGCTGTGAATTTTCATGGTGGCTTTGCAGACTAGGTGGTGTGCTGTTCTAGAGGTCCTCTTCTCTTTTGCTGGGGCTTTCTACTTCTTGGGAAGTTGTAAGCTTGATCTCTCGTCCTGGTCAGGCTGCGTGTTGAAGTCTCTGCTTACAGCTAATAAGAGTGTCTAGCTCAGCATTTTTTGGTTTCAAACATGAATCTCTCTGAGTATAATTGGGGCTGAAGACGGTGGAGGATAATCCTTGATCTCAGATATTTAGTGCAAGTTAGCTGTGTAAATAATAGTTTGGGTCTCTTATTTGGCCCTCTTGCATTCCAGCATCCTCAAAATATCGAGGATGAAACAAGTACCTTGATAAAGTCAATAAGGATAGAGAGGGACAACACACACCACAGGAAAGGAATCGCTCTGAGGAGCAATGTGCCACAGATACCACTTCGCAAGTTCACTGGGGTAGACATAAGAGCCAAGAGTGGTTCAGATAATGGTGTCAAATGCAGGTGGATTAGCATCCATTGCATGCCCACACAAGCCAAAGACAGCTGAATGCATGGATGGTATCTTTATCACAACATAAGACATTATTATTAGCTCTCATAAGAGACTGAGCAGGTTAACCTGCTAATACTTATATGTGGGTCCAAAACATAGCAGGAAATAGTTAGGTGGATCCATGGGCTTTAATTAACCGTTTAAGGACATCAGATTTCTGTTCACCATACAGGCATCTACATATGTGCATGGCCCGGTTCTGCGCATCATGGACTACAGCACTGCTTGCACCCTGTTCCTCAAACCTCTTCAGCCAATATGCAGCAAAGAATAAAGACATTGCATCACCAGCTGCAGTAGTTGACATTGCATCGATTAATGTCTCTGGTGGTGGCAATTTTATGGCATAGTCACCAAGCTGGTCAATGTTGAGGTAGGCAATCCAGTAACTGATGAAGAAGGAAGCCCGAATCAGCTGAGTTTCATACTTATATGGGGCTTTTGACTTCAGTACATGCTCAAGTCTGAGAGCAAGTTTAGCCATTTTGAAGGACTCATTCCGGCGTGCCATAACAGCTCCCTTCAAACCCCACAATGATTGGAACCTCTTGCTAACTTGCTTTAGGGGACCTTCCAACTTTGTTTCTAACTCACATCTCGAACAACTACACTGGAACTCCCAACTGTCTCTGATCAGCAGCTCCTGACGCATCTGTGCTGGCAGTAAAGAATGAACATATGAAAGGGTCAGCTCCTCCCCCGCTTCCAAATGGGTCGATGCATGTAAGAACAGGGCATCGCCAACATGTAGCCTTACGGAGTTTGGAGCACAGGAGTGGTTGATGAAAGATGCTAGTGGCCAAAGCCCTAAAACCTGACACTCATTTGCAGAACGCCCAGCCAGTAGGACCCGAGCACAGGATCCTGACTCATCAAAAGCATTTTGCAGCACTACTCCCTTCATGCGTCCAAGCGGCATATCCAGGACACTTGCACACTTCCACTTGCTATTAGGCCGGAAAAGCTCCAAAGGTGGTATCTTCACTTTGTCGGGGTGATCACAATCAGAAAGACTGCTGAATTGTTGCAGCCATTTTGGCGATTTCATGGCTAAATTGAAAAGTTTGAAGAGCAAATCATCTCTTAAGGACGCATTTGAGCGCCCTGAAGGTATCACAATCCTACTTGCTGGGTTACTGGCATCAATGCGAACCACTGCAAGTGCATTACTCACCAGCAGCAGTTCCCCTGCTTTCACATCCTTGGTCACATATAAGCCTCGCTTGCCATCACTGTCAGACCATCTAATTTCCACCGGCCCTAAGTAATCACTGCACTCCGGTGGAGTGCCTTCACATCCACTAAGTAAGTACTTAGACAAGTCATACACTCCACGCCGGCTTTGCAGGTCACATGTTTTACTCCTCTGAAGAGCAAGCTTGATGTCTCTGTCCTGAGGGGCCTGGTCTAAAGCCCCTTCCAAGCACTCACAGGCTTGCTCATACTGTTGCAGGCCATGCAAAGCACACCCTTTGCGGTACATGCTCTTGAGATGGTTGGGATCTAGCTGGAGTGCTTCCCCTGCATCCACCAGAGCTTTTTCATAGATGCGTAGTTTCATCCATGCTGCTGCCCTGTTAGAGTATGCCAGAACAACTGTTTCTGTATCTAAAAATCCAAACTTCACTTTCCCATTACTTGAGAGACCATTATCACTGCTTGCCTTCTTCTTTGATTTGGAAGGTGGCTTGCGGCGACCAACATCCATAGATTTCTGGATACATTTGGAGTAAAGATCTAGGGCTCCCCTCCAGTCCTGCTTTGCAAAGAGTTGGTTTCCTTGGCTGCGCAGACCACTGGCATCCAGTTTCGCCCAGGGATTTATATCTGCTGAAGACTGTGGGGGCACATCAGATAGCAATATCAGGTCGTCTGTATTTACAGACAGAGCAATTGATTCGTCCGGCATATCTGACAAGAAGGGTGCCTTGATGGCAATCTTCATTCCCTTGCGATACTGTGCCTGCACTATAGCCCAAGATGACGAGCCATCCAGGCTGGAGTCGTCGATCATCACTCTGGCAGCGTTTCCATCTTCATCTTCTATCAAGGTCTGAATGAGACTGAGAAAGAAGGCATCCACACACAGAGTACCACAGAGGACACGTCCATGATAACGCTTTCCTACCTTCAACTCTATTACTCGAATGCTGCGCATACTTTCGAGAGTAGAAGATTTCTTCCAACTGAAACGAGTATCGACAAGGGAGGGCATCAAAGCTTCTTTGGAAAGGTTTCCTTTCATAAGCTGCCAATCTCGCTCCAGCTCCTCAAACTGCTTCATGAATCTCATGTGGGCGTCCACCAGAGCTGCTTTGTCGAACATGTATGAACCCTTCACTAGTGGCCTCTTCATAGGTGGCAAGTGAGAATCCATCCCAAACAATTGCAATGTTCCTAGTTGCACCAGTATTTCTCTACCGATCTCAGTATAGTCCATTTTTTCCATTACTTGTTTTACTGCCACAGCCCTCAGCCTGGAGACAAGCCCTGGCAGTAGCTGAACCTACCTTACAGCTGCAAAGGTTCCAGTGCAGTGTAACGATAGGTTAAGAAGTAAATCGACTGGACTACAAGGCCCGATATGCAGTAACGTTTCGCGGCCTGCAGCGCACCAAAGGCGTGTAAGACACGAGGAATGCGGATCCCGACCAAATAGAAAACATGCGGAGCTTGGCACGGTCAAGGAGCCGCTGCAGAATGGATTTATCCTTCTGCTGCTCCCAAGGCAACGAGCGTGTATCTGTCCAGAATGTGTAACATAAATCAACGCCACAAACACAACCAGGACCAGAACAAAAGACAGGAAAGGAAACGAGCTCAATCGGAAAGATAAATAGATCTAACGTAGATTTTCATATCCCTCACTCATCCCTTGTGAGAGAGAGAAAGCGAAAGCGAGTGAGAATAAGTTCCTACGCGACAGTCTCAATAACAGCTCCCGTAACAAGACTTCCCCAAACAAAACGACCATTCTAATTGCAGCACCACAACACCTTACACAACAAGCCCTGCGAATGGTTTTGCCCAAAATATTCTCCCACCACGCAGCAATTCGATTCCTCAGCTCCAGCACCTAGCTGAGCTCCAGGTGGCACATGGGCACAAGGAAGGTGGAAGAGTTCAGCGATCAAAGCAATGTATACACCGTGCCACCATGGCCGGCCCACCATCCCCCGTCATATCTGCATAAACCCAATTGCAAAACCTAAGTAAAGGCCAAATGCAGTGAACGAGTCCCCTTCTCTCTGGATCTAGATCCTTGCGTTTCTCAACCCTAAAAAAGCCCACCCCATCAGTCTCTTTCCTTCCCTTTGGAGCTTTTCAGGGAGAGTCTCTTGATCCCCTGTGTAGTCAGCCCTTGGCTTCAACAGGGGTGACATTCTCATGCGAGATCATGTCAGTTGGCAGCGAAACCCAAAAGCAGAAATCCACACACTTTTGTTTTAGCAACGATTTGTACTTACATACAATTCGGGTTGGCAATCTCGGTGTCCTGATGTACGTAAGCTTAATCGGCCATGCATCGGGACAAGATTCCCTAGCTCGGGATAAAGATACCAATTCCGTAGCCCGGGACAAGATTCTAAAGCCCGGGCTTCAAGCGAAGAACATGTTCATGTCTCTTTTCTACCCTAGTTAATCGTTAACTGCGTGGTATGGATAGCACTATATTTTTTGAAAAGTGGGTTTGATATGTATATATGTACATAACCTACTACCTAGGGCTATTTGTAATCTATTGCTCCATGGGATCTTTCCTATAGAGGGCTTGCCATGGGACACATGTGGATCCCACTCATTGCAGCCTCCATGATAGCCCATGCCATGCTATAGCCGCCTCAGCCGTCTCCACATCCGCCATCCATGCATTTTATCCATATTCCCATGCTCCATCTCATGCCCTCCTCAACTCATGGTTAGTTTAGTTTGGTTTAGTTTAGTTTGTCCTTATCACTTGAGTGAATTTTAGGTTTTGCTATTGTGATGACGGCTGCGATAGAGAGACGGCGGCCAAAGAGAGGTGTTTGTCATACAAATAAGAAGTTGTTGCTGCTACGGATTCTTGCTTAAGGAATGCTGGAACTATTGGAGTTGTTACATCAAAGGAGTTGTTAAAGAGTATATTTCTCTTTCCTTCAAGGTAAGTGAAAATTGTGTTCTTTCTTTTCTCATTCTTTCATTCTTTCCCAATTCTTCATCATTATGTGGGAGACATGTGGAATATGTTGTTTGTCTCTCTTTAAGATTTCCAAATATATTTTGAACACCTTATCTTAAACATATGTTACTTTGAAGATAACCATAAAAGATTGAATCACAACATTGTGGTTTGGAATATTTGTTTTCATAAACTTTAACAACTCTGTTATGATTCCATAAACTGATCTAAGTTTAGGGTTATCTTCTAAGTTCGTACAGCAAGAATAAGAGAGACATCCTACATCTCATTCCTTCTACGTTTGGAAGTATGAATTTATGTTTTCCAAACCCTAAACCACAAACTGAAATCTTGGGAGGATACTGTGGAGCTGGGATTCCTTCTCACCTTACTTTTTCGACATGGATGAATGGAGGAGGGATGCGCTCCGGATGATTTAAGGGATGGACAAAGCCAGGATGAAGTCTGGATGAACTTACACCTTGCGCATGAGGATGAGCTGGCAACAGCTGATGGCTTTATTAGGGGCTGTCTTATTCTAACAGCTAGTTTAGGATCAGATTAGGATGGGGCAAGGTGATCTGGCTTCTTTCTATGGCTGTGCCGGAAGGATATCTGGTGGACCTATGTGTAAGTGCCACACGGCACTAGGATTAGATTATGACCTAATACTATTTAAACCTCACTGTCGTGGCAGTGAGGGGTGGTGGCTTTTTGGTCTTATGCGAGTGTACGTTGGGTGTAACGGTGTGCTTGAGTGGCTGGATGAAAGTGGTTGGAGGTTTGGGTTTGTGGTGTCTTCTTAGTAAGATTCCGTCTTCTCTGCCAGATCCATCTATCGATTACATTCCCCAGATAAGGTTAAGTCCGATAGAGGAAGGAGAACAAACCCATAGTGCCGGAATAATGGTGGAGATGCGGGGTAACTAAAATCGTTGACAGAGGATTTAGTGGGTACGGAACACCTGAGAACAGTAGATTGGGTACAGGGGATCCTGCATGATTGCAAGGAGAGGTAGTGGCTAAATGGCGGCTGTTGTCTCGCGCGCAGAGAGAGAGAGAGAGAGAGAGAGAGAGTTTGCCTACTTGTGTTTTTCTGTGTTTTGAGAGCTTAGCAAACAAGCACTATGGCTTCCAGTTCTGAGCGTGGTTGGTTTGAACTTGATCAATGCGAGGTCCCGCGCTTGAAGCAGACTCTGGCGTTGGAATCTCGATACATTTGCGAGCTTGCGCGCAATCTGTTGCCTGAGCAGTTGGTTTTTGTTGATTACCCGGAGGGAGAACCTCTTCCGCGCCCCAAGCTCCCGCTGGACACGCCCTCAGAGTTCTGGGCCAAAACCTTTGAGGAAATTGCGCGCAAGGAAACCTGCAAACCCATACGTACCAAAGCGGAGCAGAGGGGGCAGAACAGGCGCATTCGCGAATCTCTTCAGGGAGCCTATGCTGCATGTTTGATCCTCAAACTTCATTCCAGGGAAGTCATTCTACAAATCCCCCTTGCTAGTGCCAAGGAGCAGTCTTACACAGCCCGACACAGCCTTACACAGTCTGTCACAATTAATCATAGCCTATCACAGTTAGTCACAGTCTATCACAGCCCAACACAGCTTCGCACAGCCAATCACAACCCGACACAGCTTTACACAGCTAGTCACAGCCGACACAATCCGACACAGCCAGTCACAGCTCGGCACAGTCACATCCCAATACAGCTTGGCACAGCCCGTCACAGCGTACATAGGGAACGGTTATCATTGGCAGAGAACGACTGTGTGGGAACGACATCTGCAGAGGGAACGTACTTATTTCTTGGGTGACAGTTAGTTAGTTAGGCGGTTAGAACAGCTTGCAGATAAATTAAGCAGAGCAGCGACATGGAACACACTTCACGGATAACACTTCTGGAGATGAGGACTTAGCCATCGGGAAGGAGAGCACGATCTGGAACGGAGAGATGGAGGAGTCACGAACTGATGATGCTTGATTCATGCTAGCTGTAGTGATATACCGTAGAACAGGCTAGGGACACCATGGCTTCGGCTTGATACATGATAAATCTTAATCAGATACTTCTTCGATACAATCACACTGTGTAGAGAGACTTGAGTGAAGCTGTGGAATGAATGGATGAGTGAATGGAACCTGATAGATACTGAAGCAATCTGATGCTTAAGTATACACAGTAAGGTAATTTACTAACATGAAGGCAAGAAGAAATACAAACAGGAAGCACAACCATGATACACTAGCTGTAGGTCATGACTGATTGTTCTGAGCGGGCTGAGTGCTTAGAGATATCCATCTCTTCTATCTTGGAGTTCCCACCTCGGATAGCGAAGGGATGGGTGAGTAAAAGCCACTCGACATTTGGCAACCATACTGGGGACCTGGGTCAAGAACAACCAGATGTGACAGGCATCTGGTGGGATCATGGTGGTTGGAGAATTAAAGAATTTGATGTGAATCAAATTCCTTGTGGAACTGAGAAAGAAAGATTGTCTAAGCAATTCTTTCAGAGATTCTCAAGTTGAATTGTCAGACGGTTGCAGAGAAAACATTCTTAAGAGAGTGCATGATGTTGATCCTGAGTGGGGTCTAGAGAAAGGAGTGATAAAGATTTATTAAGTGGCCTGTAGAGGGAGAGCAAGTTGGTTACCAACACTGGTTTATGTGACAGCGTTGTTATCCATTAAACGAGTGGAGTTTGAAGGCTGGGAGGAACGGAAAGTGAATGTTTACACTCATATGCATAAAGAATTGGTACTGGAAAAGAATTGGATTCCTAAGGATATCATGTGGATCAAACTTACACCAAGAACAGCTTTCCAAACGTGCTTGCCATATGGTTATATGGTAACGAAGACTTCTAGTATAGCCAAGGGTGCATTGAAGCTTGAAAGAAATCCAGGCATATACGAGAGATACTACAGGAGAGAGTTTTGGTTATTGCCTCATTGAAAATATGAAAGACATGGGACATGAGTAATGAAAGAGAAGCTAGACTTCACAGATATTCAGCAAAAAGGGAAAGTTATTTGAAAGCTAATTATCCATATCTTTGGGAGAGAGGAATAGACATAGGGGAATCATTTGGACCTCTCACACCATTAAGATCGGAGAGTACATCACCCATACCGAAGGAACCAGAGTTGGATGCCACTCCATCTTATTCTTTACAAAAAAGATTGAGGGATTTGATAGAGGAAGAAGATCAACCACGAGGGAGAGATCTGAGGTACATCCCTGGATTAAAGATTTGACAAAAATCTTTTATCAGAGTTGGCATGGGACACCAAAAGCAGGAACTCCAGTTTCTGAAACACAAGACAAGGAAGGAGAGGAGGATGTGGCAGAGCCAACAAAGAGTTCAGACTCTCCAACACCACTCCAGTTGAGTTATATGAGTGAGGAAGAAGAAAACCAAGAGAAGAACTTGGAAGATGAAAACAGAGGGAAGAATTTGGAAGATGAAGAGTATGAAGAAGTAGACCCAACAGTTGAGGTTGAGACTACAACCAGGACATCCCAACCTGTTGGACCTGGATCAAGTGGAGCACTTGGATCACAGGCCAACGAAGGTGTCGGCTCAAGGGGATCAGGCGGGCAGCTTGGATCTGGCTCTGGGGGGACAGAGAGTGTGGGAAGTAGTGCAACTGTAGCTGGGGTTACTGTAAGTGCAGAGGGCCCAGTAGCAGGGAGTACTCAGGGGCTAGCACCAGGTGGGAGTTCCACCACTACAACAACAGGTCCACAAGGACCAACACCAACAGGAGGACCAGCACCTGTCAGAGGGCAGGGTGTAAGGCCACAAATGGCGGTACCTCCAACACGGGCAAAACCACCTTTTCCAATATATGCAGGAAAAGGGGATCTTGATGTACACATCAGCCAATTTGAGCACATGTGTATTGTGAACAATGAGAATGGCGATGATGCCAAGATGAGACTGTTCCTTGTTCACTTATTAAGAAAGCAAGTGAATGGTATGCAAGATTTCCTGATAATCATTTCCTAACCTAGAATGGCCTAAGTACGGCATTCCGAAACAGGTTCAGGACAAGCAAAACTGAGGATGAAGTGTATGGAAGTTTACAACAATTAAGGCAAAAGAAGCATGAAACTGTTGAAGAGTACATGGAAAAGATGGAATTGATGATGAAAAAGTTGGCTGCTGTGCCAACACCAAGGTTACAGAAGACCTGGTTTGTGAGTGGATTAAGACCTAAATTACAAAAGAAAGTGGATATGCTACCCCATAATACAGTGGAGGAGGCATTTGAAATAGCCAACAGAATTGAGCAATTGGGAATGCTCAGGAGAGAGAAAAGGGATGATGAGGACTCTGAAGATGAGTCAGATGAGGAAGAAGAGCAAGAGCTCAAGAGGAAGGGTAAGAAGAAGGAAAAGTTGAAGAGGGAAAACTATGAGAAAAGACTGGAGGAGATTTTGAAGAAGTATGCCATAGAGGCTGCAACACATTGGAGGAAGGGTGTATGGTGTGCAAAATGCCAGAATGAAGGCCATACCACAGCTGAATGCCACATGAAGGAGAAACATTGTACTATCTATAAAATGGATAACCATTCTACTGAGAATTGTTATTACAACATAGGACAACTGCAAGAGAACCTAGGCAAGTAAGGGTGCATCAAGTGCAGCCCCAGCCAAGAAGAAACAGTGATCAGGACCACTATGGAAGGCCTGGTGGTTATAACAATGGTATGGCAGGGAGAGGTAATCCAAGAGGGAATTACCAAGGCAATTCCAGGGGCAACTATCAGGGTAATCCAAGGGGGAATCACCAGCCAGGGAATCAGGATTATAGAAACAATCCCAGAGCAGACCAAGGGCGAGGACCTAATGGGGAAGAACTGTGTTACTATTGTAACCAGGCAGGACATCGCAAGGCAGCCTGTCCATTCTGGATCAGACACTAGAATGAGATGAGAGCTCTTGTGAATGAGGGGCCAGTGGTGGCAGCTCACATGGTTTGGCCATGTTATGTACCAGAAGTGAGTACAATGATAGTGATCAGAAGCAAAGCTAAACTAATACCTCCAGTGGATGAGGAAGAATATGATAATGAAGATGGCAGTGATGTGCCTGAAGATGATGAGGATTGGAGAGATGAGAAGGAACTACACAGGGAAGTGGTTGACACCATAAGGGAAATGCAGAAGAATACTGATATCCCTATGGCAGATTCTTCTAACTCTAATAGAGAAGATGGAGATGGTGAAGATGAAGTGAAGAAAGAAGCTGCACAAGTGGAGCAGGAGGCTACCATGTTTGCTGCACACCTAAAGTGGGAGCAGGTTGCAGAAATGCAACTGGGAGGTCTGAGTTGTTTTAAAGGTATCTGTTGTGGTGCAGTAACAACAACACCATTTGAGGGTGAAACAAGTAATTACCCACCATATTTCTATGAGGAGAGAGATGGAGAAATGGAAATCCTAGAAGAACCAGAAGGTTGGGGAAGAGATCAAGAAGCTGGCTGAGGCTAAGTTCATATACCCAATAGAGTATACAACTTGGTTGTCACCCATTGTGATAGTTCCCAAGAAGAATGGCAAACTGAGAGTTTGTGTGAACTATAAGAAGTTGAATGCTTGTACAAAGAAAGATCCATTTCCTTTGCCATTCACAGAAGCTATACTAGACACTGTGGCAGGCCATGAGATGTACTCATTCATGGATGGCTTCAGTGGATATAACCAAGTGCAAGTGGCGGAAGAAGACCAAGGAAATACAGCTTTCATCACAGACTGGGGTGCTTATGCATACAAAGTCATGTCTTTGGACTCTGTAATGCACCAGCAACTTTCCAGAGGGTGATAAGTGAATCTTTTCACGAGTATCTGGATGATTTCATGCAAGTGTTCTTAGATGACTTCACTGTGTACAGCTCTAAGAATGAGCACTTGCAGAAGTTGGAATTATGTTCGGACAAATGCAGGATGAGAGGTCTTGGTCTGAATCCAGAAAAGTGTACTTTATGTGTGAATTCAGGGGTACTTCTGGGACGCATTGTGTGTAAGAAGGGACTGCTTGTGGATCCTAGAAAGACTGAGGCCATTAAAGCATCCCCACCACCAGTAAATGTTAAGGCTCTAAAGAGATTCCTTGGACAAACCAACTACTACAAAAGGTTTGTCAGGCGGTATGCACAGATGGCAGCACCATTGAGCAAGCTTTTGAAGAAGGATGCAGTGTTTGCATGGAGAGCTGAATGCCAATAGGCATTTGAGGCACTTACAATGTCAGTAACAACTACACCTGTGTTGATTAACCCTCACTGGCATGTGGTATTTCATGTACATTGTGATACCTCAGGAGAAGCATTGGGAGCTGTGTTAGCCCAAAATATCACAGGAACCATAGATTCACCTATGTACTATGCTAGCAAGTTGTTGAACAGTGCTGAAACGAACTATAGCACCACTGAAAGAGAAGCATTGGCAATGATTTATGCAGTCAAGAAATTCAGACATTACCTATTGGGAAGGAAGTTTATGTTTTATGTGGATTATCAGGCTTTGATTTATCTGGTGAACAAGCCTTTGATAAGTGGCAGGATAACAAGACGGTTAATAATCTTGCACGAGTTTGAATTTGAAGTTGTTTACAAGCCTGGCCGTTTGCATCTTGTGGCAGATCACTTGTCATGCCTATCAACAGGAGAGCCCGCCACGGGAGTAGACGACCAACTACCTGATGCGAGTCTATTTGCAATAGAGGTGCAAGGAAGTGCAGATGATTGGTTAGATTGGCAGTGGCCAATTAGATACTACCTTACTCATGGTCAGTGCCCACCCAGTTATGGGAAGGAACAGAGGAAGAGAATAGCTATCAAGGCTTTACCCTACACTATGATAGGTGGCAGATTGTATAATTTAGGACCTGATGGAGTTCTTAAACGATGCTTGTACCACCATGAAGTAAATAAAGTTTTGGAAGAAGTTCATAAAGGAGTGGTTGGAGGTCATTTTGGAGAGGAGACTACCAGCAGAAAAATACTACTTGCAGGTTACTGGTGGCCTACTCTGTTCAAAGATGTGCACAAGTATTGCAAAAGCAGGACCTTTGCAAAGATCTGGAAAGATGGTTTTGCATCCGACGATGCCTACTGAACCATTTCAGAAATGGGGACTAGACTTTGTTGGACCAATAAACCCACCAGCCAGAAATACACAGAACAAGTATATAATCACAGCCACTGATTATACTACAAAGTGGGTGGAAGCTAAGGCACTAAGGGACAACACAGCTAAGTCTACAGCAAGGTTCCTGTATGAGAACATACTTACAAGATTTGGCTGTCCCCTGGAATTTATCAGTGACCAGGGAAGTCACTTCATTAATGAGACCATAGAATTATTGACTAAAGAGTTCATGATTGTGCACAAGAATAGTACAACCTATTACCCATAGGGTACTGGGCAGGCAGAGGCCACCAACAAAATACTATGCACTATTTTGGCTAAGATAGTCAATGCAAACAGAACGGATTGGGATACAAAGCTGCTGACAGCTTTGTAGTGTGAATATGGGGGGAGTGGCATTGAAATTTTTGTTTTTACTCACTGAGATTCTGCAAAGGAAGGGCCCTGGTACCAATGTGAAAATAGGTTGAGTTGTCCCTGCAATTTATTCCATACATGTTTCTAGGTTACATCATGGGAACGATGGGGAACTCTTGGCCAGGATGAAAATGGCTAAGTCGTGACCAGGCGTATTTTCATCCGGAGGATGAATGGATTACATCCATGCTTACTGGATGACTCCCAGGAACGAGGATGAAGGATCCAGTGCCAAGGATGCAATGAATTTGTGATTAACTCTGTTAATGAAACCTAGCACGTTTTCCGTTCGTGAAAATGAATGACTTTCATCGCTGGCGGTTACCCTAGAAACGCGGGACGAGAAAGACGAAGGGGAAGATGACGGGGGCTTTGAGCAGATGCTGCGAACAGTGAAATCAGCAGGGCATTGTGTCAAGGGCGATTGCATCTACGGTGGGGCATTCTGGCTTGCATTAAGGGAAGTGTTAATGTAGAGGATAAGGGCACAATTTGGTAATCTGTGCAGCAGGGGAAGGGGTGCCGTCTTTGGTCTGTTTCATTCATGATCTCGTGATGCTGGAGGATAAGCTCACTAAGGAGTGCAGCTTGGTAAGGTGTGCGATGCCAGCAGGGAATGGTGCATATCTATGTACTGGCTGGCAACGGGAGACGGATCATCCAAGAAAGGGGCTCTGGATTTTGAAGGTATCTGGCCATCCTGGAATTAATATTAGGAAAAGGGGTCGATTCACGGATAAGGAAGTAGGATGTGGCCATTAGGAAGGAAGGGTTGCTGCCATCTAGGCTAGAAAGGATATTTGCAAGGGTGAATTCCTCACTTGGGGATCTGGTCTGCCGAGACAGGGCGGAGAAGGAAATCTGGCGTATGCGATTAGTTCTGGGAAGAGCCACTACAGGCAATAACGTTAAAACAGTTAAGTGTTACTCTACCTAGGGCCATGGTGCCAATGAAGTACCTCTGAATTCATGAAGGCTGGATGACAAATAAGGAATTGTTGGTGGGGGGCGGTGAAGGTTTCACACACCCTGCATTGAACGATCTATCTTAAGGGAGCGGCAGCACATGCGGTGGCATCCTGCGCATGAGATATCTGACAGATTGACTCTCAACTGGTATTGGCATGAATTTTGGTCTGGTACTTTCCCTACCTTAGAACTGCCCATCTTATCTTGCGTCTACCTTAGTTTGTTTCCTGACCAAGGGACTGAGCTGCGCCTTACAGTCTGCTTGCCTCCTCATAGGCAGCCAACTGAAAATGAAGTCAGGATTACAAAAGGAAGAGAACGGGGGCTGCCACTTTCTTTTCGCCTGCACTAACCTGCTGTGGGGGCTGCTATTTCATGAGCCATGAGCCATGAGCGGCATGAGCCATAAGCAGAGTCGTAAGTGTGGAAAAAAACATGAGCAGCACTATTTTCCGGAAATGAGTGTCCGCGGGAATAGGGTTTAGGGTGCCACGGTCATAGGGGGAGAAGGACCTCCCGATGAAGGAGGTTCGGCAATGTTATTTAGAATTATATATTGAAAGGCAATGTTTCGCGAATGGTAGGGTGGTACTGCTCTGTACAATGGGGGCCCATTTCAGCTTACCAGCCATTTGCAAAATCCACCCACACTCCCAATCCCAAACGAAATGAGCAATGACGCATTCGCGGAACGATGGACACAGAATATAATAAAAAGAGGGCACAATGAGGTTTTTATTGATCCACATGAATTGCATTTGAAGCACGTCTACTGTGCTGATTGTGCCATCAAATCTTGAGCCCTGTGCCTACTGAATACAAGTCACGTTGTCAATGGGACTTCGACTGCTCTCAGAACTAGCTCATGAGTCATGGGGCTCCTCCATGTAAAGTCGATTGCAGCCGTTGTACCGCCCCTAGTGATGTTCACCACAATGTCCTGCCCTTCAATCATACCACCATCGAATATGGAAATCTTCACGTTTTCGTCGTCCACACCAATGCGAATGTCCCCATACAATGGAGAAGAGGAGCGCACTCCTCGAGGAGAATAGGTCTCTCCGATGGAGTCCACCCACGTCCAGTGGCAGCAGTTCCACCGCAACAGCATAGCAGTGCGCCTTCTTCTGCATGGGTGACCGTCGTAGCTGGGAAAATCGGAATCGAGGATGCGCAGGAGCCACGGACTCCTCAGACCAAGATCGTCACCCCGCTCGAAGGCGTAGTGGCCTACGATATACTCAAAAGCCACCAATGTTTCCACAATCGAACCAGTATCTTCTCTGTAATCTGTGTACCAGATAACAATGTCTCCCGATGTGGCCGAATACATTGCATAATCGATGCCTCCAAAGGGGCAGTCGTCCCGGTTCCGGAAGCACGGCATCCTTGCAAAGGAGGACCTGAGGACGACTTGGATGCCGATGACCTTGCGGACAGCTACGAAGCCCTTAGATTTTGGAAAAGATACGAAGCGGAAGAGCAGTCCGGCCTCCAAAATGGAGCATCTGGGTCACACGTACCCACCGACGGAGGTGGAACGTGTTCATCACGCCAGCGGTGGATGAACCCATACATCTTTCTCATCAACAAGTTATAGTTTGAGATCTGCCACCGAAGTCCATCCCCCCGGATGGAAATTCGGCGCCGCATTTACATCGAAGAGGGGATGGACTTCGTCGTGTCCAGTGGCTATCGGCCCACCTGGCAGTGAGTGCCCATAGTTTGCATGGCAGGGTAGGAAACTGAAACGGCTACATTCATGCAGCAGCCAATCTTCATCGGTCCAGGATCCTGTACGGGGGAAATTTAAATGTGCCCTGGAGTGTGCCCTGGAATGTACCTCACTTCTGTATGACTGTGTTTCATTGTGTTGAATAACTCTCGGATTTGGCCCACTGTTTACAATTTGATGTCTCATTTCTACAATGTGTCTGTCCGGTTGAATAAAGCAGAGTAACCGGTATGTGAGTCATGTGTCAAGAATATACCAGAGTAACGCCATGTCGGCATCGAAATGCGGCACCGCATTTCCATGTCGGATCGAAATGCGGCGCCGCATTTCCATGTCCGCATCGAAATGCGGCACGCATTTCCATGTCGGACATCGAAATGCGGCACCGCATTTCCATGTGGGACAAGAAAATGCGGTGCATCATTTCCGTCCAGGTACACGAAATACCAACACGGGTCTATAAATTGATCAGAAAACGAGGTTGGCATTGCAAATGCGGCGACGCATTTCCAGCTTGGCAATGGAAACTTCTTTTTGGACAAGGGAATGCGGTGCCGCATTTCCGTCCAACACTTCGAAAAGTGCACCTATTTCCGACCAGCGCGATGGAATGCGTTACCGCATTTCCGAGAGAGGGTCTGCAAATGGACAAATTGCGATGTCCGTTCTGGAAATGCGGCGCCGCATTTCCATGTCCGTCATCGACTTTTTTTTTACAATGGAATGCGGTGCCAATTTTTGCTGATGGGCCTGCAGTTCGAACAACGACCATCCCCAATATGGAAATGCGGCACCGCATTTTCAATCCCGCCATGTCGGCCTCCTTGTTCGACCTCCTTGTTCGACCTCTGTAAGCGTGGTGGCATCCATGCAATGAGCGGGAGAGGCCAAAACTGGCGTGTGGACAAAGGAAATTTTGGAAATGCGGCACCGCATTCCCAATTCAGATTACTTTTTACTATGCCAACATTGAAATGGAAAAATTAGTCCCTCCCCTGTTTTGGAAATGCGGTGCCGCATTTCCAAAAGAGGTTCTTAGAGTTGCCAAAATTTTGGAAATGCCCTGACCCATTTCTGATTTTGGGAGCGTCCTGGTTTGGGCGATTGTGTGGCTGGAATGCACACTGGAGAGGGGTCACGAATGTCGGGCAGAATTTTCTTTATATACTCTGGAAGAGAATTTACATTTACAGAGACTTCATTAAAATTCTATTAATCTTGAAAATCATCGGAATCCTCATCCTGTTCTAGACTGTCCTGCTCCTCCTCCACCCCCTCAGTGCCTCTCTCATCTCCAGCGGACTGCTCGTTGGCCAGGCTTTCGAAAATCCCATCTTCCCCTTGCGGAACTGTCCATCTCACCTCCGTTGGGTCGTCTTCCTCCCTGTCTGCGTCGCTCTCATCCGCTGAATCACATATGTACTTTCGTACCCGTCTACCTGTCTGAGCTGCTGCCAACTCTTTCCTTATCCTTCTGTCCTCCCTAGCCCTCTCCAAAATCTGCTCTACTTTACTGGGATTCTCACTTCTTCTAATCGCTGTATTTGCGAGTTTAGCTGCATAACTAGGAAGGGAGTAGTCCCTCACCGGGCTCGTCATGAAGTCGGCCCTCGCAAAGAACGGGACATTCTTCCTGGCAGGAAGTGTAGGCCCTACATGTTTCGACCCGGACCCTGCAATCCTGCACATGACAATCATCAACGAGACTAATGAGAACCACAGTCGGGAAATTCCGTTTGACATAAATGACCCAGAAGGCTTTGCAAACTTACAATGTTTGCACTCACTCGTATTCCGGGTTCTCCTCTGCATCAATGTCCACTGTGTCTTCCTCGGACTCCGACGAATCCGAGGAGACTTCCGCTCTGTCGGGAGCCTTCACATTCCGTTGCAGCCCCTCCAGATGGGATCCCCACACGGATGAATCCTCCTCGTAGGCAAAGAGGTGCCGGTCGGAAAACCGCCCAGCCCACATTGAGGCACCTGTTACAATGCCATCCACACATTACCACATGGCGCTTCAGATGTTGCGAACTACATCCTAACGAGAATTTGCAGAACAGCAGAGATCAAGATTCTGCATACCTGTCCCACAGATGAGGTCCAGCACTGTGCCCTCCACGTCTGTGCATGTCTCCATAATTGTCTGAATGAAGGCAGGGCTCCGAGTCCGTGAGTACCGCAGGGGTTCCGTTGAAGTGAGGCTATGAGGGAGAAGTTCCTTGGGAACGTTGTTGAACAGAACGTCGTAATCGAGTGGGTCGCAGTTCGGGTCAACCTTTCCTCCCTCCTTCCGGAAAGCAAAGGTGGAGTTTTCCTTCACAAAGCAGTATGCATCGAACTGCTTCGTCTGCATACACAGGGGGAAAACGATTAGAAACCGAATGCGGCACCGCATTTGAAAGCACCCAAGCAAATGAATGGACGAGTGCCAGTGTCGTAATCACCTTCTTCCCTTCCGACCGAAGGCCCAGTGTGTTGATGCACGTCCACTTCTTTTTCAGAATCGGGACGGCGCTCTTGCGGGTCCACTTCGCAATTCCTGTCTGAGTGTTTTTTCCTCTGCTCGCCAGGACAACCACACAGCCTCTGTCGTCCAACACCATGCGGGCAAGCCCGAATCCTTTCTTCCAAAAGTCCTCCGAGTACCTGTTCCAAGATGGCAAAGCTTGCAGTCCTTCCACAGGCTCTCCGTCCGGAATATCCAAGATGATCATATCGCAAGACCACTCGGTGGCATTTCCGCCCCTCCTACAATCCTTGTCTGCACACACCCTCTCAAAGAACGAGACCATATTCTGAAATCCTGGGGTGTCGGAAGGCTCTTCGGCAGTCGCCTTCTTCAGTGCTCTGCCCTTCAGACCCTCCATGGTCTTCATGTATGCCAACTTGGCTGCCCGTCCATCCAAAGCCGCCAAGAAACTCTCATTTACACACTGGACTACTGTTTCGGGAGCCACTTTCGGCCTCTTCATTTCCACCGGCTCGAAAGGGTGCCCCCCTGGGGGGTTGAAGAGTGCCTTCTTTGCCGAGCCAGTTCTCGTGCCTCTCGTGACAACGGTGGGCACAGGGGAGGCAGCCTGCGTTTGGGGGGTGGGCTGGTTGCAAAGTCTCCATCGGAGTCCTCTTCCTCACCCTCTTCCTGAACAGGCTGTTTCTGCTTCTTCGTTTTGGCGGGTGTCACAACAGCTGCTCCTTGCTGGCGAGTCCTCTTCTTCGACCCCTTCTGTTGGGCCTGCACAGCTGCATCCACCGTCTTTTGTGCCATCTCAGCTGCCTTTCTGGATTCTTCCAGAGCAGCAGATTCCTTTGCCGACTTTGGCCCAGCAGGGACACGTCTTTCCTTTCTCTTCTCTTCTGCCAAGGCGTGCAGATCTTTCTCAGACTCGTCAACAATACCGCCAGACATGTCCAGGTACCACGGGCATCCAACGAGATGCGCGGGATGCCATTGTTTCTGCATCTCGGGTGTGTAGACACAGCTTGGGCCCGCCACGGTCCAAGCCATGAAGAACGGGGGCTCTTGAGCCAGGGCCCCTGTCTGAAGGAGCACGTATTTCATATACCTGCAAGGCAGTCAGCATGCGTGAGCAAAAGTTGAGACCAACCTACTGGCAGAGTGCCACCGAAAACATAAAATGCGAATGCGGTGCCGCATTTCCGAGACAAACCTCGTAACCAGGCTTCGCATACAAGGGCAGCTGTGCTTCACCTGTAAACAATTCGCATTGCAGCTTTCCCCGCTCCCTCCTGATGTGTAAACTCCACGCTCCTTCTTGCTGTCTGTAGCTCTCTGGCGAAAAGGTTGTCCTTGTACGCACATCTGAAACGTGTCACGTAGTCTTCCAATGTCTGTGTTCCATCCCATTTGACGTACAAGCCGAACGAATTTGTGTGCATTACGACTTGCTCCTTCGCATTCGACATTACCTGCGATTCCCAAATGCATTGTCACGTAGCAGTTCAGGGAATTCATGTCAGAAAAGCAAATCTGGGGAAGTACCTTGAATTACCTGGAACCACCAAGTCATACGGTTGAGCCACACATCCACTGCAGGGTCGGAAACTTCCAGTGGAAAAGACCACATTGTCCTTATGCTCTCGGATGCATTCCAGATCGACAGCCACCGTGTCTGCCATTTCCGATCCAATGTCAGTGGCTGGAAGAGAGTGGCTATTGCTAGGAAGGAAATTCAGTGCATTGAAACCTCACCTTCTCTTTCGCCTCCACACATGCCGTTGAGAGGTGATGCAGTTTCTCCAATTGCATGGTCGGCTGCATGGCCCGAGAATAGTGTTTTGCAATCTCGGGGATGAAGTCCTTTCCAAGTGCCGGATCTGCAATTGCCACCAGCTTCACAAGCTTTGACTTGTATTTGGTTCTGGACTTGACACCGGCTTCCTTCAAGTGCTCAGTCAATGACTGCAACGTTTTGACCTGCCCCTCACTTTCCATGAAGAAGCGTTTGGCATGGGCCAAATCCAGCTTGATGTTTGACTGCCAACAAAAACATGCAGAAGCGTTACATTCGATTCATGTGGAAACATTACTGGAAATTGGGGAAGGATGAGCAGAGGGAAATTGGAGCACGACTTACTTCGTATATCACCTCCACCATTCCATCCATAGTGAGACGATACCATGTCCGGTCTGTTTTTGCAACGGCTTTCTGAATGAGCTCAGGCTCCAGCATTTCCGCAAACATCTGCGGATCAGTAAGACCAGTTTTCCTCACCCTGTACAGCATATGTGCCATGTGGGTATGCACGTACGCATTCTCAGTGACCCTGCAAGGCACACTCTCCAGTTCAGTACACGGAAGCACGGAATCAAACCAGAATGGAAACCGAAATGCGGCACCGCATTTCGAATGTGCTAGGGAGGGTATGAGTATCTTACGAGTTGAGGTCCGCCATGGCATTCTTGAGCAGGGAGGAGTCTGCCGCCTTCACCTTGAGGATGACACACTCCACCATGTAATGCCAGCCAATGTGCTTGGCATGGTTCTGCTTGATGTACTCCCACCAGGCGAGAAGTCGGTGATTCCCGTCCCACACAAAGAACATTTTTCCCGACATATGGCCGAAGTCGGGATCACCCTTCAGCGTCGCCTCGAATTCGTGGTTGCGAGTGTGCCAGTGGGTATCCCACGTTGACAATTCATCGGCAGTGGGTCCACGGGTTTCGCCGTCCTCATTCTCTATGGAAACGTAAAACGCTGCCGATCCCAGACGGTACCCTTCTCGAAATGCGAACTTGAGCTTATCCACATCTCCGGGAAGGGCCTGCCTGACGATGGGAAGGGAGACCATGCGACAGAGTGGGATTCGAAGAGTCCGCTGGAATACCCTGCTGCCCAGAACTCTGCCAATGCTACTGTGTGTCTCCTCCAACATTTTATCCGCTGCACTTTTGAAATCCTCCGGAGACATGTCTGTAGGTGCCGGTAGTGGCTGAGCAGCTGGAGCATCCTCAACTGGAGCTGCACTCTGGGGCCTGTGTGCGGGCAATTCTGCCATTGCAGAGGCCTCCTCCGGGCCTGCTAGCTCATCGGTGGTGAGGTCTGCCTGCGAACGTTCAGCGGCAGCACCCTCCTCCGGTACCAAATCGAGATCAACGGTCGATCCCATTGCCTTCGCTGCAGCAGAGTCGGCCCCAACATCTGCAGGCGGGAAATCCTCCAGGAACTGAGCTTCAGCTCGTGGAAGCGGTTTTGCGGGAGATTGTTCGCCCGTCGCCCTGATTGCCTTCTGCTTCCTCATCCTTGCAGGTGAAGGTGTCTGCTGCAATAGAATCTGTCTTCTACCCTGCTGCTTCATTCGCGTTGGGGGGGGTGAATCGGCCTGAGCCGGTTCAGAAGCCAGTAGAGGGACGGGCTGCTTCTTCTTCGACTTTGCTGGAGAAGGGCCCGACCCCTGCTGGCGATTCTCCATGATCGAAGAACGCGAGTCGATCTCTGAGACTTTGAACTTGCCCTTCGAAGACGCGTCTTTGAATCGCAGAGGGCTAGGCCCGGCAGGAATACCCGCGCTCGGGGATCGGGTGGGTGTACGTGCTGCAGCTAGCTCCTCGGACTCTTCCTGCGGCTCTTCGGATTCCTGCGATCCCTCCAGCACGTCCACCTTTCCTGTTAGGCATGCAAACATGTTCTGCATTCAAGTCTCCTAGCATTCAGTCTAAGAATTACAGAAGCAAAATGGGGGGTTCGGTGCTCGATCAGCTGCGCGCAGCCCGATCGCATGGAGCTCTCACTGGTGGCTGGGTTGCCTGAGTGGCCTGCTGCTCGGAGATGGCAATCTCCTCCTGTAGACGCATCTGCTTCCTCCCCTTCGGCATTGGCCTACGTCCGAAGTATAATTTCCGGAGCTTGCGACGAGGTCTCCTGTCTGGTGCACGAACTCCCCCCCTCTCAGGTTCGAGCATAAGAAGAACAGAGAGAGGGAAAAGGGGCAAAGAGTGCAGATGGAAAGGGCGCGAGAGGGGTGACTGAGGAGACACGACAAAAGTAGATGAAACGGCGGTGATGCACCACTTGGGTTCGAAAGGTTGGACGAAAGTGTCTCCTCGTGGAGTTTGCGTCATTACGAAATTCGAATCGTTGAGGGTACGCCTGCCGTCCGAAAATCAAACATCATTATCCAACGGTCAGGCCGCGCCGCCTCATGCCCCTTCAGTCAGATAGAGTGCCGACATGTGCAGCAATTCCGTTGCTCCACGTGTTCACATTTCAAGGCATTTCCGTCCCAGCGTCTGATGAGTTGGAGCGAGAATGCGAATGCGGCGCCGCATTTCCGTTAAGTACCATCACGAAGCTACACATCCGTACTTGTTGGAAGAAAATGCGGCACCGCATTTCCGTTCCACCTTCACATACCTTAGTTGTTGAACGGAAATACGGTGCCGCATTTCCGTCCCACAGCTCCATGTATGAGATTCAGAAGGGAAATGCGGCGCCGCATTTCCGTTCCCACTTCACATACGTTAGTTGATGAATGGAAATGCCGTGCCACATTTCCGTTCGGGAAAGTATAGAGGTCTCACCTGGACAGAAATGCGGTGTCGCATTTCCGGTCTGGAAAGGTTGAAGGTCTCACATGGATGGAAATGCGGCAACACATTTCCGTAGCACAGCTCCAGGCCGAATATACAAAACGGAAATGCGGCGCCGCATTTCCGTTCGAGAATGTCGGAAGGTGCGACTCGAACGGAAATGCGGTGCCGCATTTCTGTACCCGTTGCGCACGATTTTCAGTCAGAATGGAAATGCGGTACCGCATTTCCGTTCTGTAGAGTATTAACGTCTGACGCTGGCGGAAATGCCTTCCCGCATTTTCGTTCCACAGCTCCATGCCTCACATACAAAACGGAAATGCGGTGCCGCATTTCCGTTTTGGAATGTCGGATGGTGGGACTCCGACGGAAATGCGGTACCGCATTTCAATTCCGATGTTTCAGGATATTTCATCAGAACGGAAATGCGGTGCCGCATTTCCCTTTTAAATCTAATACATTCCGTTCTGGAATGTTGGGAGGTGCGACTCGGATGGAAATGCGCTGCCGCATTTCAGTTCCGATGGTTCACGATTTTCAGTCAGAACGGAAATGCGGTACCGCATTTCCGTTCTGGAATGATGGTAGGTGCGACTCGGATGGAAATACGTTGCCGCATTTCAGTTCCGATGGTTCACGATTTTCAGTCAGAACGGAAATGCGGTGCCGCATTTCCGTTCTGGAATGATGGTAGGTGCGACTCGGATGGAAATACGGTGCCGCATTTCAGTTCCGAGGTTCACGATTTTCAGTCAGAACGGAAATGCGGTGCCGCATTTCCGTTCTGGATAGTGTGAATGTCTCAACCGGTCGGAATTGCGCTGTATGAAGCTGTCGGAATCTTACTCGGCTCCAGGCATCAGATACAAAATGGAAATGCGGCGCCGCATTTCCTTTATGGAATGTCGAAAAGTGCGACTCGGACGGAAATGCGGTGCCGCATTTCTGTTCCCGTTGTTCATAATTCTCAATCAGAACGGAAATGCGGTACCGCATTTCCGTTCCACCTTCACATACCGTGCTTGTTGAATGAAAATGCGGTACCGCATTTCCGTTCTCGAGAGTATGAATGTCTTTTAAGGACGGAAATGTGCTGCAGCATTTCTATCCCTCAGCTCCATGCATCAGATACAAAATGGAAATGCGGCGCCGCATTTCCGTTCTGGAATGTCGAAAAGTGCGACTCGGACGGAAATGCGGTGCCGCATTTCTGTTCCCGTTGTTCATAAATCTCAATCAGAACGGAAATGCGGTACCGCATTTCCGTTCCACCTTCACATACCGTGCTTGCTGGATGGAAATGCGTTACCGCATTTCCGTTCTGGAGAGTATAAAGGTTTCCCCGGACGGAAACTCGGTGCCGCATTTTCCGTCGCTCTGGTGCATGACCAAGATGCAATACGGAAATGCGGCGCCGTATTTCCGTCCACCAGCAATCGAAAGAATCACTCGGGACGGGAAATCTGGAACCTGAATGGGTTGCATTGTTCCGAAACAACACAATTGCGGCCAGTCTTGATGAGCACAACTTGGTTGTCTGACCGTTTTAACCAGCAGTCCTGGCACTTGTCAGTGCGAACGTTCCTGTCTGCACCGAGAATACTGCTGGATCCACCCTCAGGAGAAACTGTCAGGAGATGTTATTTCGTCGCCGAATCGGCCATCATTGTCCTACTCACTGGCTATGGAATCAAACCTCCCACCTTCATGCATGTAGCTTGAAACAATACTTTCCACTTCAATGTGCGACTTCCAATGTCGATGGACTCCGCAGATCCACTTAGATGGTGCCTGTGAGCCTTGGTCTGTCGCTATACTGAACCTCGCACTTGCCAACTCCGTGCGGTGTTCGATGGCTCCGAATTCCTACGCTATAGTTTGCTGTCCTCCGCAACTTGGGAGAGCCTGGATCCCAAACGAGGGAGGACTTTGCAGAGTGACTGAAACTTACCTTTGTTCCAAATTCAAGCTCAAACCGGGCACAGTTTATTTGGAAGAAGAAAGGAAGGATGTTCCTGGACAGGTTGACGAGACCATTGTCGTGCTAGGTAACGACGGAGGTTGCGGAATCGAATGGCACGTTCCCCCGTCAGACACCATCCTGTACCGAGCTGTGGGAATGCCCATTCCCTTTCCGAATCAGTCGCTGCCCACACCATCCACAAAGGAGTCCGGAAACCGAGAGGCGGCCACTGCCAACAGAGAGGTATGCAACGATAATCATTCCCGACCTGGACCGTCAAGACCCTCCATAGCTTCTCGTGTGGACGTATTCGACATTTCCGACGAGGAAGATGATTGCATTGAGGTACCCATGTCCTCCACACGGTCGTTCAAATCCGGCATGGACGTCTCTGTAGGTGCTACGCATGTGCCCTCGAGCATAACTCCAACCCGGTCCATTGTGCAGCTCCTACGACAACATCACCTCGATGGTTCTCGCTCCGAGCTGGCTGCTCTCGACTATGCCAAATTCCCAGTCAGAAAGGTAACTTTTCTGCCTCCCGAAGTCGATGGCAATGTCATCTTCGAGTTTCCACCTGTTTCTTCGTCAAACAAAGCCTCCGGGATGTTAACAGACATGGATCGAAAGCATGACGGACACCCCTGGTGTGTGACGAAGACCAGTAGCACGAAAATTGCTGATGGTGTTCGTGTACGATATGTCCTCTGTGCGGGGAAGCTGAGGTGCCTCAATCCCACCTGCTTCCACTTTCTCTCCAAAGGAGGGCGGAGAAACGAGACGGATTGGACTGGCACAACGCATCATCCATTCATTGTCTCCAGCCAAGCTCCTGCGGGTTCTTTCAAGTGTGCACATTGCAAAGAACCACCGACGTGCATGTCCATGTGCAGAGCCAAGCAATATTACATAATCCATTTGCTCCCGGACTTGACTAGAGCTTGCATACACGTTGGGGTCCACTGCCACCCCTTGGCGAGAGGCAACATGCGTGAGGCTGTGCAGGAAGCACACGACATCATAAAAGAGGAGGTGAAATTGAGCCCCGGAGCCAGACCAAAGCAGATTCAGCTGAAGGCAGCCCACAAGATTGCTCTTGGCAAAATCATGTCTGAAGATGGTTCCGACCGAGAGCCCTTGACCGAAGACGAGATGCGTGACCTCTTGGAGTCCGTCTCGCACGTTTGTAGTCCGAATGTGCGGAATCACATCGTATCTTGCAAGCAGGAGTTCGGCAGGGGTCGGACATGTACTCAATCTGGAGGTGAAACGAATGACTGGATATGACTACATCCAAGGTAGCAGGTTTCCAGGGCAAGGCAGCGAATCCGATCGTTGTTACATTTTCAAAATGTCGACGTGTGGGCCTGGGAGTGGAGTCGACTTGGTCACTCGCATGACAACTGGAAACTTGTCGAATGCTTGGGTGATGTTTGATCACATCAAGCGAATTACAAACCATCAGTGGGTGACTATGGGTGCGCATGTTTATGACTATCACTCCAAGAGGCTCATGACGATTGCAATCTGCGAGATGAAAGGGGAGGACACACAGTCCGAGATGCATATGTGGGAGGGCATAAACCAGCAGATGGCAAGGGCGGGATTGCCAGAGCCCAATTTCAGGGGATTCATGGCAGACAACGCTCAGGCCAACTGGGCAGCGGTGCGGCGTGTGTACGGTGAGGACCCCAATGTTCCAATGGAGGGGAAAGAGAGATCTTGTGGATTCCATTGGATGCAGAGTCTATCCCACTACACTACCAAATTTGTTGCTAGCTCATTCCAGGCTGAACACCGTGTCATTTGTACGGCGTGGAAGGATGCACCCACATTTGATGATGCGGAGGTTAAGTTTGCTATCATCGAGGCTTGGTGGAACACGTCAGGTGCAGTGGAGACAACCAATCTGGGAGCATTGCACAGCTGGTTGGGGTGGTGGCATTTTCGGTATCGACAGTTCGGACAGTACATGCGGGAGGTAGGCTGCTGTCAATTTCGTTCATTTGTCTTTCTGTTACGGACATTTCGATTGGTCCCTCACCATTGTTTGTGTCCTTCTAGGAGCGGTGCTTGGATTCCGACACGGACATGCCGAACACGAATATGGCAGAATCGGTCCACTCCTCCTGGCGAGCGTCTTCTGCCGCACATCTGGTGGACGTAGTGACGGCCACAACGGAGGACATCGACAGAGCAATCATGCAGCAAGCCACGTACTACAAGTTCATGAGCGGCAAACAATGGGGCTTTGGGCCGGACAGGGAGGAATTGTTGGTACGAACAGCTTCGAGGTCCAATAATCCAGTGAAATGGGCGACAGCATTGCGAGACAAGATCAAAGGGACGCCTCTGCACCGCAGAGGTGAACACCTAGAGGGGACGTCCGGACTCGCCCTGTCAGGCGGAGGATTGAAGAGGAACCCGGGTGCGAAGAGGATTCCTGGAGATCCGACAGGAACATTCGGACAGCACCTCGAGGTCCCGTCATGTTGCCGCACAATGTGTCTTCCAGCAGTGGAAGCCCAAGAAATTCCAGATCGCCGTCGCCTTCAACCGGGGATTTCGTGCAACAAATTCCCACCGCTCCCTTGCCCCACATTCCGCCCGCTGTTATGCAGTATGGCCAAGCCATTGTGGAGACGACTGTGTCTGCCTCACAGTGGAGAATTGCTCGCACAAAGCCGTCGTTTCGAGGAAGGTGTTCCGCAATTCGTGTGGATACACGGCAACGTTGTTTAGAGATGATAAGGAGGAATCCAGATGGGGCTGTCCCTGCTCCTACTTTTACAGGAAGATTTGTCCATGCAAAGTTTGCGGAGGCGACAACCACCCAGTTCTGGTTCTGCAGGCACGACATTATGACTTGCGTGTATGGAAAGCCCAAGTACGGCATACAAACAATGCCAGAGGCTCCCCCGGTGTGGCCGGTGGAACCAGGCTGCGATCTGAGTCAGGTTGAGGCCGACGCCCTTACCGCCGCAGGATTTCGGATGGTGCAGCGCACTGACGTCCCCAGACAACCATTTCCGCTTCCACAGCCTCCACCACCGACCCCTGTGAGAGCAAGAACAATGGGACACGACAGCTCTAAGCATCCTACACACCGTTGGGGGAAACCGAAGAGGCGGCGACCTCCCTCAAAAGTGAACGAGACAAGGATGGGGAATGCACTTCGGATGAACTGTACAATCCAGAGCTCGACAGAAGTGCCCCCACCAGGATTCGGGCGTGTGTATCAAATGGCCACGGCGGGCTCAGCTGTTCGCAATGAGGTGTATACCATCACCATTTCAGAATTACCCACCTGCAATTGCACCGACTTCCAGATCATGGCGAACAAGGGGGCATCATACTGCCCTTGCAAGCATTTGTACTACGTGTACCTAAAGAGACTCCGTTGTAATTCCACAACTCATCACTTCATACATGCACCAGGGTTGAGCCCCCAGGAGGTTCACACTCTTCTGAATATGGATCCAGGGGACCAGTGAGCTTGGCTTGCGGTCCACATACAATGGTACGCCCATCCTTTTCGGATAGTAGAACTGTACTGCTGCCAGTACCTCAGACTCTGGCCACACAAAGGTCCGACATATGTCTTGCCTACCAGTAACCTGTTTTGCTCGAACTAAGATATTACTATATCGTTCACTTGTTTCCACGTGCATGTATTTTTGTATGTTGGAGGGTTCATGTTTTTCTGCTTTCCGAAAACTTGCTTTCCTCATTCGACCTCCGACAAGGAAATGCGGCGCCGCATTTCCAAGTATCGTCGTAGGTACCCCCAGAGGCGGCCTTCGCCAACACCAAACCGCTCCGAAATTTCGCACGTGCGAACCCTAATGCGGCACCCTATTTCCCAGTTCAGTTGCAAACCTTTCCCGCCGAATACCCGAAGAAGACAGAATTGTGAAGTACTGCAGACTGTATTGGTGCAGACTCCATTGGTTCAATCGCGGCAAAATGGTCAGCTTCATTCCAATGTTAAGGCATGTAAAACCGCGGAATACTCTATACAGGCCAGTATGCGACGTCCTTTTGCAGTGGTATACTGGATTTCCCGTTGTACGGTCACTTATTTCCATGAGCGGATCTAAAAAACCATGAGCGGACTTGTTACTGACGACATATCTTCGCCGCATTACATGATCTGGAACGTCCAAAAACGGCAAGGTCAAATAAAAAACTATTATTTTAATACTTGTTTAATCTGCCGCATTTCCAAATTTGGAGGAGTCCGCTCATGAAATCCGCGTATCTTAGACTTCGGCTCACCGCTCATGCGGCTCATGCGGCTCATGGCTCATGGCTCATGGTTTCTGCTCATGAAATAGTAAACCTCTTTTCGAAGGCCCTACCGGTATAGTGACATGGAGAGGTCATTGATCCAGTCATGGACTATGAAGCTGTTCGAAGCTGGATTGGTGGAGTTTTCAGGCGGGGAGTATGTCTCGGCAACGATGATGCCAGCTAAGAAGGATATCTATGGCAATTGGACAGAAATGAGGATGTGTGAGGACTATCGTCCTATGAATCGTCAGACTAAGTCCGATAGATATGTCATGCCAACTCCAGAGGAGATCTTTGATGCCATTGGGCATGCAAAGGTGTTTAGCACATTGTACTTGCGATCCGAAGTTGCAAATCAAAGAGGCTGACAAGGCAAGTGAGGGGGCTGCGTATGCATTATTAGATCAAGTGCTTAGCCAATGTGGTGCTCCAGCCGAGGTACTCACGGATCAGAGGAGAGAGTTCTTGGGGGAGTTTCAGGCTTTGTGTGACCAAGCCTTGATAGATCACCACACTACTTCTCGGGATCATCCTGAGGCTGATGGCCTGGCAGAGAGGGTTGAATAAACAGTTAAGCGAGGCTTGCGCAAGAATGGCTTGCAGAAGGGACACTTAAGAGATTGGGACCTTCAGTTACCTTGGTTGGCCATGGGCTACAGGTTTAGCAAACAAGCATCACTTGCCTCGTTCTCGCCTTATTTCCTTTTCTTTGGCTGAGAGCCAGATTTGTCTTCATCTATTCGCAGGGAGACTGCAGTAGTCCTCAACCTTGATGATCCGGATGTGTGGACACAAGCACGTGCCCAACGGGCAGAGTTGTTCAAGAGAGTCATGCCTATGGCTTTTGAGAACCTTGCTATTGCCCAACACTGAGACACATTGAAGTACGCCACTATACGTGGAGGGGGATATCGGCCGGATGTTCGGCGTTTCCACCCTATGGACTATGTGTATCTGCAGCAGACAACACCTACGACTTTGGATGTCACAGCGGGACGTGTAATTCTAAGGGTTCGGTAGGTGTTGCCTTCAGGAGTGTTGATTTTGGAGGGTCGAGATGACATGGTGTGGATAGACCATGTGCGCAATTGTGCACCATGTCACCTTCCACATGTGGATGGGAGGATAGATCCCAACCTTGCAGTGGTACCTATAGGGTTGCGTTGCATGCTATGTGGGCATGCCGGTGGTGCCGCAACCATGTTGGTGTGTGACAAATGCTCAAGGGGGTGGCACATGAGATGCTTGACACCGCCACTTGAGGAGGTTCATAGTGGAGAATGGTTGTGTCCATGATGCCTTGGCCACATGTGATGGGCTTGACAATGGTGTAGTTGACAAGTGATCCAAGGTCTAGCTGGTGGGAGCTCAATGCCATGGATACTCAATTGAAGATCATGGATTGCAAGCAGACGACTAACGATAGGGCTCTCGTTGCACCCGACCTCTTGATCCATATACTTTAGAAAATTGGGAGATGTGCGATTGAAGACCAAACGATGATCTTATTGAGATGGATACTTGTCAACTATCCGGTGTTAGAGGGATCTAATCACCAGCTAGGGGGGACGATTGTGGCATAGCTTTCTAGGATTGTGTGCTTAGAATGTATGGTGGACAGCGATGTATGTTGTGGCACGATGCTTAGGTGCACGACAGCTGTCATGGTGAGGTGTCAAACCTCACTTGGGACATAGGGATGGTTTTCCCTTTGTGAGTATTGAGGAGGGCTCATCTTCTTGTAGTTGAGCCTCCATGAGCCTCTCTCACCTCCATAGCTCTAGGTATTGAGAGAGAGTGTGTTAAGGGCTTTGTAGGGTGGATTCCCTTAGCAAGGATGCTCTTGGCTTGACTTAGTTTATGTGATTGAGTGGATTCATGAGTGGAGTGTTTCCACTGTGTTCACTTTCATTTTTATTGTGGCATAGCTTTCTAGGATTGTGTGCTTAGAATGTATGGTGGACAGTGATGTATGTTGTGGCACGATGCTTAGGTGCACGACACGTTGTTGGTGACAAAGTCTTGTTTTGTCTCCTAAAGGTGATTTGCTAATTTGTTGGCATATCAAGTATGTGCTTTTGCAACAAACAAATTGTGCCTCGTTCACAATGAGCCCATCAGTTTCAGGCTTATGATGCATAAAGGGAAGGTAAGGAACAGCTTACCTTACAAACCTTCATATAATCTTTTTTCATAAATCACCAAACTTGGTGACAAATTATGATTATATATACGGTAGAAGCCTGTAAACTCTTAGGGTAATGGGGATGGAAAGATACTTCATTTGCAGTTTTTCGTGGTTTCCGCCATATAGGAAGTCCGCCACTTCCTGGGATCCGGAACTGACATCACTAGCTGCGACTTGCATTGCAGCGAGCCTCAAATGAAGGTGGGTTGCTCCTGAGAACTGTACCCGGGGAAAATGGGTACACAAATTGGAAAAGCGCCTCCCATGCAACAACGTCTCACAACAATCGCGACTTCACGGCCATCTCCATCTCTTAGAGGACGAATGTGCGCAGTGGTTCACCTCGTCGCTCATCATGGAGAGCAGCCTCACCGCGCCTCGATCCCCCACCACTCGCAAGATTTCAACTCTATTCTCTGTATATACTTCACCCAACTCTTTCTCGTTTTTCTTAATCACGCGATGCTGTGCCTTTGTGCGAGCAGTATTGAGGAGCTTCCGCCGGTAGGTGAGCATTGCCCTTCGCACATGCGGCAATGCCCGCAGTGGCAAACCAACATTCACAAGGGAAACCGTATGAGGACATTTTCTCTTGTTTTTCACTCGAAGCTGAAGGGATTAGACATCATAATGTAGGTTCACTGTGTCAATTCGTGCCCCACTCACAAAACGATGGCTCGTCTTATACATTGGCTTACATCAACCATTGAATGAGCAGAATGGAAAAGAGAAAGACTGGCAATTGCCAACTTTGTCTGTGGCTACAGATAACTCGTTTGTACATTATGGAGCAGAGATTCACATTGCAAGATATCTGGAGGGATTGGTGGAACAAGTTAGATAGTTAGAAGTGATTTGCTTTGCAATCCCCTGTTTTAGCCAAAGTTGTGATCAATTAAGTCATTTCGCTGCTGTCACATGTTACCATAGAAAGTACACATAATATAGCTTGTATAGCGAAAACACTCAATATGTGATCGAATTTGGCCAGAAAAAGATTGTTGTTTTAGACTTATAGGTTTAGACTTTCAAAGTGAGCAAATGTTTATGCATATTAACCATAAAACATGACCTTCCTTGTGGATATCAAAAACCTCTATAAACTTGTTTTCCTTGGAGTAATCATTGGAGTATAGGGCTGGTGCTGATTTTTCCTCTGTATGCCTAGAGGCCTTTTGTTTAATGAAATGTCCTCGGGACCTTCTGGAAAATCCTTTGGAATTTCTTCGGATCATCCTCTGGATATCACCATCCAGTCTTTGCACTTGCAATGAGGCCATTACGTAAGAGAGTTTTCCCAGTTTTCCGGGATTTGAGAATCCTGGCCCAAGGCCTGTAGCTTGGGCAGGCAATTACCTGGGGCAAAAACTGGAATATGATATGGGGTGGAATTGCTGGGGCAGATTGTGGAATTCCTGGAATGGGTTTTCCTGGACCGCAAGATACTCAAATCTACAAAGGAATTTCCAGGTTTTTGTGGTGGGGTCATCACCAGTATGGTTTCAGCAGCCCATTCCCTAGTATGGAAAGGAGGGCATTCAAAACCCCTATCCACAACGTGATGTCGGGTAGAGAGGGATATCCACAAAGTGAAGGGAGACAACAGACATCATGTACTCCTTTGTCAGCTTGAAAAAAAACCTGAATACAAAGAGATCAAACAACAGTGAAACAATGGCACGGGACAGCCATTTGGCAGGGCTAGAGGAAAAAGTCTGAAAAGGGTAACTGGTCTAGAAACCCTTTCATAGTCTCATTGATACGGCGAAGCTCTTGGACATGGGGCTCATCATCATCTGTGGGAATGATTTGTGCTAGTTCACCCTGTTGGAAGTGGTCCACCACTCTGTTGGCGGCTTCTAGGCCGGTCACAAATGCTTTTTCCTTCACATCACCAGAAAAATTGGAAAATAAGGTCCAAGCTGATGCAAGGTGAGATCTAAGACAGCACATTCTTTAAGCCCTTAGTTGAGGCAATATGCTACTCTATCTTTCATTTGCTCTCTCTCCCTGTCTTGAGTGGCAGAATGGGCCTGCTTCCCAGTGCTGTGAATTTGTGTTATGCATTCTTGTCCCCACTAAATTTGTCTGTGGGACATTATAATGTTCATTGCCAGCCATGTGATCCCTTGCATGGACTGTGAAGATGCACGTCAAATACTTGCTTTCTTGGCCTTTAAGATCACTAGAAGTACACAGACATACATCTAAGTTGAAGTCAAGCATAGGCAAGCAAGGAAATAATACATACTTTTTACACATCTATGTGTAGTTCCATACCTGGGACCAGGAGCCATGGCGGTTGACGATCCAGTCACCTGCCATAAATACATTTGGGAAGCTTGTTGTCCCCTGCATCATATACTGATATGAGCCTGCCAAGGAGATGGGGTCCATGCTACACTGTTTAGACAGAGATGGAGTTGGAAAGTGTACACAAGCACTTGTTTCTCTTACTCACAACAATAATGTGTGGCATCTAACCTACCATCATTGCCACTTTGTGTAGTTGCCAGAATGTGTCTAAAACTGTGAATGGAGAGGATGCTAGGCACCCTTCCTTACACAATATCAACAGATCCAATCCTGTAAAACTTGGAGTTCAAGGCATGTTTACTAGAAAATTGCATGCCTGGAAAGAAGTGGGTCACGGCTTTTGGAAACCGAACCACAGCCTGGTCCACCACCTCTGCATCTTCAAACTCCGGGATGCAGATTGCGAGATACTCCTTCACCTTCTTCACGATCTGGTCATCACTCAGCCGTAAAAATTGGTTTGCATGGTACTAGCTCCAATCCACCCAACCCATCCACCAAGCATCCACAGGCACAATTCAGTACTGGAAAATAGTGATTGATACTTCAGTTTCTAAATCACATGTGAAGCTCAGGGTCTCAACTCTCAACCCTGGACTGTTTCCAACCCATTTGCTGCAGAACCGGCCCAGGGTCCAGCGGTCTAGAGTGTTTTCCTTTTCATGCTTGATTACAGCCAGACTACCAGCCTAGCTGGTTGAAAGAGGTTGGCAGAGTTCACCATAGCTAACGCTGGAGAGCTTGTGCTTGTGCTTGTGTGATGTCGATGTTTCTGTCTTATCCTTCATGTTGGTTCACTGCTAGATGTTACTCAACCTAAATGGAAAGACAGGTCCTCCTTCCCAGTGGGTGAGTTGACATGCTTAATGAAAGTGAGGTATTTGGCAAATAACGAATGTAAGGAAAATGTCTAAGAACATTCTAGTAAGGAGGGACAGAGCACATAGTCACATGAGCCAGGCAGTCTAAAGGTTTGAGAAGGCTGCTAGAATAGCACTCACAAAAATGTGCCTGGCTCATCTTTGTGACCCAGTTAGTGACATAAGCAGGCAGTCTAAAGGTTTGAGAAGGCTGATCGAATAGCACTCACGAAGTCAGCTTCCACTACAGTGCCTGGCTCATCTTTGTATTCATCGTGCATCTTGTTGAGATCAAAGAAAGTCCAGCCAGTGGTAGAGTCGAATCCGAAACAAGCATTGCTTGGCATTGATATGGGGACCTGTTGGACCCACAAATGGAGAGGTCTGTGTTATCGGAAGTCACATAGCCAGTGACACAGCATACTGTAAGCTACTCTAACTCTATCGGAGAACACAATACTATCTTTGCAAGCATTGTCTGTGTGCATGTTTCAGGATATCTCTTGGTCCTTCCAGTTTTCCCTTTTTATCCAGTGGGTCAGAGGAGAGTCCTCTAGCAATGAGCATGAACTCTTGTCTCGTTTGCTCTTCATGCCACAGTGCTTGGGGTTACTTCTGCCTTCTCTGTCTGACACAACTGTATACTGGGCCTCTTCCTGTCTCGCTCTCTGTTTCCAATTTCGTTCTTAATAAGTTTTCTTTTTCTTTCTTTCTGCTTTTACAGAGAAATTCTCTGGGCGAAGGCCCTCTTTTGCAAGGAAAAAGGGCAGCAACCCAGTATAAACTTTGACAAACTTTTTCTTGTCTCCCGTCTCGCTCACACACAGGCCAGAGTTTGGTAGAAACCTTGCGGTCGAGCCAGAGCCGTACAGCCAGAACATCAACAGCCCCAAGATTGGCTGTGTTCACAAACTCGTCCCTTGTTTTCAGAGCCTTACTGCATACATCAAAAACGGTAGTACTCCCTAATGAAATTATCCATTGGACATTGAATACTCACGAAATTTCAGACATTCTAACTGACACCTTTCTTCCCCAAGAAAACACCTCTCTACCCACTGATGCTGCATTGAGCCAAATTAGATGTCAACAACATGGCATATACAGATCATAGGAGGTCCTAAAGACATGGAGTAGAAGTTGATCTCTGTTGACATTTGATCTACCCAGTTCATCCCAGTGCCAAACATTAGAGAGTGACCTCTTCAGCAGGCAGCATCTCATTGACTTACTCAATTATTTTCATAAGCGTGAGACGTACCTATTAGCAACAATGTTCTGCATTGCTGTAATGCCAACTGAGAAAACAACAGCATCAGCTGTAAAATTCTCCTCCCCACATAGAACACCCGTAACAGTGCCTGTGGTGTCCAGAACCAAGTCAGTGACTCGTTTGCTGGACACAAATTTGAAGCCCCCACCCGTCATGGATGCCACCCATGGCTTGAATATCATTTCTCCTACTGTTCCTCGGCACCAAAGCACATCGAAGTCTGGCTGTGGTCCAGGTTTGGAATTTTTAGTTTACTGATATAATTGGACCAACATGTAGCAACAGAGCAAGGAAGAGGCACTTTAACATGGAGAAAGGTAATGCAGAGGCAACCTAAAGAGATTGAAGCAGTCAGGAAACAAGGAAATTCTACATAGACATAGATATACTGGCATTTGGGATAAAGGACACACAGACAAAGAGATGCAGACAGTGAGACAACATTAAAATATTGACACTGCAGACAAGAGAGACTGAAACATTGTAAAATGCCAGGATACACAACTGGGGCCTGTGGTGTATATTAACACTGGTCCCTCTGTCTTTCAAGATATCAGAATGCATGGCACATGCCCACAGAGAGTATGCCCATAGACAGGTGCAGAGAGAGGCGTCACACAAAATTGGAAGGGCACCTGATGAGCCAGAATGAAGTAATAGAGCATGCCGATTGTTGCAGCAGCGCTACAAAGCTCACCCGGCGCAAACAGGCCCACAAGCAGCATCGGATTGAAGGCGTCAAGGTATACTCGCTCTGAGCATCCAAACTCACGGAACAGCTCCCGTGCAGTCCCTAGACAACAATTAAATATTCCCTACCTCAGGGCAAATTCTCCGTGTCTAATCAAAATTGGTGTCATAAAAACAGAACCTGTCTACAAATTCTGTAATGCAGATCGGCGAAGAAATATAATTTTCCTTACAATATGCGATTTCTTGTATTGATTTTATCAGGATTGGAGAACTGTATTACTGGTTTGAATTCATGAGCACCTTATGCCCTCTCCAACCATTCCAAAAAGGAAAACAAGTAACAACCCCAAGAAGTGCAGCTTCTAATGAAGGGAAAACCAAACCCGTATGCTTCTGAGGGTAGGCGCCAAGCGCTGGTTTCCAAGACACAGTCCATCATTAAACAAGAGGTCTTTAGACATACACATATATCCCTCTGCTCTGGATAGATCGGTACAGAGGGAGTGCGTATAGCCTTACTTGAATCATATTTTCGCCATGCACTGTCGCTATTGTCAAAGTCAATCACTGTTACACACAATAGTGGGTTATCATGAACCAACTCAACAAACCTTGTAGCATCTGACAAAGATCCATTTAAGCCACTACCATGACATATGGGAGTCACCTAACATTCACAAGCAACCTCTTTACCCTGGCCCCAATTTGATGCATGTATTAGCACAGAGACACAAAAGTTTCAACATTTGTGTGAACCCTGTGGAATTCTGGGAGGAGAGGCAATGACACTCATTGGTCACCGCAGGTATTGAAACTTTGCCCAACATTTCCATAGCACACTGGTTGGGGATCGATGTGCAGGCCGGTGTAGACATGCTTGAAAACAAAATGTTGCTTCTACAATGCTGCCCATCTCAAATTCAGCAACATGTGACATTGCTAGTCACATTTTCAAAGAAAAGGGCAGAGAGAGAAAGAATGGAGGGAAGGAAGGAAAGTGATTGATTCCTTCCACTGGAAATCCTACATGCCTATGGGTTGAAAGAAAGAGAGGCAGTCTATGCCCCTCCTACAAAATACACGAAGTTTACAGAACACCTTTGAAAGAATGATGGAAAAAGACGTAACGGAAGCCATGGACATGCAGCAAGAATATCACCTGCATACATGAGAGGGAGGGCAGTCAATCGGTCCAGTACCGGCAGCCGCTTGAACTGCAAACAGACCCCAAGCCTTCCAAATTCAGAACCTGTTGTAGTTCAACCATAAAGGAGTGATCAATATGCAGTTCTACTTGGTCTGTACTGAGAGCAACAGACGTTGTTTGCTGTACCCTTGTGGCCATAGACCCCGTGCCCAGTTTGGACTGAACAAGGAAAAAGCAGAGAGAATGTACTCAAAAGATGTTGTTTGCCGTAGCCTTGTGGCCATTGACTCCGTGCCCAGTTTGCGCGGAACACAAAGGGAAAGAAACTACCTTTGTCAGGGGCTGACGCCGGTAGTATGACTTACCTTGAAACATGCAATTGATCCCAGTCTTGCAGATATCCTCTAGAAATCCCTTCACACAAACATCACTCTGCTGTGTGTAGTTTCCACAAAGTATGGTAGAAACCTCCATAGATTCGTACTATTATACTTCTAGTAGGGTCTATGTAGAAGTCAAAACTGCAGGTTTGAGAAAAACGATAGATAATGTAGTCATAAGACGTTGTTGGCTGTAGCATTGTGGCCATAGATCCCACGCACAGTCTAGGTGGAACAAAAGGGAAAAGACACTACCTTTGTGAGGGGCTCACTCCAGTAGTGGTACTTATCTTGGTATAGACAATTGGTTCGGTCTTTCCAGATATCCTCTAGAAAGCCCTTTACACAAGCATCAACCTGCTGTGTGTGAGCTGCCCAGCAATTAGACCCCAACAGGGCCAGTTTAGGGTTCAGCCTCAAGATTTTCAAAGTTGGTGAACAGAGGCGCGGGGACATTGTTCTTAATGTTCCTGAAGAGGGTCACTCTCTGGTGGGAATATCCGGGGCAATGTATCAGAACTGGATATTGTCTTCAGGCTGCCTACACATTGGGCAATTACAATCTCCTTTTCCGTGCATCTGTTATTGTTCAAAGGTAGGCTTCCCGCCCCGAATCTAAAATTCAGTCTAGTGCCGAGGGTAGAGAGAGAGAGAGAGAGAGAGAGAGAGAGAGTGAGAGAGTGAGAGATAAGGGGGCAGAGGCAGAACCTGTGTGTAAACGAAAGTGCCAAGGGGACTGGGCAATCGAGGAAGGTCCTGGAATATTGGTGACTCCACCTATCCTTCGGCCATTTAACAAGTGAGACAAAGCGGAAAGTGAAAACTCGGTGGTAATTGAGAGAACGGTAAAACAGAAATAAAGCAAAAAACTCATACCAAAGACATCTGATGCCTGGGCTCAAACACAAGTGCGGGTTCATGAAAGTACGACTGTTGGACAGTTATACAATTAACTTATTCCTCACTATCAGCATCCTGTTCCGCTCAAACTGGGCGCAGGGTCATTGTCCACAAGGCTACGGCAAACAACGTCTTATGAGTACATTACTATCAGCATCCTGGGTAAGAAAATTGGCTAAGTCAGAAAATTCCACATTCTTGAAAGTTTGCCACAGCTACAAATCACAACACTTTTGTGAAAAGGAGGCTACTTGAAGGGCCTTCTACCTCTAATCCAGCAGGGGAGTATTGGGCAGATCGAGTCCAACCGGTGAAGGGTTGCAGGCCCAGTTCCTCAACAAGTGCAAAAATATTTCGATATGGGTACCAGAATCCTGTAACATTATCACCCCTCCAGACTTGGGTAGACCAGGAAGAACAAATGCTTCTGCTACAGTCTAAGATCATTATCAAGGTTGGTTAGCCCAACATTTCCTAGAGGGAATCACCACAGGTTCATGCATTTGCAAGGAACCAGTGGTGATTGGCAACTGCAAGTAAATGCACATCAAGATACATACTCAAACCTCAAAGTAAGTTTTGCCAAAGCAAAGGGGAATGACTGACTAAAATTTCAAAGCTTATATAAACCATAAATATTCTTCCAGCAAGCATGAACTCTAAGCTGATTCCAGAACTTTGATCTAACTTGAAGTCAACACAGCTGGTTTTGTCCAGCAGTGGTTGCTGATGCAAGGAGTCATAGTTGGAATACCATGGATGCCAACCTCTACAGAGCGCCCCGACTCAGTCTTCCAGCCTGCTACAAGCCCACCAGGTTGAGGACCTGCTTCTATGAGTGTCACATCGAACCCCTGCATATTCACAGCAGTTAAATGGCATCAAAACCCTCTTCATATCTTATGAGAGTGAAGGACAAAGAAGAGTTTTCACATCCACCAAGTTAGTGTTGTGCATGATAAACCTTTTTCTGCAATAAAGTGACAAAAAGGTAGCAAATGTCAGAGCATGCCTTCAAATTCTTGTTGTGGCCAGAACATGGAGCAAAGGAAATGGTTGGAGCAGTATATGGGTTGCCACCAGTTTTCACATAAGGACCAGATTAATAAGTCAAGCCTCAAGGCTGCAGAGAAAGTGCAAGTGTAAACCGGCAAAGTGTCTTCTGAAATTGGTGAGGAGAATGAGACATGAAATGAAATGAAATGGTGCTTTATAACATGCAAAGCCTATCGACGAGGATTGCATCCTCATATCTCAGAGAAAAGTAGAAGGATACAGGGCAATCTCAAAGGGTTAGGAAGCTTTATATGGAGGTTTTAGCACTCAAGAAATGCAACTTGTGACCCATAATGTCGATTGTGCAGAGGATCTCAACAACAAGTGGGGCGCATAGGCCCACAGAGAGAGTTGTGTGTGTGTGTGTTGTTAGTGAGCAGGTTGAGTAGTTTTGGCGTAGCTAGTGTCTTTTTTGGTGTGGTCCTCAAGAGTATCTCTATGTGTTGGTGAGGGCGAGAAGGACATACTACGGCATGCACTAAAATGCCATTGATGTCAGTCATTCTGAAGCCCACTTATCCCACTCGGAAGATATAATTCACGGACAAAGCAAACATATGTGCCTGCTTTGCACCTTGGGCATCCCATTGGCACAAGTCCTCAGTAAACTGTAATCAACCGTTTGATCTATCCCATTTCGGTGGGCCAAGCCTGCCAGGGAGGGACTTGTGCAGGTGCTTCAATTGGGTTCCGGGACGCTTGTATTGAAAGGGGGCCATGCCGGCAAAAGTAATCACCTTCCATGTAATGACTGGAATTGCTACAGAAGAAAAATGGGATTCACGGACTGTGTTTGCGGAATGCTTTCTTGACTCACAACTTGTCACTTCAGACTGAATCGTGAATATACCATGCAGTGCATGAACTTATCAAGCATCTTCACCTCCTTACTGGAGACTATGAGCCTGATACCTTCCAATATTTCCACCTGGAAATACCGGACGTTATGTTCTTCCATGAACCACATGAACCAAACGTCAGAGGTACTATGATACCTGTTTGGTGAGATGATGAGCTGCTCCAAGTCCCGCCCACCCGGCGCCCACCACCACCACCTTCTTTCTCTCAATTGTCTCTCCCACCCCTTGATTCTTAACAGATTCTTCAATTGCCAGTCTGATCACTGGAGTGTGCTGAATTTTTAACAATCTGGGAGGAAATTGAGTCAGATGTGTCAATGCTCCAATTTGTTGGCCCCAATGAGTCCCAAACGCAGCGACATTCTTCCCACCTCCTCGTGACAGTGATGCAGGCACAGAGAGTGTGGTCCTCCATGACGGCATATGCCCCGCCCGTGCTTGCATCACTGCTTCCGCTATTCCCATTCAATCTTTCGCAACAAGAGCAAAGAGGATTGTTCGGATGGACTAATCCTTCCGGCAATCAGAGACCAACCCAACCCAGAGCCGCATTTGCATAATTTGAGATCACGGGTTCGCCAATTAGATGAGGCCAGAACCTCAGAGAACGAGCTGCCAAGCAGCTTAGCGTACACTGAATGTACCTGCTACAATTCAGCAGAGGATTCGAAAGGAGATGTCTATCCCACAGAAACTACATGCAACCTCCCTCCCGCAGTATGAATGGGAATTCTTTGAGAGAATATAGTGATCCAAAGACTGTGGTTGGCAATCTCTCCCTGTCGCCTGTGGAGTGCAATCAGACACCTACCGTCAACTGTGGCCTCAAACGCGCCATAATCACGAATACACACCTGATCTTTCACTTCATTTGCAACGCTTTATCCCTTGACTGTACTGCTCCCGGAGATCTCTCTATAAAAGACTTAGAGAATTTGGCCACTTTTTAGAGAAGTTGTGCATTCCCTCAGGTTGGCTCCTCAAAGAGGAGAGAACGAGAGACCATCCATTCTCAGTATTTGATGTTCAGGATTTGTGTGTGTGGGTGCGTGCTCAGTGTACTTAGATTGATGAGTGAACTTGGCATACTGATGCGCAAAGAAATGTAAGTAGCAGCAACAGAACTCACTTGGGCAGAGTTTCTGCCTTGCACACTTGTTGCTGTCCACCTTCACAGAACTTCCCTTCGCTCAACAACATTTGGTTGCCATCTCAAATTAATTTCTTGACCACAAGTTCCCACTTGTTGTATCAGGCCTTGGCTCTCTTGTAGAGAGAGACTTTCCGGAGACATGCAAGTCAATGGAGAAAATGGGGTCAAAGTACCTTACACTGTGTCAAGGCGCTGATTGGTGTGCTGTGCTAAGTCATGCTCCCTAGTCTTACCTTCCTCTTATGTTGTGCCAAAGCAAAGCAAAAGAGCCAATTGCAGTTTGAGGCTTGTTAACCTTCTTGCCAATCAGAGGGTGGGACGCACACATCACATATCTTATAAAGATGACAAATTGAGGGATGTGCCCATTGGAAGCTTCCCTGCAGACATGCTCATGCTGTCTGTACTCTTCAAGGTATTTTTCAAACCTTCATGCAGACTATTAGCTCTGATGATACAAAAGTTTGCATTCCAGAAGAAGTTAGGCCATCTCATTCCACACCAAAGTCAAGCTACCTATCTACCCAAACAAGATACAATCCATCCTATGGTGTTTTGCCATGCAATAGGGGGGAGAACTAGAGAAAACCAACCACACAAAGAGGCAACATCCTCCCGAATTTACTTATGAATCTCTTAGTCCGTTACAGCTTAAGGTACATTTTTTTCAACCATGACAAACGCACTTCACAATAACCTCCTCTGCTGCAAACCAGCAGCTGTATGCTTCCCTTGAAGGACCACACTTTCATGATTCGCAATTTGGAGTAAAAACGATCTTTGCTTGTATATCTTTCTGCACAACACTGAACAGAAACAGCCGGCTCCTCTCTGCCTCAACCATAATCTGGTATCTTTACCACACATGTGGGACACAGAGGCTGGGAAAACCTATCAGCAGTTATAAAAGACAAAAGCATTTCCAGAAAATATCAAAATGTCACTGACCCGCTCCATATATGCTCGCAGATTGTCACCAGCCCACAAAACATCGGGATCCTCTGCTTGTCTTAGTGGGCCAACTCCCATCCTCACATCAGGAGAATCTATCCAACTTGTGAGCTGAAGAGACCTCGGGAAGTGAAAGTGGTGTTCAGCGAGGGAGAGGCTCAGTGGCCTTAGTGAGCCAATCCAACTCAGCACCTGACAGGTATGGGCTAACCTTCTCCTGGCATGTCAGATGATACTCATCAATCCAGTTTTTCTCAGTCTCAGACAGAAGTGATACATCCATCAGCTTTGTTTGGTAAGGAACCTGCACAGATGACAAAGGCAGACTAGGGGTGAGAAAACGTACTCGTTTGCCATAGCACTAGGGGCGAGAGAGGATGGACTAATGCCGTTCCCTGCAAATGTTTGCTTGCCATAGCCTTACAGCCATTGACCTCGCGGGAAACTAACCCTCCCACAGCCTTTTGTGGGGTTGGCATCCACCAGGGTTTAGGGTTGGGAGAGAGAATGTGCTCATAAGACGTTGTTTGCCGTAGCCTTGTAGCATAGACCCCACGCCCAGTTTGGGCGGAACAGGGGTGAGAGAGAGAGCGAATGTACTCATAAGCCGTTGTTTGCCATAGCCTTGTGGCCATTGAGAGAGAGAGAGAGATTGTACTCATAAGACGTTGTTTGCCGTAGCCTTGTGGCCATTGACCCCGCGCCCAGTTTGAGCGGGAATAAAAGGGACAGAACCTACCTCTGTCAGGGGCTGACGTTGGTAGTAAGACTTACCTCCATATAAAGAATTAATCCGGGTTTTCCAGATATCCTCTAGAAATCCCTTCACACAAGCATCAATCTGCTCTGTGTGATTTGCCCAATAACTAGGCCTCAGGAGGGCCTGGGCTTTTGGCTCAGCCTCGAGACTTTCAAAGTTGGTAAACAGGGGTACAGGCACAATTCCCTTAATAGATTTGAAGAGAGCGTCTCTTTGGTGAGAGAACCCCGGACAGTGTATCAGAAAATGAATACTGTCTTCAGATTGCCCACACAATGGGCAATTGCACTCTCCCTTTCCTCTCTGCTTCTGTTTGCTGTTCAAAGGTAGGCTTCCTGCCCTGAGTTTAAATTTCAGTCTAGTGCCGAGAGTGGGTAGACCCTTGAGGTCATCCAAGATGTCCTCCCCCATGTCACAGACTGGAAACAAGTTCAGGGAAGTTTTCTGCCTAACTTGATTTTCATCAGACAATCTCATGGCAACAGACATGGCTGAGGACACTACAGCCTCTAAGTCAGATTTATCCAGCAGGGTCAAGACTTGCGGATCCAGGTCCAGGTCCTTGAGGATCTCTTCTACTCTCTTCTGCCAGGACTTAGCCTGTTTGACAGGGCGGTCCTGTTTCCAAGATATAGAGTCGATTAATTTAGGATATCTGGTGTTGGGCATATGTTGCAGCTGACCCCACCATCTGACCTTGAATTCATCTCATCGGGAGCTTAAGGACGGAATGCCAAACTCACCCCAAACAGCCACATTGGCTGTTTTGGAGCATGCTGACATACACTCCTTAAGCACCCCCACTTGAATGGATTCTAGAGACTTAGCCTGGTTGGAGTTATCAACCCATATAGCAGATCCGTACTCCAAGGCAGGTCTAATAACGCGACAAAGCATGGTTTTCTTAACCTCAGAGTTGACCCCTCTGCAGTGGAAAAATTTAGTGAGCCCCAGAGAGAGAGAGAGAGAGAGAGAGAGAAGAGAGTTCTACTCATTGAAGTCGCTGTGAATGTGGGCTATGACGTGCATAGGCATAGTTCCATAGGATCCTAACCATGGCAGAACCAGTTGTTTGGTTTCCGTCCAACAGGGTATACGGCAGAAATTACCACCACACTCGCACACAGCAATGAACTGGCTAGGGCGAATTGTGTATGTGATGCTCTACCTCTCTTGATGACAACGGAGGTTAAAAAGAAAAGGAAAACGGAAAGAAAAGGGGTGGGGGATAAGGTGAGAGAGACAGGAGAGAGAGAGAATGTACGTATAAGACGTTGTTTGCCGTAGACTGGTGGTCATTGACCCCGCGCCCAATTTTAGCGGAACACAAAGGGACGGAACCTACCTTTGTCAGGGGCTGCCGCCGGTAGTAAGACTTACCTTGGAATAAACAATTGATCTGGGTTTTCCAGATATCCTCTAGAAATCCCTTTACACAAGCATCAAACCTGCTGTGTGGTTTGCCCAATAACTAGGCCCCAAAAGGGCCTGGGCTTTTGCCTCAGCCTCAAGACTTTGAAAGTTGGTAAACAGAGGTACAGGCACAACTCCCTTGATAGATTTGAAGAGAGCGTCTCTCTGGTCAGAGAACCCCGGACGATGAATGAGGACATGAATATTGTCTTCAGGTTGCCCACACAACGGGCAATTGCACTCTCCCTTTCCTCTGCTTCTGTTTGCTAGAGTTTAAATTTCAGTCTAGTGCCGAGAGTGGGTAGACCCTTGAGGTCATCCATGATGTCCTCCCCCATGCCACAGACTGGAAACAAGTTCAGGGAAGTTTTCTGCCTAACTTCATTTTCATCAGGCAATTTCCTGGTAACAGACATGGCTTTGGAGACTCCAGCCTCTAAGTCAGATCTAAGAGAGAGGGAGAGAGGGAGAGAGCTGACCCAAGTGATGTGCTCAAAGGCAAGATAGCCCTTGTCACCAAAGTTGTGCTTTGACTGCACCTCCTTCACAATCAACACATTCTCTATCCTCACTCCAAAGTTGCCATCCTCATAATACCCAGGCTCTGCATAACCCACCATCAACAAAATAATACTTGAGAGTGACCTTTGGATCCTAGGAATTCTGTGAGAATATTCTCAGAAATCTGACCATAATGTAAAACCTGTAGCACCAGAGAATGGACCTGTACCCTCCAAGGAACTATCTTATAGTATATGCACAACTGGACATCTCAGTTGGAATTTTTTCTTCAAGTCCACAAAACAAAGCTCCTTGGTGTTACAGACGTTATGAAGCTCCAAAAAGCCTGAAGGTCCAAAGATGGCCTAAGACATTATTACCAGTTCTGGCCAGAGGAACGAATCATAACACTCATCTTGTCAGCAGCATGACGATAGCCCAGGTTGAACAAACTAGTGGTTTCACTACATTATGATGAGAGGGGTTTCAGTTTCACTACAATTTCAAGCCCACCAATCACTGAGGAGAACTCCATTGCACCACATAGTTGAATGACAAAAGCTTCGTCTCCAAAATGCTATTAGTATTTATTATCGAGATGGAAGGAAGCAAACACTATAAAGTGAATAAGATAATTACCATCTGTGACTGTCATTGATGCCTGCAGAGCCACATTCCGGGCTTGTGGCCTGAAACTTATCAGATGGGGCCCTGCCCACCCAAAACATAGACACAGCCAACACAGTTTGCACAGTACAACGTATCAGCCAAAACGCTAAGGCAAGGTTTAATGAGATAGTTGATGATTAATGAAAGCAATGGCATCAACTAATACTACAGTTTCATGAGGAGCACAGCCAAGTTGTCGTAAACAGTAAGAGTATCCCACCTTTCACACATGATGAGTTAAACAATGGGAAAACAGAACAATTTGGCAATTGACTTGTAAAAGGACCAATTGGAGTGACTGGATGAGCAGGATGAAGGATTCACCAACCTTCATGGACATTGAGGTAGCAACCAACCCCATGGCCTGTGCCATGCCGATAGTCCAGCCCCTCCTTCCAAAGCGGCACTCTTGCTAAGATGTCAAGTGCATGCCCTGCAAAGACAGCAAATCACACATCATTTCTATGAAGCTGAGGATTACATCTCCGAAGATGTTCGCAACTCTTGACATCATGAAGCCCCTCACCCCTCCCAATGTGCAGACAGAAGACTGTCCATGTGAACTCATTGAACTACAACCTAGAATGTGCAATATGAATCCGCAGCTATCTCTATGCCAGCAGCTGGTGCCACTCCCAAACAACAGCATGAATCCAGGTGAATATCAGAGATATGCAAAAGCTACTAGGCGAAGATCAACTTACCAGTGGTGCCATTTGGAAAGACTGCCATATCCAAAGCAATGTGGCCCTTCAGCACCTGAAGCTCCAACACAATAGACTTGAGTAAGACAGTAGACAGACAGAGGTTAGGCAGAAAGCAAAGGTCATTGTGATTACACGTCCAGAAGAAAGTGCACAAGGTGGTTTGGTAGGGACATATAGATGGTATCATTCTATCACTGGCCAGACACATGACATCAACTCTACAATCATGTGGCCAACACACTGAAGCAACAACCTGAGAAATTTGGGTATCTCATTCTTGGGCTAAGAAATGTGAAAAAGATGTAGATTTAGATGCTCCTGTAGCACCCACAGAAACATTGTAGAGCCCATAGGCATGCAGAGCGCTTATTCCTCTTTCAGCAGAATGTAGAGGCTAAACCAGCAAAAGTTTTACCTCACCCTTTACAGAAGGTCCCAACACTGCACTCCAACTTACTCTAAGTTGCACTAAACAGTGGCCTTGTCAGGACTGTCAAAAAAAAATGAGGCGATCAGAGAGATTAGGTACCTGAGTGGCACAAGCCTTCTCATGTGCAGAAGGTTTACCAAAGTGCATGGTCCGCGTGATATCTGTGGTCCCATCCAAGTACTTCACACCAAGGAAACCACCGGCAACTGAGTGCATGATAGGAGAGCAACCTTATTCAATCAATTGGGGCTCTCAATTTAAGTACACTAAATGTGTAATTGCGTGATTTCAAGTTGTTATCAGATCAATATTTGGTTTTAAGTTTGTTCTATGCGCTAATGGCTATTGCTAGAGTTCAACCGACTGTTTAGTGTAAGTATGCCTGTTATAATGGACTACTGCTCCTGTAACTTTCTGGATGTCAATTCAAAGTCCGCAACCTTTCGGCATGGTAGAGTAAGCACAGAAACCCTAACAAAAGAACAAAATTCTTCACAAATGGTGCACTGATACATCAACAAGCACTTTGTTTGTAGCTGAACCAGGTACCAACCAATGCTCTACAGGGCAAGAGGACCAAACAATATATCAAGGACTAAGGCCAACATACCTGGCCCCCAGAGTCGCAGAGGTACATGGCATCAGGCTGCATTTCTGCACAGGTCTCTGGTTTGGCTGCATAGTGAATTATGGATGCATTTCCTCCCACAGAACTGATTGTTTCAAAGCTCAAACCCCTAAAATGCTGCTCTCCACTCCAACAACCAGCACCAAAGTGCATCTTTCAGAAACTCCATACATCAAAACCATACCAGCTATTGCAAATCCAACTTCCATTCAATTTCATCAAGCATGGTTTCAGACAATCTTACTGTTGGAACGTCGGCAACAAAACCTGCAACCTGCTCATGCATATAATGACCCTAGCAAATCACCTCAACCAAAATAAATAGGAAGGTAAGAATGTAGAATCAGAACGAGGAAGGACAGAACTTGCAGACAGCACAGCTTAACTATTCCTCAATACGGGTTTACCGACCCAAGCAGATAAAGCTGAAGTAAGGTGGTGTGGTAACACGGCATCACAATGGACCATGTGTGTAAAGCTGTAAGCTTTGGATGGTCAAAACAAGGATATAGGAGTTATTGACCTCTTGCTTTGATCGAAAATCCTCCAACTTGTCACTCACAGTTACTTCTGTCAACTTCTCCTCCTCCCTGCAATTGCGAGAATACACAAAACAATTAAAACAAGGCAAATTTATTAGTGTAGTTCTCACTGAAGCAGGCCCGCCAGCCTGTGGGCTCTCAGGGGCAACATGTGAGTATGAAAATGCCTTCCTGGAGTCCCCAGGAGGTTCTGACGTTCTGACACTGCAAGCTAAGCAACAGCATTAATCCTTGACCATTGGCCTCAGTGAGTACATACAGTCACAGAAGGAGCCATCCATATGGCTACAAGCTTAACTTTAATTCATTCATATAACCTCAAAAGATTAGAGCAAAATAAGTGAGGAAGTCACGCACGAACGCTTCCGTTTGAGGGAACCCTTGACCTCTGAAAAATAGCCTGCTGCTCCGTACAAGTCCTTCATCTGTACAGTACATCAACACGATACCAATCCTTAACTTGTATGACTTCTCCACAATATCAAATTTAGTCCAAAGTAAGGTTCAAGTATCATAGGAAACAGGGGAAACTGATTGGCACAGTATTATTAAGGTGATGATATGCAGCATCCACATCTACTCAATCTAGTTCTAGTCTGGACGCACTCCATCCCCCCATTTAATTACCACAGCATTACCATAACCTTAGGAAGCCAATGGTCTAATGGGACATGAATAAGAAACTACTTACAGCGGACGCATATATGCAAACCGGAACAAGTGGATACCTGGGTGTCAAGCCAAGCAAGATAAGAAACAACAGCTGCTCCATCACGAATATGGGCTTTCCTCAAACCCTCTAGCTCCACTGGATGCTGTACTACAACCGTCCACTAGTTAATGTTTACCAGCTCACACGGCTGTCAGCGAACAGACTCACTTGCGAAGGCACAGTGAACATATTCACATGATTGTCCAGTTAAAAAAAGGGATTATCCCCTGAGTAGCTCATGCACACTCAAAAACCAACATGGTTTGTGACAAAGAAACAAAGTCCTGAGAAGTGCATTTAGCCAAACAGAGTATACTACCTGAATGTGCCTCGCAGAATCAATAAGGGAGAAAGGTAGGTGGTTATAATCCCATGTTAGAAACTGATATCAAACCTTACCATAACAAAGCATCTGCAGTGCCTCTATATCTTCGAAGTGATTTACTGAATGCAGGGCAGTCAAGAACTGTTTGTCCTAGCCATTGTTCCTCGTCTTATTACTGATCCGGATCTATCATGATGGGTGCGAAGGAATGAGCAGAAGCCTTCACAAAATACGAGACCATACAGCTCACATAACAATCAAGTCGATCATGGAAGGCACATCTCAGCAATTGGCCACAAGAAAATGAAATTTACCTTCAAAGCTTTTGCAAGTGCAAGGGGTGACTGCTGCAGCAAGACTCGATCAACTGGAAGATGAGAGTAGACAACAAAACTGCATGTGCCTGGGTCAATCCATATCAATGTTTCCCTGTCTATATCTGCAACATCATCAACAGAAGCAATGACAATATCTTCCCCATTGTCGTCATGCTTTGCCAAGAAGTCCTCCAAACTATCTACTGCATCACGCTGCTCAGATCCTGCCACCTTGTCATCATTCTGGTGGCCATTTTCTTGATTTTCTGTTGACCCATCGATTACAATTTCCTTTCTAATTGGTCCATTGCTTGTAGTTTTCCTAAGAACAGGAGGCTGCTCTGAAGCCAGAGCCTCCACATCCTGGAGGAAGGCCTGATAATCTCGTATTTCTACTCCATTCTCAAATAGATACTGCTCAACCTGCAACCATCCCCCACTAATAATCAGTCAGTATTTTCACACCAGTAGGGTTTGTAGAAAATTTCCATCCAACCACTCACAATTCAATCTCAAATGCGAAAGAATGGAGTCATGGCTACACAGAATCAGATTGCCCCAACCGAGGTTAATCAACCGAAAAAAGAATAACAATGAAATCTCCCAGGTGCCATGTAAAAGCAGGATAGGATTTCCATCATCAGCAAATTGATAGCACATTCTCAAACTAGGAAGCCCTAACAATGGGTTAGCAAAAATAGGGTCAATGACAGAGTGGTGCAAAATGTAGAAGCCCCTCTTATGGAGGGGCTATAACTGACAGTACTTTGTTGAGATTCTAAGTAGCACATTCTTGGCATTTTATAGAAATGACGAAATTGTGAAAGAATGACAGAAAGGACACTCCTGTCTAGAGAACAGGCAAGCTTAGTTTAAATGAAAGCACCTCCAAACCCATTTTGCGCTTATCCACATAGTAAAAGGCAGAGTTGAGGGTAACAATTCCAAAGGCATGAACCACAGGGTTGTAAAGCACATCCCCACCGCGCAGATTGTAAAGCCATGCCACCTGTACACCCATACATACACTTAATTAAGCAGGTCACTGGGGTCACTATTGTACACAAGCAACAACTTTTCAAGTACAGCAACAAGAGAGTCAATGATTCTGCTCAAAACGGATCTTAGAAGGAAAAAAAGCAAAATAACATGCTACAACATAACATATGTGGCACCTGTAAGATACTTGGAATTTACTCAAAACACAGGAAAAGTCCCAACCTTGTCAAAACGTTTCATTTTACCATCCCTGCATTGAACAAGCCTAGGCTTTCCACTAATAGCTGGAAAATCTTTGTTGTCAGTTTATCACAGCTATTGCCAAAGTCAGCCGAGGAGTTGGGTTGAGGACAGGGAGGGCTAAAACCTCATCGAGAGTTGTAACAACAAATGCGAAAGCCTTTCCTTGTCTCAGCTTCTCACGCAGGTCACTAATCTTCTCCTTGGCAGACCGCCCAGTAAACTCCAAAGGATGATGAACGATAGGGGCAGTTTTTGGCGCTGGACGGTCCTCCCAAACCTTGTCAACAAGGTTCTGCTGGAGCTGCAACAGCTTCAGCCCACGCTTCGCGAAGGACTGTTCCCATCGATGTGCTGTGTCCACTGATATGCACCAGGGGTCGATCCCCACTGCTGCATCCTTGTCCAAGTTCTGCATGTGATGGAGGCCAACACTCAAACTTAAGGCAGATCCACAATTTGTTTCAAACTAATTCCTCATCTTTGACAGGAAAAAGAATATTGATTTTCCCCGTGAATGCCTTATGAATGGACTTAATACCTTGCTACCAAAGAGGACGAAATCCTTATGGGAGCTTTTGAAAATTGGAGATGCTGCTGTAACTAACACAAGAGTTGGGTGTTCTTGTCCAACTGCGGGTGGAAGAAAGGAGTTGTAAAATTTGTAGCACCTCTAAGACACTGATTCAGGATGGACTAACAACACTTCCCTCTGGAAATTGTGACCTCCCAAAACAGAACCTGATGCATCACACCTCAAGACTCGAAGTTTAACAATAGTCCCAGATTCAATAACATGATCTGGATTTTGCTTGTATGGGCCTCGTTTAATAAATTTATCCTGAGCTTCATTCACAATGTGCACTATATCTATCATTACTATCAGGCAACCGAATTGCCCTGTAGCTGCTAAAAGCTGATTCCACTAGTATCATAAACGACTAGTTAAACAACCATACTAAAGGTGGGAGGGACGCACATCAGCAAGCCAAGTCTCCAAAGGAGGATCTTCTCCAATGCGCATCAACTTCCAGCGGCTACTCAGCTGTTGAGTGGCCTGCAAAAAGTAACGCCCATCGGTCCAGAGCAGTGCTTCGGTTTTTGTGATCATTGCAACCCCTGCATCAGCACCAAATGCATCCCCAACAAATGATTAACTCCCTTCATTTTCATCCAAAGTGTAACAAGCAAATCATGCAACTGTGTTGGACATACCAGCACTGCCGCTGAAGCCTGATACATACTCACGCCGCTTATCAGCATCGGCCACATACTCACTCTGTAAACAAGAAAGGAAGCAGCCCAGAATCAGAGTCGCTTCTATTTTACAGACTTCATGCATACCCCCTACTATCGAGGGCCAAATATTCCACCATAATGCTGAGGAATCTGGTTTCATCAGAAAGAAAACCCGTGTTTCATAAAATCAAAAAAGCCAAGTCTAAGAAAAATCCTGCTTTTGAGTGTTTGGATGTGCTATTCCAATTTCGCGGGCCAACTCCATCTGCCTTGCACTGCATCTCCTCTTCATGCAGCCCACTGACTTCCTTTCTTTTCATGGATTATTCGTAACAGTTTCAGACAAAATTGAGCAAAGCTGGATCACTGATAGACAGGCTTCATACTTTTAAAATAATTAGGAGGAACTGAAAGGGAGTACAGCCGGGTAAATTAGAATTTCAAGTATCTTGGTTCCACAAGAGAAGCGGGAGCATCACCAGATCTGGCTGCATCGCCACACATGCTAAGCGAAATATCAAATAATGGCCTTTCCAAGAGTGCGAAGCTCTTATGCGAGACAAAACTATCAATAATTAAACACAGTACTAGAGACAGAGGGTAAGAAAAGAGAAGCCAGCCTCCTGTCCAACGAGTATCGATCGAAGGCCGGGGAAAGAGACGAAGGGAGACCACAACTCCAATCTAGGTGATATTAGTCATCGAAATTGACCTCTAAACAGGAGACATTCTAACATTCTACTATGTGTAAACCCCATTTCACAAGGTAACATAAACCTCGCAAAGCAGCGATCTCCGTCAACCACGTAAGACCATAGACCATACTTTCCACCCCACCACGATAACATATACATAAATCGGGGATGCCGGAGGAGGAAGAATAGGAGAGAGACCCTGCCTGGTGAGCATCTTCCGAAGGAACCACCAAGGCATGAAGAGCAGGAGAATAACTTTCCATCAAAGGCCTCAAAGAATCCAGAGGATCTGCTGCTCGAGACCCCATGATTGCAGCCTTCACTCCGAGCTCTGGCGTGATTTGCAAATACGTCTGGATCCAACAACACACCTCCAACTACAAGATCTGTTGCAGAAACAGACGATGAACATGATGCCCTAAACCTTGTCAGGACTCTTTCCAACTCATCATAAGATAGTGTCGACGTGTCACCTCTACTCATTCTGACATGTCATTCGAGACGTCATTTTAAGAGAACGTGTTCCCCTTCAGAGATGCCATCGTCCTAGAAATTTCGGCTCGGGTCCCAATGATACGTGGTCCAGGGGTCAATAAAAGCTCATTAATAACTTTTTCCCTCCAATAATTCTCCCCCGCCTTCGTTTCACTGGGTAGCTTGTAACAAAATTTGAGGGAAAAATTTAATATGGTAACATAAAATGAAAAGAAAATAGAAACAAAATCTTAATAATTCCAAATAAAGTTATTTCTGTTCCTGTACAAAACCGAAAGAAGAAGATGAATAAATAAGTAAATAGAAAATCCCAAAAAAAAAAAAAAAAAACCCTGTAAATTTCCTTGGCCCGTTTCTCCAAAAATAATCAGGCACCAGTTGTCAGACCCCCTGGGGTTTGTTTACCCGTAGAGCTGACAGCATTCTATTACTAGAAAAACCCCAGGTAAAGCAGCTGTCGGAAGCTAAATTGGAAAACTGGCACAAGAAAGAAAGAGGGGATACAGAGCTGACTGTAGAAATTAAGTTTCGATCCCGGAACTCGTCCATTTCTGATGGTTCGAGGTAACCGACAAGTGGCACTCTACAAGACCAACACGTTATACAGCCAAAATTCTTATAGAATGTCTTATAGAATGTTAACAAGGGTGGATTCTACTTGCATAAACTTTCGGTAACTTAATCCGGTAACTTTCGACGGTAACTCTCTGGTGTAATGCCTTCCCGCGAAATAGGGTTCCTGTCCAAAAGAGCAATAATTAATTTTAGCGGGAAGATTTCCCGACATAGGTCGGGCAGCATGTCAGGCGGGTGGAAATTTTGGGGCTGGTCAGTTTCCGCAGTGGGGACTCAGATAGTAGATGACCAGTTTTTCATCCTGGGGATGGATTTCATCAAAGAACATGCAGGGGAGAAGAGACAGAGCAAGAAAGGAAGAGTGAGCACAAGAAAGAAAGAGAGGGAGAGAGAGACAGAGAGCTGCAGCAGCTCTTGATCGCCATAGCCACAGGGTAAGCAAAGGCCGGCACTCTGGAGATCTTGAATGGGCTGCTGCGGAAGAGAAATAGGGAGCATTCTTGTTTGGTAGCTCAACTGGCAATACAGACAAGTGAAAATTATTTCAGAGAAATGAGTTTAGATGATGTTGAGTGTGAGGTAGAGCAGGCTGCTTCCAGTGCGAGCAAGATAAGAGCATGCATGTTTGGTTACCTCAACCTGCATTATTGACAAGTGACGATAGAGGAATGACGTTGAGATGAGGTTTCAGTGTGAGGTAGAGCAGTCTTGCTCCCATTGCTCTCCCCCTTTCCTCACGCACGCCGCGTCTCTTCCAATCCAGTAGGTGGCTACATTCCAAGACCGTCTTCCATATCGAGATTAGCGTGTGTGAATTGAATTTGAAGAGCATGCCAGTATGAAAGTCGGATTGTTGCATGCATGCTGACAGTATCCTGGAGCGGGAGCTTAAATCTCAGAGTGTCGGACTTGGCTGAGCATTGAAGTCGTGCATTGGTTGGCTGGATATGTTTATTTCTACGTACTGAATGATTGAATTGCAAGCATCTCAGCTAGGTAGATGGATCTTTGAAGTGTGCTGCAAAGGTAGTCTAACCAAGCTTGTCCTCCTGGATATATTCTGTGAGTGCTATTCATACTAGAATAATATTTTTAGCTTCGCTGACTTACTCGGCATTTGTGCTTTGTATTTCAGAGTCTTTTTTTTTGACATTTTTTTGACAGTATTGTAGGCCCAGGTGGAGATGGAGGGCAGAAGTTATTTAGAATCTCACAAGTTTATGTCAGAGGACTGAAATCTGCTCGATTTTACTGAAGGAAACACCTCTGGTTAGCAGTTTCTAGCGCCCCAGCTCTAAAGAGCCCAATGTGTGCTTTCCAAGTGGCTGTGAAGTATTGAAAGGGCACTTGTGCATGAGCTCTCCCGCTCACATCGACAACTCGAGAGGGACATTCAGAGGGGGGAGCACGACACTTTGCTCCAAATCGGATGGAATCATTCCTGGGAGCACTTTGTTCCAGAGTAGTAGCCCATTTTTGACAAAAGAGTGTCTTTTTCAAACAATCCACCACGATGCGAAGCCATGGCTGGGAACTTCCGTACCACCCTCTTCAGGCAAGTCCGTTGCAAGTGACACTTATGTCTTTTGACTGATGTCATGGGCTCAACTCAAGAGGGTGTAGAGAGACTGCACATGTGGAAATTATGCTGAACATAGAACCTACCCACAGCTCTCTTGGTCGTCCAAGTGGTTATTAGACTCTCAAGTCTACCTGGTTGCTGATAGGGTGGATTGATGTAATGCCGACGAGGACGGAGAAGGCATTCATGCATTCAGGAGGCAAGATTTGTACATCAATGATTTTAGAATCTTTGTTTCTGTTAAGGCACCCGCCATTGCTGTAGAAGCTCTCCTAGTGCCTCTGTGGCAAAGTGACCTCAGATTCCATTGAGCGGGCTTTCTTAAACAGGAGGGATTAGTGGGGTGAAGAGGTAAGGTTCCTAGTGATTGGGGAGGCACTGGCACATCCGAGGATGCAGTATTCACCTAGCGGTGATATTCATCCGACTGATCAGAAGTGTGCCATCGGAAATTGAGAGCATAGCAACAGGGTGTAGGGGTGACGAATCTTATGCCGTGACAGGATTAAGGGGAAGAGTGATTTTGCATGCATTGGTCTTAGTTGTTGTTTTGTGCCCAGCAGACGGTGGCAGTTGCTGTGTTTGCGGCCTTGGCTTTCTCCTTCTACGTCTTTTTCATCCCATTTGTGGGTAATAGCGTATTGAAGATTCATGTCATGGCTGCCTTTTCTCCTGTGGTGAGTGATTATTATATGCTTCAACTGTCTTTTGTGCTTCAAAGGTATATTTTGTATTTACAAGACTTTGAAAAAATTGGCATGCCTAATTCTTGGTGTAGTACCCAGTAATGTCACGCAACTGCCTGTGAGGCCAGGGCAGCATACACTCATATCTTAAACAGACCAAAAGTGGGTGGATTTGTGGTGCACAGGTAGAGTAAGCAACCATCTACTTTGCAAACTGGCGAGGTGTTGCTCCACCTCCAATTCAACGTCAATGTGCTTGATTTATCTTCTTGTATTCCCTACCTGCCTGATGAATCCAACTCCGCAGGCATCTTTGTTACTCCTAGACATTTCATGCTCTTTGATGTCTCAACCAAAGTATTTCTGGACTAAATAGGATGGGTGTGCATTATGCAGGTTATTTTGGCCTTCACTCTGTATGTCAGATGTGCAGCATGCGACCCGGCCGATCCTGGTGTGCACCGGTCCAAGCAGCTTGCCAGGGCCAAGAAGGAAGCAGCATACGAGTCCAAGGTGGTGAAGATGCCTGTTAAAAATGAAAACAACTCAGACCAGTCCTTTGAGGGATCAGACAGAAGTGCGTCAGCCATTCTAGCAAAGAAGAGTGAGGGGCCAAAAACTGGAAAATCTCGCTTCGCTTTGAAGACCTGCATTCCTACACCTGAGCTCCAACACACTACGTGCTGTAGAAGGGAACACGAACCAGGGAGCATCAACCCAGGAGAGCAATTACTCTACTGCAGCATTTGTGAAGCAGAGGTGAGCACATAAACTACAGCACATATGAAAGAAACTGAGTGTGAGATTGCAACCTCAGGTGGGTGAGAGGGAGATCTGGAAAAGAGAAGGAGACAGATGTTGTCTGGAGAAATTGACATCTTCTAATGAAATTACTACTGGACATTTGAGCAGATATCAAAGAACAGCAAGCATTGCAGGGCTTGTGACAAATGTGTCTATGGGTTTGATCACCATTGCCGGGTACACACACACCTACCTTTTGTGCAGCTTTCTGATTGTTTTCCTTGTGTTGGATGATTACATCTTTTGGAAATATGGACCAAAGTGAGTGAACTTCTGAATTTGCATGTTTAAGAAGTCTGGATATTAAGGAGATTTGAAGAAGGATTTACAAGGGACAGTAGCTGATGCTTGTCTTTCTATGACTGCAGTGGCTCAACAACTGTGTGGGCAAAAAGAACTACAAAAGCTTTGTGGCATTAATGGTTTCGTGCCTTCTTCTGGTATGATTGTGGTTCTTCCTTGAAAGGAATGAGTTTTAAAGGCCAGGTGGCTGGCATTTCTCTTACTAAAATGAGGGCATGTACGTGCTGCTTTTTACAAGAGATAGGGGGCTCATATGGGATAGGTGTACCAACTTTCGTGTGTCTTTTGCACATTTGAAAGCCTGTTAGGGAAGAAGGTGAGTGGACAGGACCTCCCTACATCAGCAGCACCAGAGTGTTCAAGTTAAAGTTTTGCTTTATGCATGTCCTAGATTGCAGGTGGTCGTTTTTGCAAGAAGTGCTTCAGATTCTTATGTAACTGGAAGAGTTGGAGAATAAACTAGTATTACTTGCTGGTGTGCTATGGCAGCTGATTATGCTCTGGGCAACGGGAATTGTTGTCATGGTGCGCTGCTTTTCTGAAAAACAAAGTTTTGACAAAGAGATCGCTGGAAGACTTGGCAGCAGCTTCTCTCGAGTGCCCTTCATTGTTGTGGTGGTATACACGTCTTGCCTTCTTGATCTAATTGGTTCCATCCCTGGCTATGCCTCTGTTACACGCATAAACCTTCCCTGAACTTGTTTTCAGTCCGTGACATGGGCGAGGACCTTAAGGATGATCTGAAGGGCCTACCTACCCTCAGCACTAGACTGAAATGTAACTCAGGACGGGGAGCGTACCTTTGGACAATAAACAGATGCAGAAAGGAAAAGGAGATAGTAATTGCTTGATGTGCAGACAACCTGAAGACAATATCCATTTTATGATACATTGTCCGGAGTATTCTCACCAGAGAGTGACCCTCTTCAGGAACATCGAGAACATTGTTCCTCCATATAGATTGAAGATCTAGAAGCTTTCGGTATACTGTAGAAAAGTTTCAGTATGAACAGTGTCTGAAAGAAGTGAGGTGTTTGGGTGGGGCCTTGCAGGTGCTACTCTCACTTCTGGCAATGCTAGCGACGCTACCTCTGATGCAACTCTTCTTCTTCCATCTCATCCTTATCCACAAGGTGCGGCATGCCACTTCTTTTTTAGGCTTCTGCATCCTTTTCAGCTTGTCCTTTCCAAATCCTGGTGAATCCTAGTTTTCGGACTTGGTGATAACCTTCAGCATTGACTGATCAGATTTCGTTTGGGCAAGGGTCTCCATACTTGATCCTTGGGTTAGCACTGAAGTTGGGTTTAGAAGGTGTGAAGAAACATTTCTATTTCTCGTCCTCTATGGTGCAATTGTCTTTACCTGCGCAGCAGCTTCAGTGAAGTGTGACTTGGTCGATCACTGCATCCTGAGTATTGTGCTGGTCATTGAATGGCCATCACGGCAAGATTGATTAGTGCAGCTTGAGAGGAGAAATACCAGGAATAGGCCCCCAGTAGTAAGACAATGCAATCCAGTCGATGTAACAGAGCTGGGGCTTGCTTGGGTAACCTGGCTAAGTGACAGTTGGCAGAGGTATTGCCAGTCAAATGTGCGTCTCTCTCATATGCTCTGGGAAACAGACTGAACCTCAGCAATTTCTCTGTCTTGTCGCATTTGTGCACAGGGCATCAGTACATATGATTACATTGTGGCTGTACGAGAGCAAGAGCAAGGGGTCAGGGATGGGAATGGATTGAACAGTTTGACCTCATCACCTGCTAGCTCATCTGCAAGTGGTTACAGCTCAGGGGGACCCCTGGCCCTGCACCGTGGCGTGTTCTGCACACCTCCTCGGATGTTTGTGGATCATCAGCAGGTATGTCCAAAACTCTTTGTCCTCCTCTCAAGAGGCTTTTGGGAATGGCTCGGCCCAATCTCACGTCTCCCACATGTAACTCAAATGAAGCTGCCATATCAAACTAAGAAGGCAGACTGATTCCTTGGATATTCAGAAGTCACCATCCCCTGCAATATCTAAACATTTACTGAGTTATTGTTGCCTGTGAGTGCAGGGCATCTTGACAGTAGGCAGTGACTTGGAAATTGGGGGTGGAAGGGTGGGAAAAGGAAGGGGAGAAGCACTGCCAAAGCGCCCACCGGTAGGGATCAATCCCTGGAAGCTGGTACGTCTTAGCAGAGAGGACGCCGCAGGAGCAGCAGCTCGTGCACGAGAAAACTCCTCCATTGTGCTGCCCAGTAGATATACCAGGGGCTCCTCCCAAGTGACAGAGACTGAAGACAGCAGCTTAGATAGCAGCCGCAGTCTAAGTGGGGAAATCACTGTTGCTGGCAGTCGGCGAGGTTGCAGGAAACATGAAGCTGTATATATTTCTGCAAAGGAGCGGTGGCTGCTCATGAGAGAGCGACGAGATAAGAAGCTTTCATCCAATAGAGATAACACACTGGTGGATCAAAATCTCACAGCCGTAGAGCCAGTGGCTCAGGGGCTTGCAGGAGTGATTGCTCCCCTGCCTCTGGAGGCCCGCGGCACCTTTCGCTGTAGCCCCAGCAGGTACTCAGGTGAATTGCGGGCTTCCTACCCTGGAAGCTCCTATCCTGGTAGCTCTTACCCTGAGAGCCAGATAGCATCCCCGGACTTGAGGGGATCTCCAGAGCTTCCGGTGGTCAACCAGGTTGTATTAGCGAATTCCGCATCTGCTTCTTGTGACCCTGACAAAGTGTTGCTGCGGGGGTCTGCCAGTGATGGATATGAGGCTTCTGGTGGTGAGAGTGGTGATGAACACGGTAACCAATGCCAGCGGCATAGTGAGGTGTGGAGCAAGCTGAGCTTTAATCCGGCCTTTGTTAACCCTACCGAGAAGGTAGGGTGCTCAGAGGATATTGTTATACCGAGGACAAGTTTGGGCTCCAGGAGTTCCAGAGCAGATAGCAAGGGCAGCAGTGGAGGTAATATTTTCCAGTCTTAAGTTTAGAACCGTGGTTGCAAGTAACTTTTGGAATTGATGAAAGGAGGGTGCAGTCATTTCTCTAGGGCTCCACGGCTCAGGGAGAACCCCTGCAGTGAGGTGTTTGGGTATGTGTTTGACATCCTGTGGTTGTATGGGCAGGGGGCACAGGGTCGAGTGGGTCAAGAGTAGAGGCCAACATTTTGAAGCACATGAAGATGGAGTGGCCTGAGCTTCAAGATCAACTCTCCGTGTCAACTGACAACAGCCACAGCTCTTCACCCACACACTACAACTCCCCACAGCGCGATCCATCTGAGTGTCAAGCAGTGCCAGACAATACCTGCCGCATTGAAACCCCTGACAGGAAAAGGTCAAGTTCCAAATTGTATGATGGGCCATTTTCATCCTTCACCTTCAAAGCCGCATCAGGGAAGAAAGCATTGGTTTCTACCAAAAAACTGAAGGAGACCATTCTTGGGATGAAGCGCAGGACGCATTCCGTAAATAACTTAACAGAACTGCCGGAGCCAACTCCTTGAATTGCAAGAGGTTTTCTGGCAAATCAAAGTGCTTGGGTCCAAGCAGTCTGGTTGGTGTAAAATCTTCCCACCTTAGCTGCTCCTCTACACTCCTCAGATCGACTGCAGATGAATCAGAGATAGTATGTCTTCTGATTGCAGAAGGTGAAGTTGAGTGTAGAAGTGCAGCTTGTGTAGAAGATTGCATTGCATTGGGGTTTGCTGTGGAAGATGGTACCCTTACCATCTTCAAGGTTTCTTAGCTCTAGTGTACTTCAAAAATTCTAGAAGTTACTCTAATTTATAGCATCCTGGCCTAATTTGCACGGTCAAGCGGAAGGTCAAGTGGTGTCTCTTTCAAGTCTTTGACTGTACTTGACCTCATCTCAACTTGGGTTCTTACTGTGGAAGAGTTTTCCTTCACCTACAGGGTTTTTATTCACCTATGACTAGTGGGCCCCTGTGTTTCATTAAGTTGTCTAAGAACTGCCATTTACATCTATGAGCTTTCCAGTTGCTTAAGGGTTCTTGAACGACTGGGAGCTTCCTCGGTGGGGCCTGAAAGACTGCTTCTGATCATTTGGTTCATAACATACGAAAACACCAGCCACTGGAACAGTGTGAGTTGATTGATTAACCAAGCATGCATCAAGCTAATGCACTGCCAAGAACAGTGCTCACAATTACTGTTCCAGATTTGGCTGGCCAGCCAGAGCACCTAGACAATTGCAATGTATGCACAATAAACGTCTGAGGTCAAAGGCCATCCAGTGGCTTCCTGGACTTCAATTGAGAGAGTGTTCCTGTGGCATGGCTTCCTGCATGAAGCAACCGTCTCTGCATGCTCTCCTGTGGAATGTGATCAGTGAGGCATCCGGACAACCTGACACTTGTCTGGAAACAAGTTCTGAGAGCCAGACTAGCATGATGGCCCCCACGGTTACAGCAGCCGAGCTCGTAGGCCGGTAATATTTTGGATAGACTCTGCCATAGGCTTAATCTTGGCATAGAGCACCGGAGGTAAACTTGCCACGAGTGCCTGCACGTCTTCTGTCAGCTCTCGCAACCTGTTGATGTCAAGAAATTCCAGTAAGAGTGTCTCCAAACTCAGCTGTTGTCTTTGCGCGTGAGATCAATGCTGTTAAGTGATAACAAAAAAAACTACAGACTGCCAAGGATATAAACACCACAGGTAATTTGTGTCTCACAATTATAAAGCTTTCATGGGTTGTGGGTCCTCATATGTACCATCGTTTGTGGAAGTTGTTGAGATGGGATAGATTGCTGTGTTCAGTGGCCTTCTTGATATCTTCAAATCGTTCCTCAATTCGCCTCTTGAATGTGTTTGTCTCCCCGACTTGGTTCAAACATTGCTGCAGGCCGACTTACATGCCCACATCCAACTCTTACGAGGTAATCTGAAAGTTTCCCATCAGGTGAGTGTGCCCGTTATTATCTGCAACTGATAGGCTATGGTGCGCTAAATTGCAGGGGCTTGAAAATATCAGCTCAGGCATGTGTGGAACCATGAAAGAGGGATCGCTAGCAAGATGTCGGCTGGTGGTCGGGAGGATGCTTACATACAGAAGTGCAACTTGATGAGCAATGTACTTGTGGTTGTGATGCTGTGCCACGTCTTCGTAAAGCTGACCGCTCATTACCAGTAGTTGGTTCAGAAGGGACATGCAGGCAATGTAATCTCCTGCGCCTTGGCTTAGGTACTGTGAGTATGCTTCCCCGCACTCCAACACAAACACGCAAAGCACACCCTTCTCTCTTCCCTCAACGACCTAAAGTCATGCTCAGCTCACAAACTTCCCTTCCCTTCCCTTCCACGTCTGATACGCATGGAGACGCACATCCCTTTGCACCACATGTAGCATATCTCCTAGGTACAACTTCTTGGGCTGGTATGAGTCATTAACAAATGAACCCTTGTTTCGCACCATTGTTGGGTAATCATGTCTAGGGCCAATTTTAGAAGTGAATTGAAGTACTGCTGAAGGACAAACTTTGGCCAGGGCGTTGAAGAGAATTTCCACATGAGGAGGCTGTTATGGTGCATTGAGAATATTCCTTCGCTTGATGACAGAGGTAAGATGTACATCTCAAGCAAGGAAAGAGACACGCACCCATCGGATCGCCTTTGGATTTTTCATGTTGCTCGTGATGTGAAGTGCGCCCTTGAAGAAGCTCTGTCAGGCGGGGATAGTGTGCGAGGATTCCTGTTTCTTTCAGGACAAACTGGAAGAGGGGACGGAGAGCGAGAGAGGTGTCAGGGCAGCAGCCTTCTTGGCCAACCAAAAATCAAATTAGAGCAAGATTGTCCTTGCAACCATTTTTAACGTATCAAATTATGCACTTAGCTCGTTGTTCTACATTCAATGTTTCAGATGGTGAGTCCTGAAAGGACACAACTCTTAGACAATGATATCTATGACATAGACCTATTGATTGTATCCATAGTCATGACTTTTCACATGTTTTAAAGCAAGCACACGCTCGCTCTCTCTTGGAACATCCGACAACCAGCATGTAGCCCAGTGGTAATGGGCACATACAGTACCACGTTGGATGTGGTTGTGGGTTTCAAACCATGGTCTGGTGTGTCACGAAGGTGTCCACCTTTCAGTTGGAAGGCACTAGCCCTTGTGGTGACGAGACACCATAATTTACGCTCCCTTGGGGAGGCGTCTATATATATATTTTGGAACATCCTCTTCATTATCAATTATAAGTGTCTCTCTCTAAATTTCTACAATTAATTTCCTTAGCTTGGAAACCATACGCGAAACTGAACTCAAGTGGTCGTACCTCAATAGACCCGCTTGGAGTGATGAGACGACACATGCGTGCTATGTCTTCAAAGACACGATCACGGCATACCACGTTTTCTCCTGATTTAGTGATCTGTTTGCCGTCAACACAAGCGATATGTAAATGTTTCTTCACCTTTGCAATGGATTCATTTTTTCCCCTCCACTTGTTGTCAAAGTGAAAAGTAGTGGATTACACACTTGAGGCATCGGACAGCCATTCCTGCGGGTTCAAGAGGTTGGCAATATACTGGAATATCTACACGGAGATATATGTTTCCCGAGTCGACGGTCGTAAGCACAAGGAATGCTCACAAAACTAAACTATAGAGTCTTCAATCACGCAAGTACTTGACCTTAAACTTATTCATGTGCAGTGGTTAATCTCTTCGTCAGGTGAGCCGTTATTTCAGTGATAGTGATTGACGCAACTTAAAAAGATATTGATCGCAGGAAGGGGGGACACAAATATTGCAATTTGCTGATTTATTTGGGAACGGTTGAGAGCTGACTTCCTCAGCCTCAGCTAGAATGTTGGCATAAGCACTCCAGGCCAACAGTTTCTTCAGATTCGGTAGCTCCCAGATCGGATCGTCCAAATACATTTTGACTGTATTGCAATAACACGACGACTGTTAGAGGATTATAATCTCGTTGCATCTCACAGAGCAAGGCTTTGGAGATGAGATTTACAAAAGGACGGTCATTTTGTAATGACTTCCGAACTACTGTAACTTGTTGGAAAGGGTTGGCAGGATACGCAAAGGTGAAATGTGACTGCACCTTGTGGACGGGTGTCAAAAAATGTATAATTTGGAGTGAATAATGGACCACAGGTTGCGAACACAGAAGGAGCTTCATGCCTTTTCCAATAAGGGGCTCCTGTCCCCGCAAGATTTTGCATCCTTCCACTGAACCTCCTCTTGGCAATGTCGTCTAAAAGTAGTTGCCCCAAATAAGTCTGTCACAAAGTCACATCAATTCCGTTCTTCGAGGTGACAGCCAAAAAGTGTCATGAGTTTGTTTTCTTGATAGCTCCTATGGAGTGTTACAAAAGTGTATGTATGCAATGCCTCCCTCGGAGTTTGAGTTTGCTCCAAGTGATTGAGGATCCGTGGGCCTCTGCAGGCGACTGACTGCAAGAAGGTCATGCTGGCCATCTCCCATTATATTTTGGCTATTTTTATCCCTCCGAATCATCAAAATAACTCCTTGGCCAACACCGTCTCACAAACGTTTGGTTGTCTGGCCATGATTAATCAGTTCACAATTCTTCGTCTCTCTTTTTCTTCTTCTCTCTTCCCAAGAAGTTAGGGAAGTTACGAGTGGAAACTGGAAAACCCTTCGTGCCAAGAATTTCAAGGACGAGATGCAACATATTTCGCCGACCAAATGAGTCGATGAGTCGTTGAAGGGTACTTTGTTGTTTGTATTAAATATAAGAGTTGTCTACCTATTCTAAGCACACAGCATTCATTCGTAAACTACAAGATTCTTTAGAGAGGCCATTTTGAAAGCACGCGAAGCTAATCATATCACAAATGACATGCGTGGGAGAACAAATGCATGGTACATACGAACCCTACCTCACATGGTTATGAATTGGTTGTGAGATGATTGACATAATCTAGGAGTTTAAATGCTAGGTAAGAATTGGTTTGTGGTCTAAATGTTAATTTTGTTCCAGACAAAAAATGTTGTGTAAGTGCAATAATCCATATATAATTGAGAATTGTAAGTCGTTGAATGTAAGATGGAAATGGTGATGTGTCATGAATGAGCAAAGTGACACATTCATTGTTAGGTTCATGAAGGTTGATATTGATATCTCCTATAAAAATTGTTGGACAAAATTCGAGTGTTTTGTCGTATAAAAATTATTATACAAGCAAAATGTCATGAAAGGAAAGTAAATGAGGTTTATATACTATAATTACGTGTATTGCTCTACGTGAATTTACATTGAAAGTCGCAGCTATAAATTATGCGCCATCATGTGATTGAATTTTGTAAGAATATAATACAAGTAATGTTATCGTATAAAATAGTTATACCATGTCCGTTGTAACAAGATATTTTTAAGAAGCAATTATTAGGTGTTTATAACAACCAAATTTGATTGTTTAGATGTAATCAAGTTTCACTTAAAGATAATGCATGAGATGTTTGTATATTATAGTCGTTCCAAATGTCACAATAGAGATTGTGCATTGAACAAATATTCATTGCTTATATCATAGGATGTGTACGATGTATGTGTTATAAATTTGGTGTCGAGAATTCCCATTTACTATTGTTTGTAGTTTGTGTATTTCTTCACGCATGTTATCGTCTACGTGGAAATTGTTGTTTTGTATATGTAAGAGGTATAAGTTTTGTCTTTCTTTTATATGTGATAATGTTGTGCATGTTAGTCCGTGTCTATTTAAATTTGTCAAGTCAAATGCAAAACAATCCATGGTCAAATTATCCTTGTGCTCTATGTCAAAATACGTACTGCAAGTTGAATTGAGAATTGAGTACGAGTTATTAGGTGGTTGGGATTATTCGGAAACTGAATTTTTTCTATTTGGCTGCAATTGGGGTCCAAGATTTATATATCCCATTGCTATTTTGATACAAGTATATATATATGTGTGTGTGTGTGTGTGTGTGTGACGTCAACCAAAACTAACGTAAATTAGAGCCTCTTCCCCTGTGGGTACTGCCCCCCTTTCAGAAGTGGGCTCTATCTGCACCGGATCCTGTCATACAGTGGCTAGCTGGCCACTTTCAATCTTTCGTTCATTGAGGGTTAGGGATGTGAGCGATGTGATAGCCGTGAAGTGTAATGTTCGCAGGAAATGTATTGTATATTTGAGTGATAGGCTGGGGCTAATATCCTTAAAATCATGGATATTATGAGTATGTGCACCGCCCCTGACACCCGCGAAGATGACAGTCAGGGGTGTTGTGTTCCAACCGTGTTGATTAGGGCTAGTATGATTGAGTCATATTTTTCATGTTTATACAGGATGGATTGTATATCGATCATGGCAAAACACAAACTCCAAAAATTATATCGTGAGGGATGGTATTGGTCCTGGCGGCGGTGATGTGGATACAAGGATACCATGAATTCCCATGGTCCGTTGGTCGACCTTGAATATAGAAAGGGACCTAGATATTCTGTTTGTTCTGGTGGAAATGGAGTATGGTCCGGTGGTCGACTTTGAAACTTGCCTACATTAATGAGGTTGAACCATCTGGATTTCGGATGAGAAAAGAGAATTTTGAGTAGTTGTATGACCCCTTGGTTATGTCTAGTTACGTGAAGTACAACCTTGCAAACCTACAACAAATGCTCCCTCAACCGTGCTTACTGCCATATGTGTTTGAATCGCCCCTACTACAGCTGTTGGGAAGACACCAATGTTGGTGATCACGAGCGCACATGGTAGAGTTGCTCGAGACAACGTGACTACGTATTGCAAATTCAAAGAATGCTCCCTCCCCTTACCATCTATCGATCCAAGAAGCTGACTGCGTGATAATGTGACCTGCCAAAACACGTGGTTTAGTTCTTCCCCTCTGCCATATAATCCAATCTAATCCATCAAGATGCATTGCTTGCTAGGTGCTAAAAGCCTGACAAAACCGGGCATAGTTTTTCTTGCATCAAGTGCTAAACCCTCAACCATTAGCACTGAAGCTTAGTCCTCTCTTTTCCTACTTGCAAATCTCTCTTGCTTGACACCTGCATGGGCCCTTGGGTACATTTCTTTTTACGTGCAATTTCGGAAACGGGAAGCCTTTGGTTCTCGGAAAGGACAAAGATTTTAATACGGATGAAGTATGGGGTGGTTGCAGTGGAGAAGTAAGTGTGGTCATGTATCTATTTGCGTGGTTTGGGCGGAGCATAACGTGCAATGTTTGTGAGGGTAGAATAATGGCCAGATTAAATTACAACGTTTGTTGCACATGTATTGGCCATATCAAAATCTCATTGTTTGTTTGTTTTGTGATCAGTAACCGCAAGGGATGTCCAAAAATGATTGGAAATACTATGTAGCAGGTGTGGGGACAAGTTCCATTTAGATATATAAGAATTAATGTAGGTGTCGGATGCTTGTATCAGTTGCTTGGTTTCTCATTGGACATACATATGCAGGTTCCATATAGGACCTGCTATGGCCAGGAATCTAGCCTTAGTTGATATGAGCCAAAAGGGGTATGTGTATGACCAATGGACAGGGTTACTAGAGGGGTTGGTGATTGGTTGAATGACACCTACAAATTGAGCCAACTGGTCTCACATCTCATTATCTGTGACGTCTATACGGGATCGAACATTATGTATATGTTGGATTTGCAGCGGTAAAGAGGAGACAACATCCACGATTGTTTTGATAAGTGTAACATCAGGATGGTGGAATATTTGTGAAGATGGCTTGCAGATTTGGTTGGTGAGAAGGTAAAGGGAGACCAAGCTGTCCTTGAATAAATAGTAGGTTGTTGTGGGTTGGTGAGAGAGAGATTTTAGGGCATCATGTATAGCCACAAGCTCAATCCGTAAGATATTTTGGCGGCCAAGGAGACGGATATATGTTTTAGAATTAGCTCCAACCAAATATATACCCATACCCCGCTTGGGGCTCTTTTAAGAAGCCTGCTCAGTATATATGCATTCTTGTGGTGGAATTTCAAGTTGGGGGTTCTGTGAAATCTGAGAGTCGTATATCAAAGGTTTGTTGATTCATCGTGGTGGACAGATTCATCCAAGAGGGCCGACTTCAAGCTCCAGATGACCTATGATTCGATCTGGATCAATAGCTACAATAAACCTGCATGTGAAGATATCTTGTGCGGCAGGCAGCCTGACAGAGGCTCTACAGACTCCAAACCAAAGAGGCATTTCAGCAGATTCAGATACATATGTTTGTCTCTTGCTTAAGTGCATCAAGATGGAAGGTTTGGAAGCTGGAAAGCAGGTGCACACTCACATTATCCAAAGTGGATTCACACCAAATGTTTTTCTACTCGACACCCTTGTCAACATGTATGTTAAGTGCGGGAGCATCATGGATGCTCACCAAGTGCTCAACAAAATGCCTCAACGATCTTTGATCACATGATAATGTTGGCAGGATTTACCAAGCATAGGTGTGGTAGGAATACTTTGGAGACCTATGAGCAAATGTTGCGCGAAGGGGTGAAGCCCAACCACATCACATTTGTTTGTGTTTGCAATGCGTATGCAAGCCTGGGAGCCCTGGAAAAGCAAGGACAATGTGGTGAGGGCACCTTCTTCGTCGACCTATTTCAGCCTGTTTTGCCCTCTCATCAGACTCAACCCTGAGATGCATATTGAATTCTGTAAGTTAGCTCGTTGGGTGGATCTGTGGTGGTTTGGAATGACTTTGACAAGTAATTGCCGATGTGGCAGCAAGAAAGTATCCAAAAACAGATAACAGAGATGAGGATCTACCAAACATGGGTGTGGTACGAATGCTTTGGAGACCTATGAGCAAATGATGCACGAAGGGGTGAAGCCCAACCACATCACGTTCATTTGTGTTTGCAATGCGTGTGCAAGCCTGGGGACCCTGGAAAAGGGGAAAGAGGTCCATGATGACATCGTCAAAGCTGGAATTGTACCAAATGTCATTCTGAACACTGCCCTGGTGGATATGTATGCCAAATGTGGGTGTATTAAGGATGCAAAGGCAATTTTCAACAATATGGCTGAACGAGATGTGGTGTCGTGGAGCGCGATGCTTGCAGGGTATGCACAGCAGGGACGTGGCCGGGTGGAGGCTTTGGAGACCTATGAGCAAATGATGGGGGGATGGGTGAAGCCCAACCACATCATGTTTGTGTGCGTTTGCAATGCGTGTGCAAGCCTGGCAGCTCTGGAAAAGGACAAAGAGGCCCATGGCGACATTGTCAGAGCTGGAATTGTACCCCATGTCATTCTGAACAATGCCCTCGTGGGACATGTATGCCAAATGTGGGAGCATCGAGGATGCGAAGGCAGTGTTCAACAATATGGCTTAATGAAATGTGGGGTTGTGGAACGCGATGCTTGCAGAGTATGCACAGCAGGGGCGTGGGATGGAGGCTTTGGAGACCTATGAGCAAATGATGGTGGAAGGGGTGAAGCCTGACCACATCACGTCTATGCATTTGCAAGCTTGGCAGCCCTGGAAAAGGGCAAAGAAGTGCATGGTGACATCCTCAAAGCTGGAATTGTACCAAATGTCATTCTGGACATTGCCCTGGTGGACATGTATGCAAAATGTGGGTGCATTGAGGATGCAAAGGGAGTATTTGACAATGTGACTGAACGAAATGTGGTGTCGTGGAATGCAATGATCGCAGGATAAGCCCACCATGGTTGTCGTAGGGAGGTCCTGCAACTATTTGAAGGAATGTAAAAGAACGGCTTGAAGCTGGACAGTATCACCTTTATATGTGCTCTCTCTGCATACAGCCACACTGGCCTACTGAATGAAGGAAGACGCTACTTTGATTCCCTGAGTCAAGATCATGGTGTTACTCCGACAGTAAAGCACTTTGGCTGCATGGTGGACCTTCTTGGACGTGCGGGACAATTGGATGAGGCAGTGGACCTGATTAATAAATTGTCAGTCAATCCAGATGTTGTGGTGTGGAAGGCCTTGCTTGGTGCCTGCAGAATCCATGGCAATGTGGAGATGGCTGAACGTGCGACAACATCTATCCTCAAGTTGGATGAACAGGATGTCGCGACTTATGTGTTGTTATCAAACATCTATGCTGCAGCTGGTAGGTGGGATGATACTGCAAAGGTGAGAAAATGATGAAGGTTAGAGGGTTTAGAAAAGGAGCCAGGTTGCTTCTGCATTGAGGTTGGCAACAGGGTGCACACCTTCGTTGTAGATGACAAGTTGCATCCCAGAATTAAGGAAATCCATGCTGTCATTTGTCTGTGTCTTGCCTGTTTGTTCAACCATGCAAAATCTATCGTGTATGCTCTACAGCTTCCTAGTATAATGGGAGTTCCCATGGTCACTCCTCTTTAAGTTAACAGGAGATTGAGGGTTTGTCCTGGTAAGTTGGGGTCCGAACTAGAGCTTATGTAAGCCAATGGAGAGTATCAAGAGGGAGAGTGAGGAAAAAGATTTGCTTGAAAGCAAACCGGCTCAGAAGGATACTCTCCAGAAGGAAACTCTCCACAAGAACCTCATGTAATTGTGACAAGAAGTTTTACGGAGACGGAGTTAGGTGAAGTAAGATTTCCAGAGATCAGTACACCCATTCTTCAGAAAGTTTGTCAGTACTTTTGTTGGTCCTAATAGCTGATGAAATTAGTGAAGAGGTCTAGCTGCTAGTTATGTCTCTTCAAGATGTTGATAGTCCAAATTTGGTGACACTCCTTACATGTGCTCTTTTGTTCATACTTTCCAATTTAGGTCTGGAGTTGACTTTGCACTTTGCTGGCAGTCCCGGGGGGTGCACTCTTTATAAACTGTGCGTATCACGTGCGTTCGTCGCCTAATAAAAAAACCCCCTGTATACAGGTCCTTGGATAATTTATACCCCCTCTGTACATACTTTTTGAAGATTATAAAATCCCCTCCTGTAAATATACAAAAATTTACAATTTTTGAAAAGTACCCCTTTCTGTATGTATATTCTCATTTTTCATCATTAAAAATAACCCTCCAATATGTATATGTATGTTTTTATATTATATCGAATTTATTCATTTAAAACATAATAAAATCTAACAAATTAATTAAAAAATTATTTGCCTTTGATAAAGTTGTCAAAGACTTTTCGGTCATTTGCATCAAGAACATATGTGTTTGACTTGACATTGTACTTTAAACATGCTAACGCGATAATGGAATCCAAATCAACCATCATGTTATCCGTCAAATCGTACGTATAGACCCCTCCTCGAATTTTTTGGTACCATGCTAACCCAATCTCCATATGAGAAGGACGCTCCAATAAATCAACAGAATCCCTACATTCTACAAACCGCTTATTTATTTTCTTCCGCATTCTTTGAACCCTTCAAAATCCCCCCTCCTATGTGCATCAACAATATCACGACAAAATTTGAGAACATCTCCTCTTTCAATTGCCTCAATCCCAGACTCCTTCAAACTCCTACATCGCACAGACAATGATGCCACTTTGGTCCTGGCCTCCCACAATTTGAACCTCAACTGCCTCAACTCCTGTCTGTTTTTGTAAACTTGTTTGACAATCTCCGCATTTCCAAGATATGACAACCTTCTTCCCTTGCCAGTATCTCTCTCCCCTCTACATTCCATGGCACCTCTTTCTCTATATACCCTCATTCTGAAGTCATTTTCCAAGGGAATGGAAGAACATGCTGAACATCTCAAGTTTGGAAATGGCTCCCCATCCAATGACACTCTAAAACAATCCGCGTGCCGAAACGTACCAACAACCTTATGCTCTTGATTGTTTAGAGTGATGGTTGCATTTGTCAACGGCTCGACATACCACTTCTTTCCTCCCTTGCTATCTTGAAGGAATGGTTTCAGACTTATTCTCTACTGGTTGTACTCCCACCAGTCATCCCATAGGCCCCAACACAAATTGTCTCTTCCTTTGTTGCATTGGGACCTTTGCTGTAATTGTCAATCCTCGATCAGATTTCCCCGTTGGGCAGCGTCAACACAAGCGTATGGAGTTTGTGACGAGGATGCTCCCATTGTTGATGCCACAATTGGATTGTCAAGTGGTGGGGACGGCAACACAAGTTGACTGACCAAGAAAGAGCTTAGATCCCGTTGCTTTACATCTTTGGCAATCATAGGCTTTGGAGGCCTTCCTCTCTTTTTGCAAGGTCCTTCACTACTTCCAACCTTCTGGCAAATCTCTGCATCGACATGAGTTTTTTCTTTCACATGCTCTATCAAAGAAGATTGCAAAGAACATGTCATTGGAAACAAGAGTAGCCACTTCGAATCCAGTGGGCACCTAATCCTTATGGAACCCAACTGCGAATAGTCTCCAATTGTGGCTTCCACAATCTCAAATCTGTTTCCAGGATTGTCCTCACAAAACCGAGCGATTTCCTCTAATGCTTCCTTCACCCTGTTCTTCTTTGCGTCTAATGCTTCATCTGCATTTACAGGGCTGATGACACATTGTGATGAACCCTTCCCATGACGCCTTTCATAGGCTATGCGATGCCCCTCACTCCTCAAATGAGATCTCATAAAGTTTGCACATGCATCATATGGTTTGTTTTTCCCAGACCGTGCATAAACATCCTCACACTCAACACACCATATGTGGAACATTGCTTGTCCTTGTTGATCCTTTGTCATCAGCTCAAACTTGTCACATCGTCCTTCTGCAGAGATTTTCCTTTCAACGGCTCTAATCTCTTTCTGCCATTTTTGAATATCGTTGGATGTAGCCAACGTGCTGCACAATCTACCAGATCTCTGCTGAAGTGCATGCTCATGTGCATGGTCTTCATTTCCACCATCGCCAGCAAAGGGTGTATCAAGGTCCATCCTCATCTTGGTAGACACTGGTGCCGGGTCCTCGTCTGGTCTGTCCTCATGCAAGATCGTAGAACCACTGGAAGATAGAGGTCTTTTCAATCCTTGGTCCCCATCATTTTGGTCTGAAATCTTAATGTGTACAGTATCCCCTTTCAGAACCATCCTCTCTTCTTGCTTGGCTGAAAGGACACTACCCCCATGGAAAGGAAATGAAATTTTGCTGAGACAAGCTCATCACCTATAATTTCTGCTCGGATGCATTTGTATGTGACACCTTGCATAGTGAACACAGAACCAAGCCTGTTTGGTGATGCATCTCCTCCAACAAGCAGGACTTTTACTTCCAACTCTTCTTCCATGATGAGTTCACCTGCAAAATGCAATGAAAACATTTCAAATTAGACCTTGATAGACCAATAACAAAGCACCCGGGTTGGAAGGTTCCAAAGTCCTGTTTTATACAACCCTATAGGCTGTCCAAGTAGGAACTACGTTCATAAGAGGATGAAATGTATACAGAAGCAAGTACCTGATTGATGAGTTTGATGTTGTTAATTTTTGCTGCTGCTATTGACCAAATGCTGCTACTTCCACTGCTGGTAGCCCTCTTGGGTGATCCTGAACCCACAGTCCATCCTTGCATCAGCGGCTAGCCCTCCCTCCACACTAACATATTTAAATACAAAGTTCTGTCAAACTCCCTACGATGGAGCCCTTTGCCCACTTGGGCATTGAAGTCACCCTACAATAGCACCACAGAGATGAAGAGAAGCTTTGGAATGAGACACTTTTCTGACCCCAGTCAATGGTGGGACAATGTGGGTGGATGGTCAACTGGAAACAGCAGCGGCAACAGCGCAATTGATAAAGCAAGGCACTGCTGATGAAAGGTACCTTCTTCAACGTATTTCAGCCTGAGGGCACCTTCTGGTTTGACCTGTTTCAGCCTGTTTTTCCCTCTCATTAGACTCAGCCCTGAAGCATATGTATTGAATTCTGTAAGTTAGCTCGTTGGGTGGATCTGCGGTGCTCTGGAGTGACTTTGCAAGTTGCTGCCGAGGTGGTAGCATGACAGTATCTAAAAAAAGATAATAGATAGAACAAGGGACTGCTAATGAAGGTACCTTCTTCAACACATTTCAGCCTGTTTTTCCCTATTATCAGAGTCGCCCCTAGATTTCCAGATGGCGGATTCCAAGCTCCAGATTACCTATGATTCCATGTGGAATGATAGCTACAAGAAACCTGGATGGGTAGATGGTCAACTGGAAGCCACAGTAGTAGCTGCAGAGGCATGATGTACACATTGTTAGTGTGGAGGGAGGGGTAGCTGTTGATGCAGGGAGAGGATCGTGGGTGCAAAATCATCCAAGAGGGCCAGATTTGGAGCAAGGAACAGCGCTGGCAGGAGTTCTATAAATTTGATCCACAGCGGTGGGACAATATTGTCAACAAGGTGAGCTTTCTTCATGCATCGAAGAGGCGTCGTTGATGACGTAACCCATCAGGTATAATTCTTTTAGACTCCAAGGGTGGCCTATGGGATGTCGTGTGAATGATCCGAACGGGGTCTACTCTTCATCGTGTGTGTTGTCACTTGATTCTAAACGACTTTTTGTATTGGGCAGGGTTGTTAGGCCGGGACGATGATGGAAAAGAGCTCAAGGCCTTTGCAAGGCTCTCGAAGAAATTTTTTTGTGGCTTGTTGCCATGAGAATGAAGCAGCTTCTGGAGAAAAGAACAGGCAGGGGAACCGTGTAAGTTCAAGATGCAAAATCCAAGGTCCTATGCGTCTGCTTGGAACATGAACATCGTCTGCCCATTTGGGTGTTTGAATCTTGAGGATTTGTACCAGACCTGTAAGCTCTCCAATTTAGAAAATGTACAACCTTTTGAATCTCAAATATGGCATATAGGCGTTGACAAAACAAAATTATGCTGCACTGCGCAGCTGCTCATCAATCTCTCTCAGAACTCCCTCCTCCTGGTCTGGCTGGACTCTTTGCAGAAAATGGTGGAAAATTTTGTGTTTAGAGTCCACTTCACAGCATTAATGGAACTTCCAAAACCACATGTGGTTGATGTAATCTTGGAACTGATGGTATGTGTGGACCTGTTGGTGTAGAGCAATGGGGGAAGAAGGCATTGGAGGGCATGGGAGAGTGCAGCAGCGGGGGCCATGTTGGGAGCAACCATGATATCATTGGGTCTTCTGGTGAGGACGAGCTGAATTCTAATGGCAGACGGTTAATTAACTGTCTGGAAGAGCTTCAGCTTTTGACCTTGATTAACAAGACAAGAGGTGACCAAGTGCAGTGGACTCGTGAGAAATCCCAAACTGGGGAACGTTCCATTGTGGACTATATCATAATGGACAAAAATTTGTTCCCCCAGTGTGCCAATGTGTTGATCGACAGAACTGATATTGGTACCTCTGACCACTTTCTGGACTAAGATCAAAAGGTGTTTTCCCAAGGCCAGAGTAGAAGAGATTCTCAAGGACCTGGACCTGGATCCGCAAGTCTTGACCCTGCTGGATAAATCAGACTTAGAGGCTGTAGTGTCCAAAGCCATGTCTATTGCCATGAGATTGTCTGATGAAAATGAAGTTATAAAACTTCCCTGAACTTGTTTCTAGTCAGTGACATGGGGGAGGACATCTTGGATGACCTCAAGGGTCCACCCACTCTCGGCACTAGACTGAAATTTAAACTCAGGGAAGGAAGCCTACCTTTGAACATGAAACAGAAGCAGAGAGGAAAGGGGGAGTGCACTCTCCCAAGTGAACCTGCATCATTCAGTTGGCAAGACCGTGTCTAAAAAATTGATCCATTTGAAGACACCACGGTGCAGCTGAGCACAGCCTGACATGACAACAATTAAACAGCATACTGAGACAAGAGAAGCAGTCAAGGACACAGTCATGCATATGGCAGCAAGTGATCACCCTTCAAACATGATTGAAAACATACATGAGGTCAAAGGCAATAAGAAATCAGCGAAGGGTACTGCAGCTAACAGTTGGAGCGTCTTTAAAGACAAAGGGAAGAGAAAGAAACACTTCACTGGCAATGAGGGGAGGCTGTGGAAACGCCAAGAGGATGGCACAAATGATAGAAATAACAGGGTTGGGCAAAGGATCCTGTAGGAAGAAGAAAGGGTATGTCAGCATGGAAAGGACGTGCGGCTCATTCCAACAGAAAGGGGAACATTCGTGCAGTTAAGTACAACAACCAATTGCCCTTCAATTATGGCTGGAATTTTCCAAAAGGCGAGGGATGATAAGGATGAGATTGTACTCATAAGACGTTGTTTGCCGTAGCCTTGTGGCCATTGACCCCGCGCCCAGTTTCAGTGGGAACAAAAGGAACAGGGCTGACGTTGGTAGTAAGACTTACCATCGTATAAGGAATTAATCCGGGTTTTCCAGATATCCTCTAGAAAACCCTTCACACAAGCATCAATATGCTGTGTGTGATTTGCCCAAAAACTAGGCCTCAGGAGGGCCTGGGCTTTTGGCGCAGCCTCGAGACTTTCAAAGTTGGTAAACAGGGGTACAGGCACAATTCCCTTGATAGAATTGAAGAGAGCCTCTCTTTGGTGAGAGAACCCGGACATCGTATCAGAAAATGAATATTGTCTTCAGATTGCCCACACAACGGACAATTGCACTCTCTCTTTCCTCTCTGCTTCTGTTTGCTGTTCAAAGGTAGGCTTCCTGCCCTGAGTTTAAATTTCAGTCTAGTGCCGAGAGTGGGTAGACCCTTGAGGTCATCCAAGATGTCCACCCCCATGTCACTGACTGGAAACAAGTTCAGGGAAGTTCTCTGCCTAACTTCATTTTCATCAGACAATCTCATGGCAACAGACATGGCCTCAGACACTACAGCCTCTAAGGCAGATTTATCCAGCAGGGTCAAGACTTGCGGATCCAGGTCCAGGTCCTTGAGAATCTTTTCTACTCTCTTCTGCCAAGACTTAGCCTGTTTGACAGGGCGGTCCTGTTTCCAAGATATAGAGTCAATCAACTTAGGATATCTGGTGTTGGGCATATGTTGCAGCTGACCCCACCATCTGACCTTGAATTCATCTCGTCGGGAGCTTAAGGATGGAATGCCAAACTCACCCCGAACAGCCACATTGGCTGTTTTGGAGCATACTGACATACACTCCTTAAGCACCCCCACTTGAATGGATTCTAGAGACTTAGCCTGGTTGGAGTTATCAACCCATATAGCAGATCCGTACTCCAAGGCAAGTCTAATAACGCGACAAAGCATGGTTTTCTTAACCTCAGAGATGACCCCTCTGCAGTGGAAAAATTTAGTGAGCCCCAGAGCTTTGCCCTTGCCAGTTCGAACAACTTTCCGGATATGTGCATCCCAATTACAATTGGAGGAAAACTCAACGCCCAGGTAAGTGTAGGAAGGGAGGACCGGATCTCTTGGCTACCCCACTGCCACTTAAGATCACTTCCTCCCTCTCCTCTGTCGTTGAATGCTACCACTGCATATTTGCTGACATTAGCCTCTAGCCCCAAAGATCAAAGTATCTCTTCGCGCAATTAATCAACTCCTAAGTGTGATGCCACGGTAGTTCCCCGGTTCTTCTCTGTCACCCTTCTTGTATAGACTGACAATGACCCCCTGTCGCCAGCGAAAGGGGATCATTTCAGTCTTCCAGATAAGGTTAAAGAGGAGAACTAGGGCCTCTATCATGGGATCGCCACCGTGCTTGATAAGCTCGTTGACAATACCATCAGGTCCACCAGCTTTATATCCATTTAAATGTTCAATTGCTTCCACAATCTCAGAAGAACTAATGGGAGCGTTATAAGCCATTGAAATATACTCCAGTTCATCAGGGCTGTTTTGAATCATATGAACAATTTTTCCAACTGTGTCCCTCCATTCAGCAGAAGACCCCTCACTGTTAGACCTAGAAGTTCTGCCAAGGATACTGTAGTGATTTTCAAAGGTTTTGACAATGTCAACCGATGAAGTCACCACTGCACCTTTAGTAGTCTTCAGCGCTTGTACTTGCTGACCGTTTTTAGGCTTGTACAAACGTTGAAGGGCCAACCATAATTTCTTGTCATTACCACCATGGTGGTTTGAGTTTATTTCACGGTATAACTTATCCCAGTATAATTTCTTTTGAGACCTAACAAGCTGATTGATATCTTTCCGGAGCTGATAGTACCTCGCCCACAATTCTCTGTTGGTTTTCAAATTGCAGCACTCTTTATAGAGGGCTCGTCCTCACCAAAAGGCCCAATGATATCGTCCTGATGGAGCCCTTTGCCCACCCGGGCATTGAAGTCACCCAATAGCACTACCTGACCTTTGGCAAGGAACGAAGCACAGTCCAGCTTTACATCTTCGAAGGCTTTGTCTGCGTCAGCACTAAGGGCCCCCTCTGTGGGCATGTAAACACAACCCACAAAGAGGTCCTTCGTACTCATGCCGCCCTTCAGATTTAGTTTTAGCCAGATACTATGTTCGTACCTCAAACCCTTCTTGATAATTTCACAATTATCAAACAAGAAATCACGGACAAAGAATCCAACCCCTTTTTGACCGCGTTTGGCAGAGGCTGCCTTGAGAGTACACATCCTACCTGCCCATTTATAACCATTGACATCTCCAACCAGTTTATCCGAAGTTTCCCATGTTTCTTGCCCAGCACAGATATGAATATCATTAGTCCGAAGGACTTGTCCCACTTCGAGTTGTTTCCTTTGGTTAGTAAGCCCTGAGAAGTTGAAAGTGGCCAGCCGCAAGCCAGCCCTTTGCATGTGAATTGTTTGTCGTCTAGGTAGCTTGGGATTGCTCCTGGACGCCCAACCGTTCTGCAAAGGGGGGACAGTTACCCCATGTGTAGATTTTGCTCGTCTTGTGTAAATTCTTGAGTACCAAATCCTTCAGATTCAGGACGTTCAGGTTCTGTACACTTAGGGGCATCTTGTCCCTCTGGCTGTTTGGATTCAATAAGGATGAGAATAGGCCTGATACAGTGAGTACAACCATTGTGTCACGCCAATCATTATTAGGAAAGAAAATAGGCCTAATGTGCTCATTACCTCTGATGACTGGGAATCTTGATGCCCATGTCCTCCTGTCATTGCTGCACAACAATCCGCCACCACACCCGCATATCATCACCGATCAGCCCAGGCCTGCCCCACATTCCCGCGCACTTACTTCATCCCCTTCGATTCCTGCCCTCTACATACATCACAACCTCAAACCTTCTCCCAAGTCAGTGCCCTCACCACATTCTGGTGCCCTCACCACATTGTCCTACCATGCCCTGTGGAGAGGAGGGGAGAGGAGAGGAGGAAAAAGAGAAAGCCCGCGGAAGGGAAGGCGAACGCAGGAGAGGAGGAGAAAGAAAAGAGAAAGCCGCGGGAGGTCAGGGGAGAAAGATCGTGGAGCGAAAAAAAAAAAAAAAAAAAAACAAACATACAAAACGACGATTCCATGATTCGATCCCGGGATGCATCGCGGCGGAATCACCATTCTTACCACTACACTATCCCTAAAAACTCAACAACCCCCTCCTGTAAAATTATATTTAAGGTGTTTTAAACCCCCCTCTGTATGTATAATGTTGTACATGGGGGGGTTTAAAATACCCCCTCATGTGCACGCACGTGGCTGGTACATTTAATGAGGAGTGCACCCCCCGGGCTGGCAGTGCAGTGGTAAGCAGACTGGGTTTCATATTGAACCTAAAATTATTCTGGAACTTAATGATGGCAGCCAATTACCTCTACACCTGATTATATGTTTCTCTTTCCTTCTTCGACCTTTACCCTGTGAATATGCATATTGAACTTCTTGCTTGAAAATGTAAATGATTGTTGCATGGTCTTTCTACAAAATGAGTTTTTATTGGGTCCTGGGGATGTGTACTGACCTGTGCAGCACTCCGCTGTAACCCCCAATCTCAATCATAGGCCATCTTTGCCAGTTTTCAATGATAACATTTGGGCTACGTCTGTTTTCTAGGAAATATACACTAACCTTCCCCTCTTAGTTTTACAGGCACTAGCGAATCATAATCATACTTCATAGGAATATTGTGTCAACATTAGATATCATTAGAGTTTTCATTGCAACCATGCGCACCGATTCTCTGCTTCATGGGCAATCTGACAGCCTAGATATGTTCCGACCCATATTGTGGATACTGTGTGCAGGCTGGCCTGCATGAACAAATCAATTTTGAAAGAGTCTCTACTAATTCTGGTCATCTTCAGTGATTAATATAATAGGTAGTGCCACTCTAAAAAATGGAACCTTTGGCAGGCTAAACTAGGTTACTGATGTCGATCTAATTCTAATTGTGATAATTTATTGGAAGGAAGACCGTCATGTTAAACAGGCTTGCGGGAAAGGCAGAAAATGAAGTTGAACATAAAAGGATGATCTGAAGGGCCAACGTACAATTGGCAGTGGACTGAAATTTAAACTAAGGGTGGGGAGCCTACCTTTGAACAATAAACATATGCAACACCATGGGGATGACCCACCCCTTTTTGTGCAAATTGAATGTAGTTCTCAGAATTCGTCGCTAGTAGTGCGAAGCAACGCGAAGCCCTAGTCATTACATTTGCTTCAAGAATCGTGGAGTAGCCTAGTGGTATGGACGTACTCGTGGTGTGTAGGTGGTCTCGAGTTCAAATCTGCGCAGCGATTTTTGAAGTTTTCGAAAAACTCAAGATTGCATGGTGATTTAAACCCACGATGGGTACGTGACAATGCTAATCCTTACCACTACACTACCCTCTCAATCATGCTAACCTATTGATGTAGACTTATATTTAAGGTATTGTTTCCCCCCCCTATGTATGTATAATGTTGTACGTGGGGGGGTTAAAAATACCCCCTCCTATGCACGCATGTGGTTGGTACAGGTTGGCTCAGGTGCACCCCCAAGCAACTTGGTTGTCCCTACATAAGAGGTGGACAGAGCACTGAGTGCCGGGGGTTATACCTGGTTCAAATTCCCGCTCCATAATTGTATGTCTGCTTCATCATGGGCCAAGAAGAGGATATTTTCCTTTCACTGTAATTAAGGCGTCTGAGGGTTGCTTCTCCCGTCTGTAAAATAAATAAAGCCCAGCTTTCCTTTGATGCTCCTAGAGAAAAAGGGGCAGTATGTAGTGCTAGTAGAATTCAGCACTGGTTCTACTTCTGTTCATAGGCTCTGTAGCTTCTCCCGGTTCCATTCTCTTCCTAATTCTCTACTTGCTGCTCTTTTTCCGTCTCTAAATCTGAACTGTTGGCTCGGAGTGAAACCTCAATTCTCTGCCTCCATGGCTATGTAAGGTTATTTTTTCCTTACCTTTACGCTGTTCTGCAATAATAATAATAATAATAATAATTCTAAGACAATTAAATTAAAATTTCTGATTTTTTTATTTTATTTTTATTTTAAAGGCGAAGGCCAGATTACAACAACCGAGTTCAAGCAAGCCTAAGGCACCCTACAGAGAAGGAAACAGGGAAAAAATAACCCTGAGAGGGCCATATAGGCAAACTAAGAGGATACCACCCCGTAACCAAACAAAGAGGGAGAAGATAAGAGAAGAGGGAAAAAACCTGTCACTAAGGAAGAGAGAAGTAAGGTAGAGCGAAATTATCAAACTCCGGCGAAGTCCAAGTGAGCATTGCTCTTGCGAGGGCGAATCCGCACATGACGCCAATTGACCTCTCCCTCCTCAGCCTCAGGCATTGGACTGGGACTCCCATGCCAGGGGATGTAAAAACTTACTTTCAACCTTTTTAAATAAGGTGGTTCTTCAAAAACATGAAGGGAATTTCTTAATGAACAAGCGGCTAGTCGCGTATTGGCTCCACCAGGCTAAAACTCTTAAGTTGAAAATTTCCCCAAAAATATTATATTGAAATATATCATATTCACATATTCGATTTTACCTTATTTTTATCTTTTTTGCAAGGGCGTTGGCGTTTACTTTATATTCGAATTATATGTCAAACATATTCTGCATAAGAGGGAAATTTATTTATTTATAAAGTCGGGGACAGAGGTCCTGGCACAACTTTATTGATGTGTGAATTAAATATTGATGTATGATATTACAATACTGATCTTTGAATTTACTAGTTATTAAAATACTTGTTCTGGCTGAAATACTGAAATACTTGCTGAAAAACTCGCTGAAATACTGAAATACTGAAATAGATTCTAAAATAGAGTCCCAGTGAACGTTCCTAAGATTTCAAGCTGCACATCCACTTGCTGGATCAGATCACAAAAAACCTTGTCTAAATAATATGCATTGGCTTCATGGCATCAACCATTGGGGACTACATACATAAGCCCTACCTCGTGCTCCAATCACTCGCAACTTCCTGTATTCAGAGAGAATACCCTGGACAATGTAAAGATTGAGAGAGAGAATGTACTCATAAGACGTAAAGGGAAGCTTGAGTAAACAGGCAAGTCCAGACTGTTTTTATGATGACAAAAGATGGACACTTGAGAAGCAGATGGAAGAGAGTCGAACAGTTGCAGCACTTACACTGCAGTCAGGGGAGCCACCATGGCTCTCAACATTGCAAACACATACAAACGTTATGAGGTCGGGCTTCACCCCTTCCCCCCATCATTTGCTCATAGGTCTCTAGAGCCTCCATCCCGCGCTCTTGCTCTGCATACCCTGCAAGCATCGCACTCCACGACACCACATCTTGTTCAGCCTGCATAATGTTGAACACTCCCTTTGCATCCTCGATGCCCCCACATTTGGCATACATGTCCACCAGGGTAGTGTTCAGAATGACATCTGGTAATCTGACGGGCATTCACCTTTTTGCTTGGGTTGTCCCACCATTGATTGGGGTCAGAAAAGTATTCATTCCACAGCTTCTACTCAATTATGTTACCTGTTTTTGGATACTTTCCTGTTGTCACATTGGCAGTATCATGTCAAAGTCACTCCAAACTAGATTCACTCAACCAGCTAACTTGAAAAATTCAACATGGAAATTTAGGCCGATTCTGATAAGAGGGAAAAACAGGGTCAAATGTGTTGAAGAAGGTGTCTTCATTAGCAGTGCCTGATTTTATCAATTGTGCCGCTGCTGCTGTGGCTTCTAGTTGACCATCTACCCATGCAGGTTTCTTGTAGCGATTGATCCACAGGGATTCATAGGTAATCTTGTGCTTGAAATCTGGCCCTCTTGGATGAATTGGGACCCACACTCTATCCCTTTATCTTCAGCTATCAATGCCTCTGCACAAATCATGCATACATCTTTGCCTTGCTGCTAGCAGCTGACAATGACAGCCTAGATTTTTTCTAGGAAAACACCCAAACCCTACTTATCACACTAGTTCCTATGCTACTTGCGTTGCTTCCAACAGACATTCACCTTTTTGCCTCGGTTGTCCCACCATTGACTGGGGTCAGAAGAGTATTCATTCCACAGCTTCTCCTCGTCTCTGTTACCTGTTATTGGATACTTTCCTGATGTCACAGTGGCAGTATGATGTCAAAATCACTCCAAACTATCAAAGATTCACTCAACCAGCTAACTTGCAAAATTCAACATGAAAATTTAAGGCCGACTCTGATAAGAGGGGAAAACAGGATGAAATGTGTTGAAGAAGGTGCCTTGAGTAGCAGTGCCTGATTTCATCAATTGTGCCGCTGCTGCTGTGGCTTCCAGTTGACACATCTACCCATGCAGGTTTATTGTAGCTATCCTTCCACAGGGAATCATAGATAATCTGGAGCTTCAAATCCGGCCCTCTTGGATGAATCTGGACCCACACTCTATCCCCGTTCCTTCAGCACGACGTGAAGTTCTTCCAACAAACACCCCAACCCTACTTATTACAGTAGAGTCCAATTCTAAATTGCATTAGCTTTTCTGTAATCCAACAGGCATGCACCTTTTTGCCTCCATTGTCCCATCATTGACTGAGGTTGGAAAAGGGTTCATTCCAAAGCTTAGTAAAAGCTTTGATGTAAAATTAAACAAGAGAAATTTTAGATAAATGGTAATGTAGCAGGAAGGTATATGACCTACAAAAACCATGCCAAGATACCACATAGCCAGCATTTGCAGGGACTGCGATTTTCTCACTTTGTTTCTGAGCCTAGACCCTGTCTCTTGCATGTTCACTTCCTTGCATCTTCTGACATTAACATTAATGAACACATCTCAGTTCAGAGGTTCCAGAGCTGATACCTCTTCAATGCTTCAGCATTTCCTTCCCATCTGTCTGCAAATTGCTCCTGTAGTCTGCCCAACAGAGCAGACACCCTGGTTAAGCCGCTGGGCTCCCAATGGTTAATTCTGAGTCAATGCCCAACTCATATCACACCAGTCCCATGTAGTGTTTATATGCATCCGCCCATCCACCCACCCACCATGCGGTCATAAGTGTGAAATGGCATACAACTAGAACAAGGTGGTTTTGGCAATGCTGTTACAACTCACTGCATAGGTCCACCAAGGCTAGCAATGAAGGCAAAGAATGTGATTTTTGGTTGAACCCCACTGTTGACATTTCATCAGTTTGAAACATGTTCCCAAACAAACACATTTTCTTGTAAAAGCACCATTCCACCATTTTGTCCAAGTATTCGGGGGCCATCCTGATCTAGCCCATCTATTTCTTCCCTGGATTGCCACCTCTCAAACAACTGATCATTATCTGACTAGTAACTCCAGCCTTCATCCCTCCACAAAGCTTCTTGCAATAAGAAAAACAAGAGTTGAACAACAAACTTGCAAGCAGTCTCTCTTTCACGAACTTCATATCTCATCTTAACACAACAGGGGACAGCATTCCACACCTTCACAGCCACCTCCTCACCCCCCACACTCACCATTTTCCATTTATGGACATGCACCCTTGTTTGACAAATGATGCAAACTGCAGGCCACCATCAACCTATGTCAAAGTCACTCCAAACCACCACAGATCCACCCAACGAGCTAACTTACAGAATTCGATATGCACATTCAGGGCTGAGTCTGATGAGAGGGCAAAACAGGCTGAAATAGGTGGAAGAAGAACTCACCACATTGTCCTCGACCTTGTGTCATGACCCATGGAGGATTCAACCGACCATCAACCCAAACGGACCTCTTGTGTGTGCTGCTTGTGTCTCTAGTCAGGTAGTGTCGGATTGGTCTGTGAGAACCACCACGGTGCCGCTGAGCGGCCAGTGGTAGAAACACAGGAAAATACACAGATATGTCTATCCATATATACTATATATCTTTCATTTATGGGTCTTTATTTATGAATATTTAGGTAGGTACTATCTATGTAGGTACTATCTAGTGGAGGTATATCAGGATCTTACTCATTTTTGGTGGTCTCTCCCTTGTAGGGAGGAGCCAACAAAAAAGGAGGGACAGGTTCACTGTGGCCCACAAGTGGGAGGCCATCCTGATTTTTGCATATATTCCGGTCGACGACCGGATGTTGCCGGTTGTGTGGTGTGCGTGAAGGGCCGTCGTGGCGCCCACCGCGTCACTTGTTACCCGAGGTAGCCGGTAACCGGTCTCCGAAGGCCCTTGCGCCTGAGGCCACTCGAGCTTGAAGATTTATCCGGTGCCTTGTAATCTTGAATGCGCGAGAACGATTGATGGGGATTGACGGTGTGCTCTGCTGCCAATTGAATTCTGTGATGCTGTCTGGCCAGGGAGAGAGACGAACAATCGAATGTGAATGGTTTTGATTTTATGAGTGAGGTGTGGTGTGCGTAGGAGAAGAAGACGGCTATCCAATGATGTCCCGCTCTCGCGTTTCTGGTCACCATGGTTGGAAAGAAGCTTGGATGTGATGCCCGGAGGCTGGAGGGGTGGAGGTAATTTAATTTTCTCCTGCGGTGGTAGTGGTCACCATTCGTGGCAAGAATCGTGCAGCTGTCTTCGAAGCCTGCGTCGGGAGCCCCCTGTTGTAAGGATTCGCTGTATCTTGTTCTGGCTTCTGTGTTGAGTGTCGAATTTGTGGACTAGACAAGCTCAATGTGGATTTTGGCTTGCCGGGGTGCTTCACAGGTCCCGCACGGCCGGAGGTTCTCAAAAGGCCTGCAATTCTAGTCAGTATTGAGTGAGCTGTATTGATGCTTATTTGTTTCAGGGTAAAATCAGCTCGCTGAACAATTTGTCGAAGGTGTGTAGCGGCCAGCATTTACAAAGCTTCCCTTTTGGAGCATGTTTTGGCTCTCACCGCCTCTGTTGCGATGGACGGCGTCTCTGCTCTCGCATTCGTTTGGAGAGCTTGTCTGTCACATTCAATCAAAGGGATTAAACGTTCTTCGTTCCGGTTATGAAGATTCTGAAGAATTACAAGTACTTAGGGTTTGCTCGTGCAGGTATGTAGGCAGGCAGGCAGGCAGGCAGGTGATTGGGAGTACAAAGGATGTTTCTGCATAGGCTTCTGGACATAGTGCAATGGAGCAATCAGATTCGCGAGATGAATCCACAGGTGTAACCAAGTTTGGCCCCAATCAACCACCTCACAGGGGGCCTTCGGAACCCACTCCCTTCGCTACAAATGATGTAGATTCTGATTTCAGTGATGGCCTTTGTCCGGGAGAAGTGACATTGAGGCAATGGCTCAGCAGACTAGGGCGTGAAGTGGATAGATTTGAAAGCTTACACATTTTTAGGCAGGTCTTAGACTTTGTGGATCTTGCCCATATGCAAGGTGTGCTACTACGGAACATTCGCCCATCCTGTTTCTTGCTTTCGCCGTTGAATCGGGTCGCATTCATCGACTCTCCCAGCACTCGCTCAAGTTCGGACCGGTCACCGGACCACTCGCCTGGGAGGGCGTCAACCTCAGCGGAGGAAAGATACACTGGCGGAGATGTACCAAGGAGTCACTCAGAGTCCATGGTGGAGCCACCAGTGGAGGCGTCAGGTTCCTGGAGGCCCCCAAACAGGCCTGAGGGAGGCCCTCGGCGATCAGAGGGAGGAACTTCTAGACAAGAGGGAGCGGTATCGGTATCTGGTGGATGGATTCGAGAGTGGAGTGGCAGCTCAGCGTCTGACTGGTGTGGAGAAAGAAGGCCGGGAATGAGGGCTTGCGCAGAGTCTTCAGAAATTGAATCCTCATCAGGGAAGCGGTCTGAATCTGAATCTGGCGACGACACAGTGGTGAGGACTACCGACCATCGTTTCCCGCAGAAACAAGTATTACTTATGGAGCAGACCTGGTATACAAGTCCAGAGGAGCTCACAGGGGGGACAAGCATATTTTCTTCAGATATATATAGACTAGGGGTACTCATGTTTGAGGTAATTCTACCCTCGATTCTGCCCGGTCAGGTTTTTTTGTATGTGTGTTGTAGTTGTATCTTCACAGCTAGTAGTAATACCACCATGCAAGGAAACAATGGCTTGGTGTATTTCTGGCTAGTGATCTGTAACACCTTTGCATGGTTTCTATGAGCAGTTGTTTTGTACTTTTGAATCGGAAATGGAGCGAACAAGAGTTATGGCAGACCTGCGGCACCGCATTCTTCCTCCTCATCTTCTATCAGAATGTCCGAAAGAAGCCTCTTTCTGTCTCTGGCTGCTGCACCCAGAGCCATCTTCCAGGCCAAAGGCAAGGTGGGCGCGTTGACTTCTTGAGCTCTTGATAGATACTATCCTAAAGACATGGTGTCAAGTCTCTCAACGGTCTTTACAGTCGACCATCTGTTTGTTTCACACTGTATTACTGATATGATATCCTCAGATATCTATTATTTTGTAAGGTAACCAATGCAGGAATTAGCCAGTCTCAGCATTTGTGCCTCGGCAGAAAACCAGAGTGGTGAATGTCTCAAGGGGTCAGTTTTCCCACAAAATGTACTGCATGGTCAATCTGTTGTTGGTTGGAATGGGCTTGTGTTGCAGAAATTTGACAAGCACTCTTGATGGCATGCAGGGAATTACTACATTGTGAGCTTTTAACTGAAGCAGGAGAAGCATTAGCAGAGAGACAGGCTGCAGTATGTTTGGAGGAGAAAGAGACCGAGTCAGAGGTATTGTTGGACTTTTTGGTCCGGATGGAGCACCAGAAGCAAGACCTAGCCCAGAAGTTGTCGAACGATGTAGCTCGCCTTACTTCTGACATCCAAGAAATTGAGAGAAGGCGTCTTCTGTTAAAGAAGAAATGGGCATGGCCAACATCTGCTGAGAAGGCTGATAAGCTGAAAAGCACAGGTAGCAAAACTAATGGGGTTACATGGTCCTCAGCAAACCTGCAAGAGAGGAAATCAGGACTGTTAGGGAAGAGACCACAACCGGAGGGCCTCAGTGCAGGCAATGAGAAAGGTGTTGTTAGTAGCGATGAACAGGGTAGATTGCTCGGTAAAATGTCATCGAAGAGTGCTCGATTTATGACCAATTTTAGCCATTTAGAACGAGTCTACTTTGCCATGGATTGGAGAGCTGGAAATCCTGGGATGGTGTCAACCAAAGCACTTACAGGGCAAGGAGCACGTAGTCTGAGTATAGGATGTTCTGCAGATGGAGAGAAAGAAGGGGGAGGCAAGGAAGAGGACTGGCTGGGCTGTTTCTTTGACGGTTTGTCGAAGTACGCACGTTACAGCCGATTTGAAGTGAGGGCCACATTGCAGCATGGGGACCTGTTGAACACAGCAAATATGGTGTGTTCTTTGGGTTTTGATCGGGATGAAGAGTTTTTTGCAACTGCGGGAGTGTGCAAGCGAATCAAGGTGTTCGAATGTGATTCTGTGCTGAATGAGCATGTGGACATCCACTACCCCGTGGTGGAGTTGTTATGTCGATCCAAGCTCAGCAGTGTTTGCTGGAATGGCTACATCAAGAGCCACCTTGCCTCATGTGACTACGAGGGTGTAGTTCAGGTCAGCATTCCAAACTGCTGGTGGTATTAGAGAGGTCTGGTTTCGGATTTCTGTGTGGTCTCGGACTGAAATACCAAAAGGAAGAACTCCTGAGTAGCCTGTCAGGAATGCACTTCTATAGATGAAGCTCTCAATTTACTTTGTTCTATAATTTCACTATTTTGGAAGGCAAATGTGGTTATGTCACCATGCACCATGCCTCAATCACATCATGCCATATCATATCATATCATACCCTAAGTTAGTCCCAATGACTAAAAAACAATGCTAACGCATGTAGAGCACTTGCCTTGTGGCAATTTTCTCATAATTGGATGTTATTTTGCTAGTTTTCTTCCTTGATATGTCTCTGGGTCTCTAGGTGTAAACTTAGAGGTTCATGCTCGACACTATTACAGGGTTTTGGGTTGTGCCAGTGTGGGCTACTGCATGAGAGACTTAGAAAAAATACATCACAACGCCCATCCAGAGCTAACAAAGTGGAAAAACCTATGTAGATTGGCATCGCACTTTAGTTGTGGCAATCCTATTGGCTGTCTATCAATGGTAGGTGGCAGCCCATTCGCCGAAGTGAACCCTTGTTATTCTAATATCTAGTGTGCTATGGGATAATTGGTTTATTAAGTTGTACTCTTGTTCTCCGCTCTTACCTCGTATCAAGGGAAAGCAAGTTAGCAGTGCACTTGTATATCAATCTTAAACTTGGTGTGGGCCACCAGTTGTGGGATACCAGCACACAACAAGTGCTGATGGAGTATGAAGAACACGAGAAGCGTGCTTGGTCTGTGGACTTCTCTCGGGCCGATCCAACCAAACTGGCCAGTGGCAGTGATGATGGCACTGTCAAGTTGTGGAGCATCAATCAGGTTTGGCTGCCTATCTGTGTTTCTTTTGGATCTCCACATGTTTAATAGGTCCTTGGACATTGTCGAGTTTTCATGTGGTATCAGTCAAGGTTAAGCATTTTGACCCCAAGACATGCTGCAAATCATCTCAAGAGCTGGAGTGCTGAAATAGAGAGGTCAGAGCAGAGGAAATCCGACAGAGCTACAATCAAATACTTTACAAATATTGAACTAGGGTATCGGTTCAGAGTTTGAGACCTATTATGATGCGTTGCACTTGAAATAGTGATGCGTTGGCTTCCTTCATGTTCACTGGAGGCCCTCAGCAGAAATAGGCAGAGTAGGCACTACCAACTGAACAAGTCTATAGTGTACATCGTGAATGTTGAGCCTGAAGTGTGTGGAAATTTGCCTTGATTTCATTGCAGGAAAGCAGCGTAGGGACTATAAAAACCAAGGCCAATGTGTGTTGTATACAGTTCCCACCGGACTCAGGACATCAACTTGCATTTGGTTCAGCAGATTACAAGACATATTGCTATGATTTACGCACCACAAGGATTCCATTGTGCATCCTGGCGAGCCACAACAAGGCAGTAAGCTATGTTAAGTTTGTGGACCCATTCACACTTGTTTCCGCCTCCACAGACAACACACTCAAGCTGTGGGATCTGACACGGGCCAATACAAATCCTGGGGCTCACACTGCATGTTCTCTCACCTATACTGGACATACCAATGAAAAGGTAATGTATCACATTGTGATGTCAATGTTTCTGCTTTAAGCTTACAGTCTAGAGTTCACTCCCCTGCTTCATGGAGGCTTACCTGTGTAAGTTGTTGTTTGCTCTTCAGATTGATAATGTTTGAATGCTATTTAGGATCATTGCCCTGTACATGGTGGATGCCATGCCCTCTTTTCAAGCTGCCATTAATCCTCAAATATGCTACAGAATTTTATTGGACTTTCAGTTGTGGATGGGTATATCGCATGTGGATCAGAGACAAATGCGGTAAGCCTACACCCACCTCGTCTTGTTCCTGCCATGTACCTGTCGGCTTTCCTTTGGGGGGGGTTGTCCTTTTGAATGGAACTCACAGAAGTCCAGGGGTCTTGTTCTGCTGTTGGCTTTGATTTGCGTAGCTTGTTTGGGCAGTGGTTTGGGCACCGCATTTGTGTCTAATGAATCGCAGAGTGTTGGACAAAGTGCAGCTGAGGGTAGCAGGTTTTAGGTTAATAGGTGCCAGGGGAAATTCTCTGATGCGGTCAAACGTTGTGATGGCATATGCAGGTTTTTGCATATCACAAGTCACTTCCAATGGAAATGGCATCCCACAAGTTTGGGTGCACAGATCCTATCACAGGACAGGAGACTGAAGAGGATGTTGGGCAATTTGTCTCGAGTGTTTGCTGGAGAGGAAGGTCACAGACACTAGTGGCTGCAAACTCCTTGGGAAATATTAAGGTTTTGGAGATGGTGTGAGCTTTTCTATGGGGATCAGTGATACTGAGCTATGTTTCTCTGATCCTCTGGGGCTTACACATCGTTGGATCTTTTGGGTACCATTGTGCAATGGCCCAAGGAACAAGTCAGCGGTGGATCATCTCTTGTTGCTGAAGCACCTTGTCTACCCCTTTTTGTTACAGAAGCTACATTGAATGTGCGAGGAGTGGTCATTTCTGAATGCAAAACTTCCTCAGTAGAATTACCATCGACACTCTATTGCAGTGACCTGCTGTTGTAAAGTGAAGAGGGTATTACCTTCTGATATTGAGGTTAAACTTTGCTGGTCTGTTGTGGTCATGTCCCTACATATCCTTGCTTCTTCCTTATCTGCGATTGACTTGGTTCTTATGGATTTTTACGCTCCATCTCTGAGTTGGCCTCTTGGTAATAACAAGGATGCATTTTATGTTAGCTGGCCATGGATGTATTGTCGGGTGTGAAGAAATGAACTGGTCTATTCGAACCCTTCCCCATAATCTAGATGGAGGGAAGGAGCACAGAATTTATGCCACCACTTGAAGTCCCGTATTTATCTCTAGACCTCATTGTACCTCTTCAACGGAAAAGGATTTGCGACATGCATTGGCATGTGTTTTTTTTTTTTTTGACAGAACAGGGGACAGTGGCCCTGTATAAATCTTTATTAACAATTGTTTGGGGAAAAAAATTAAAACCCCTATTACACCATGAGGCACACACACCTTAGTCTGTGAACAAATGAACTGTACCTCCTAGAGTAGGAGAAACGTCTAGAAACAATGTAAGCATGTGTCCTCTACTCAAAGCACTAAAGTAAGGTAAGGTGGACTGATTCTCTGAAGATTGAAGGGTGAAAGGCCTGGAGGTGAAGTCACTGGAAATGTCTGGCCAGAGAATCTTGTAGAATTCCACAGAGATCTCCCTCCAGAGGAGAGGCTGCCTGAGGGGTGAAAATCCTGGGTGCGTGTTGGAGGCATGATTCTTGGAAAGGCGATGGGTGGAGGCTGGAGAGGTCGCTTTGGAAAAGGGTTTTGGGCAGAAGAAAGTTGGGCCATGGCTCTAGGGGTTGTGGCAGAGGTGCCAGTGGCTTGGTCCATTAACTCTGTCATGCATCGAGAGGCTCTCCTCAACTTAGTCTTGTCAAAGAAATACTTGGACATCTTCTCGCCTTTGGTGGACCAGTGCACCCCAACTGCCTGGAGTTTCCATTGGCGTTCTTCCATCTTGAAATGGATGTCCAAGTTGTTTCTAGCCTCTACATAGGTCTGGTAAGTGTACGCATCGCAGCGGGGAGATTCCAATCTTTTTTGGCAGACTGTCAGGCATTTTGTAAGGGCAGTCACTTTCCATTTTCTGATAGCAGCCAAGGCTCTGCTCATGCGCTGGCCTTCCACGTTCACAGCTCGAAGCTTAGCTAGTAATTTATCAGTTGCATTTTGCAGGCTTGTCAAAGTACCTGCTTGTGTAGGGGAAGTTTTAGGAGTAGGCTATTGAGCTTATACAGTCGTCTTCCTCTTTTCTGCGCCGCCGGGATGGTAGTAGTCAAGGATATAGGGGCATGATCGAACCCATGGGGATTGGTTGCTGGAGCTATCTTTTGGTCCATTGCACAAGGCTGAATGAGATGTAAGCTCTGTCCAATCTTACCATGTGTAGGTCTGCTAGAGATCTATTGTTGGTCCAGGTAAAGGTAAGGTGGCATGTTTTGTTTGGTTTCACTTCACATGTGTTTATGTTTTTTTATGTAGGCTCTTCTAAATTTGTAGATAAATAATGTAGTAAACCTTCCCAAGGCCACGGTGCAACTCTGTAATGTGAGTTCAATGCCCCTGATCCAGGCCACACTTGGCCCGCTAGCTTTGAACAAGTAAGGTTGGATTGGCACTCCAAGTGCTAGTGAGTAAATGCTTTGGTGGGATAAGAATGCGGCATTATCCACTAAATCCACACAAAATGGGAGAAAGAGAGAGAGGGGTTTGGCCAAGTAATATGTATGCTGATTTATTAAGAAGAGCTAGCAACCTTAAGAAAATGTCTTGGGTCATTTGTATGATTGCTTATCATCGTGTCCTCCTTCCCCCAACACAGCAAGTGCTTTTTCTTTGAGAAATACCACCCCATGGCATCCCCGCTCCCCTCCTCTTCTGAGAGCTCCATAGTTTCATTGTCTTTTGTTTCCACCTCAATAAGCTTGTCATCATCTATGTTTCCCAGCATTGGTACATCTGCACCCACCTCTTGCACTTACATGCCAATTCAACATTCTGCAATTCAACTTTTTATACTGGATCTGAGGGATTCCAACAAAGAAAGTTGGCCCTTTCAGCTCTCTATGGTGAAAGAAGGGTGAGGAAAGAAAAAACAAATTTCCACAAGGCCAAGGGGTAATCAACTTGGGGGCAGCATTTCTCTTATATAATACATTGTGGTGTGAGTGGCATCCATGAGAACCTAAGTTGAGCATGTATGATGAGGGTACCATGAAGACCAAATGCATGTTGAATGAGTGTTGGGCGAATGAATCCAAAGCATAGTAGCAATTGAAAAATGACATGAAGTATCAAGAGTTAAACACAAGATCATTTGCAATTGAGGCACTCGCTATACCACCAAGCCAAGAAGAATCAATACAAAAATGTACATAAAGTATATACTTACTAGGGCTTCGCGTTGCTCCGCACTACTAGCGACTAATCCTGAGAAGTATGTTCAATTTGCACAAAAAGGGGTGGGTCATCCCCATGGTGTTGAATCTGTTTATTGTTCAAAGGTAGGCTCCCCACCCTTAGTTTACAGCCCACTGCCAACTGTACATTGGCCCTTCAGATCATCCTTTTAAGGTCTTCATGCTCAACTTCATTTTTTGCCCTTCCCGTTGCTCCGCACTACTAGCGACGAATTCTGAGAACTACGTTCAATTTGCACAAAAAGGGGGTGGGTCATCTGGTGTTACATACATACATCCCGGATTTCATTGTTTTTCGCAAGAAAAATGGCAAACATTTCACTGCCAAATGTATAAACTGTCTCCCTGAAGTCTATCACACACTTGCTTCCCTTGTTTGAGGAGAGCCACTCAAGAATGCTGTACAGTAAATGAAGTTTTCCAGAAATCTCATGAAGTTCTTTGGAGCAAGTCTGCCACCAGGCTCATTCATGGGCCTTGAACAACGAGTGAAAATTATTGTCATATGCAAAGGTTAGTGGGATCCATTTGAACCCTGATAAGCAGAGAAGGGTTAACTGGATATGTACTTTTATATTATACCAATATAATCCACTTATTTTATTTTACTCCACAAAATATTTTATACTAAATACACTAAAGAGTTATATTACTAATTCTTAGCCAGTCCATATCAGTGAGGCCTTGTGATGGCATGGCACTGACTTCATCATTTGCCTCCATGACTGGCCGGTCGTCCAAACTTTTGCAGGATTATTATGGATGAAAGTAGATTTCACACTTTGCAATTCTAGCCATCAGTTGTGATACATGTCATTATACTAATTCATCGCCCATTAAAAACAGTTTAGATTAACTTCAAAATATTATATAGATATGTGAATTTATTTTATTTTATTTTCCACAGAGCGAAAAGGTTTGTTAAAAAAGAGGGGAAAAAGTTAAATCATTGAGGCGGTTACACACTGAAAACCAACGGAGGGCCTAGCCACCTCAAGCTACAAACCCAAAGGTCAGGGAAGACCAAAGGCTAAGAACCAGCAAAAGCTGCCGAGAGATCAACAACCAACCACACATCACATAGAGATAGAAACGTGAAGACATTTAGGTCGAACATTGAACAGAGAAGCAGCAAAGTAGATCCTAAAACAGTACGCGGGACTGGGAGGAGGCAGGGAGATGTTTCCCGTTAATGTCTCTGGCGCTGGATAAGCGATGACGATCCATGAGATCACATCCTGTTGAGCCACATTACAAAACACTCGAGGCATTCTTCATGCTACCACATTTGGCATATAACATGTCAATAAGGGCAGTCCCCAGAATGATATCTGCAACTCCAGTTTCATTCATGGCAGCATGGACATCTTTACCTGTTTTGCTCATAGATCTGAAGAGCCTCTCTGCCACAACCATGCTGAGCATATCCTGCAATCATGGTGTTCGACCATGCCACCACATCTTGTTGAGTCATTTTGTCAAAGCAGAAGCATAGGATGCGCATAGGATAAGCGGATCAAGCTCGCAAATTTCTGAAGGGGAAGTTGACAATCAAGTTTGTGAAGCCAAGATTGTCCGTCTATCCAGCTAAGCTGCAAATACTGTTGAGCCTCTGCGTCGCTTAGTTTGTGGGACCATGGCACACGCTGAGCCTGATTCGATCCTGGCCCTGTACAGTCAACCAAAACTCGCCATGCACCAGAGGGTTTTCCCAAATGGACTGTATATCACTACTTCTGATGTCCATCGTAAGCAAGATGGCTGGAGTAAAGACTACGTACCACTCTCTTTGGGAGTTACCCCAATCTTGCCATCCGGCAGGAATGATGATGTCGTCCATGTAAGTATAATGTAGATTGTTCGCGAATATGGCCCCCAGGCGCACACTAAACCTGTGCCAGTGATCACACAATTGATAAACACAAACCTTGTGTTCTCATACGGGATTGACTGCTTCTGTGCCGTAAGAGATCCTGAACTGCTGGCATGCAACTCACAGTTCTGCGCAACAGACAGCCCATCTGGATTAGCTTTTCAAACTACTGGGGTTCCGAAACTAGGTCAGATTAAGGTAGGTCTGTGGAGATTACGGAGGCCTTCAAACCAACCACTTATGAATGATTATTCCTCAAGAAAAGCCCCAGTAAGAGAGCTCCATGCAGAATACTTCGAAAGACCTCTCATTTGAGAGCTGCTAGTCAAAATGGTTGGCTGCAAGCCTACTTTTTACAATCTTGCTCAAGCTTCGTTGTTTCAGCATTCGAGAGATAGAGATACTGGCTTACTTGGAACACTGACTGCGTATCTCCAAAAATGAAGTCAATAGAGTCACAAGGCAGGCAGTTGAAATAACTCATTCACGAACCTTACAGTGTGAGATAACATGCAAATCTAACCAAATATCACATGTACTAGAAAATCACATTCTGCCCCAAGAATCCCACTGGAAGGTGCATGAAGAAGTCTCGGAGCTAGAGGCTAACGTCAGCAAATATGCTCCGGTGGCATTCAACGACAGAAATCCTTCCATAGGGAATCATAGGTAATCTGGAGCTTGAAAATCTTGAGGCTGAGCCTGAAGCCTGGCCCACTACAGTATCCTAGGCATAATTTCTAGGTCTAACAGTGAGGAATCCTGTGAAGAATGGAAGGACACAGTTGGAAAAACTGTTCCTATAATTCAAGACAGCCCTGCTGAATTGGAGTATATTTCAAAGGCTTACAACGCTCCCATTAGTTCTTCGGAGAGATATGAGATCCATGACATAATCACATCAATGAATAGCCTCTACCTTGTGGCACCCCAGAAAGTTAAGCACTTACTTGGCACACAAACGTTATGTGGTCGGCCTTCCCCCATCATTTGCTCATAGGTCTCCAAAGCCTCCATCCCGCGACCCTGCTGTGCATACCCTGCAAGCATCGCGTTCCATGACACTTCAGCCATAGTGTTGAACACTCCCTTTGCATCCTCGATGCACCCACATTTGGCATACATGTCCACCAGGGCAGTGTTCAGAATGACATCTGGTAATCTGACAGGCGTTCACCTTTTTGCCTCAGTTGTCCCACCATTGATTGGGGTCAGAAAAGTATTTCATTCCAAAGGTTCTATTTTTGAGAGTGGCAATGCCTATTATATTAATCGTTAAAAGCAGGTGTGGCGGATTCTGCCACTTTTTCGGCCTAATTCTCAGGCCGAATGGGCAGGGATGGCCGATTATGCACAGAGGACGGCAGACCTACCACCGGGAGAGGATATAAAGGGGGCGAGCCTCAGTTGAAGGCCGGTGGGTTGATGGCTGATGACATGGGCCTGGGGCTCTGCAATCAATATGGGATAATCGAACCTCAATCATATTGCACCACGTAGCGGCGAGAATCCGCCACACCTGCTTTTAGCGCCAGTGAACGGGTCACGTTGGCCGACTCTGCCCTGTGCGCGGCCATAGGACTCGCCCTGACGGGCTCGCCCAAAGGCCGCTTACAGGGCAGAATCGGCCAAACACGGCCCGTTCTCTAGTACATTGAAGATGACAAAGGCTGAAATATCAGAATTAGTAGAGACTCTTTCAGAATTGATTTGTTCATGCAGGCCAGCCTGCACACAGTATCCACAATATGGGTCGGAACATATCTAGGACGTTGTCTGATTGCCCATGAAGCAGAGAATGAGCCCCGGTGGCATGGTTGCAATGAAAACTCTTGAGATCTCTAATGTTGACACAATATTCCTATGAAGTATGATTTATGATTCGCTAGTGCATGTAAAGCTAAGAGGGGTAGGTTAGTATATATTTCCTAGAAAACAGACGTAGCCCAAACGTTATCATTGAAAACTGGCCTATGATTGAGATTGGGGGTTACAGCGGAGTGCTGCACAGGTCAGTACACATCCCCAGGAAACAATAAAAACTCATTTTGTAGAAAGACCATGCAACAATCATTTACATTTTCAAGCAAGAAGTTCAATATGCATATTCACAGGGTAAAGGTCGAAGAGGGAAAGAGAAACATATGATCAGGTTTAGAGGTAATTGGCTGCCATCATTAAGTTCCTGCATAATTTTAATTTTAGGTTCAATATCTTACCACTGCAATGCCAGCAAAGTGCAAAGTCAACTCCAGACCTAAATTGGAAAGTATGAACAAAAGAGCACATGTAAGGAGTGTCACCATATTTGGACTATCAACATCTTGAAGAGACATAACTAGCAGCTAGACCTCTTCACTAATTTCATCAGCTATTAGGACCAACAAAAGTACTGACAAACTTTCTGAAGAATGGGTGTATTGATCTCTGGAAATCTTACTTCACCTAACTCCGTCTCCGTAAAACTTCCTGTCACAATTACATGAGGTTCTTGTGGAGAGTTTCCTTCTGGAGAGTATCCTTCTGAGCCGGTTTGCTTTCAAGCAAATCTTTTTCCTCACTCTCCATCTTGATACTCTCCATTGGCTTACATAAGCTCTAGTTCGGACCCCAACTTACCAAGACAAACCCTCAATCTCCTGTTAACTTAAAGAGGAGTGACCATGGGAACTCCCATTATACTGGGAAGCTGTAGAGGATACATGATAGATTTTGCATGGTTGAACAAACAGGCAAGACACAGACAAATGACAGCATAGATTTCCTTAATTTTGGGATGCAACTTGTCATCTACAACGAAGGTGTGCACCCTGTTGCCAACCTCAATGCAGAAGCAACCTGGCTCCTTTTCTAAACCCTCTAACCTTCATCATTTTCTCACCTTTGCAGTATCATCCCACCTACCAGCTGCAGCATAGATGTTTGATAACAACACATAAGTCGCGACATCCTGTTCATCCAACTTGAGGATAGATGTTGTCGCACGTTCAGCCATCTCCACATTGCCATGGATTCTGCAGGCACCAAGCAAGGCCTTCCACACCACAACATCTGGATTGATTGGCATTTTATTAATCGGGTCCACTGCCTCATCCAATTGTCCCGCACGTCCAAGAAGGTCCACCATGCAGCCAAAGTGCTTTACTATCGGAGTAACACCATGATCTTGACTCAGGGAATCGAAGTAGCGTCTTCCTTCATTCAGTAGGCCAGTGTGGTTGCATGAAGAGAGAACACATATAAAGGTGATATTGTCCGGCTTCAAGCCGTTCTTTTACATTCCTTCAAATAGTTGCAGGACCTCCCTATGACAACCATGCTGGGCATATCCTGCGATCATCGCATTCCACGACACCACATTTCGTTCAGTCACATTGTCAAATACTCCCTTTGCATCCTCAATGCATCCACATTTCGCATACATGTCCACCAAGGCAATGTCTAGAATGACATTTGGTACAATGCCAGCTTTGAGGATGTCACCATGCACCTCTTTGCCCTTTTCCAGGGCTGCCAGGCTTGCACAAGCATTGCAAACTCACACAACTGTGATGTTGTTGCGCTTCACCCCTTCCCCCATCATTTCTCATAGGCCTCCAAGTCCTCCTGCCCACGCCCCTGCTATGCATATCCTGCAAGCATGGCGTTCCATGACACCAAATCTCGTTCAGCCATATTGTTGAACACTCCCTCCGCATCCTCAATGCTCCCACATTTGGCATACATGTCCACGAGGGTATCGTCCATAATCACATTTGGTACAATTCCAGCTTTGGCGATGCAACCATGCACCTCTTTGCTCTTTTCCAGGGCTGCTAGGCTTGCACACACACTGCAAACACACACAAACGTGATGTGCTCGGGCTTCACCCCTTCCCCCATCATTTGCTCATAGGTCTCCAAAGCCTCCATCCCACGCCCCTGCTGTGCATACCCTGCAAGCATCGCGTTCCACAACATCACATCTTGTTCAGCCATAGTGTTGAAAACTCCCTTCGCATCCTTAATGCACCCACATTTCGCATACATGTCCACCAGGGCAGTGTTCAAGATGACATCTGGTACAAATCCAGCTTTGACAATGTCACCATGGACCTCTTTCCCCTTTTCCAGAGCTCCCAGGCTTGCACACGCATTGCAAATGCAAACAAACGTTATGCGGTGGGGCTTCACCTCTTCGCACATCAATATCTCATAGAACATCCTCTCAATCTGAGAAAATACCATGCAAAGTGAGGTCCGCAACAAAAAATACTGGTGAAATCTCCATTCAAAGATTCTCCAATTCGGTTCGTAGATCGACAGGATCCGAGTCATCAAATGCAAGGATTGCTGGCATGGATGGGATACATTCAGAAACATCATTCAAAAGACAAAGACAAGCATGTTGTTGTAGAGGCAATGGCTCTGGATCCTGGAAACGACAGCGCTAGGCTTCTTACAGCTATGCACGACGTGAACAAGTAAGTCATCCTAGAGACTCCACTGCCTCTCCAATGTCTTGTTGATCCCACCAAATAATGATTTTTTCCAATGCATTGTTTCCAATCTTTTTGCAGATCGACAGAGAAATCGCATGTGACAACAAGCTTGGTCCACACACTGTTCCGAATTTAGAGGATTGGTCTGATGAAGCTGGATGATTTTCGCACAGTACTCCACCCGGATAATCAAGAAGTGCGAAACAGGAAGAGCTGCAGGCACTTGGTATTCTTTGACTCGAGAGGCATTTCTGGAGTACATGTATGCGGTAAGGCCGAGCCTGTACTCACTTGCCACTCTGGGGGTGGTGTATATACATATATACATATAAATATAAAAATACATATATATATATATATATACAATATATAAATTAACCCATGGGAGGAGGCGGGGAGGAGCTGCGAGACGACTCCCAACGGTCGTCTCGACCTTTCCGAAGCTTGTTTCTGACCCTGCTCAACCCCGTAGCCACTGCAGATCACTCTAGGCATCCCCACCCCATGCGCAGATCTCATTTGATATACTTTTTAAGTTTTTCCATAGTTTTTTCAAGATTAGTTCCTTCAGTTGTTCATCCTTTCAACCCTCGTCCTTTCATCGCTCGCATAGTTACACGCATCATCCCTAATCGGACAGCGTCGTCTCTAACTTAAGGGATGCATAGTACTAAACAAGGTAGAGCACAATCTTGAAGTAGGCCCTTCTTTTTGCCCTACATCACATCAGGTGTTCGACTCTATGGCTCAACGGAATGTAGTCTCATGGAGTGCTATGATTGCAGGATATGCTCAGCAGCAATGTGGCAGGGAGGCTTTTGAGATGTATGAGCAAATGCAACCTCACAGGCTCACATTCATTTTTGTTCTTAATGCGTGTGCTAGGCTAGGAGTCTTGGACAAGGTCTCATGGAATGCCATGATCATAGGATATGCTCAGCATGGATGTGATGGTGGTAGGGATGCTTTCAAAATGTATGAGCAAATGTCTGACAATGTCACGTTCATTTGCATCCTAAATATGCGCGCAGCCCTAGGAACCTTGCAAAACAGTAAAGAGGTCCAAGCTGATATAATCAAAGCTGGTATTGCCCCATATATCAATTTGGAGAATGCCCTTATTCACATGTATGCCAAATCTGGAAGCATGAAGGAAGCGTGACAATTTTCAACAATGGAGCACTATTATCACAAGATATGCACAACATGGTTGTTCTATGGAGGCTTTTGAAATGTATGAGCAGATGCTACACAATGGGTTGACTCCTGACAGGGTCAAATTATAGATCTAACAAACCATGGGCTGTTTAAACTTGTCCAGCAGTGGTTATAATGGGTAGAAAATGGCATGGCACTGGCCACTGGGCTACATTGTTCCTATTATTTTTGGAATGAAAAATACAACAACATTCATAATATGGAGACCTGATACGATAATATGAAAAATAATGAAATACGGGATGTAAATATGTAAGACCCTGGGGATGACAATCCTTTTTTCTGAAACTTGAACATAGTTCTCAAAACTCGTCGCTTGTAGTGCGGAGCAACGCAAAGCCTTAGTTGTTTAAGTGTGATATGAGTACCTCGACTGGCATGAGATGGAGGATTAAAAATATAATAATATTACATTTTACTGCTTTAATATAAATTATGTTGATATTGCATGTTATCATATAGTATTCATATAATCATCTGCACAATGTGTCTACAGCTCCCAGTTAGACCAAGGTCTTTCAAAAAAGAGATATATGCGGGTAGCTATGCATGCTGCAATTGGAGTGTGTTTGATTGTACTTTCGTGGATTCGACCAATGTTGAACATCCGCATACCGATCAATGTGGAGAAACCGGATTTGAAGTCTATAACGCGGTTGGAGTTATCGAGTATGACACTTATCAACGGGGGCATACTATGCTACAATGGTAACAATCCTCCGGTTTCATGTTGGGTAGGACCATGCCAAGGTCCAAACATCAATTGGGACGGAAGCATAGGCCCTCCTTCTAATATTTGCCCTAACGACATTGCTTAAAATGTGACAAGATTGTTTCAGTTGACATTCATCTATATTATGAAGGAAAACTAGTACACAGATAATGTGTATGATATTAAAGAAGTTGCATATTGGATATACGTTGATATTTTTAGAGTTTTTAGAGAATGTTTTATATGGCTAAGGATGCAAGTAAGAGACCTAAAATTAATAGAATAAATTTTTAAACATATTATGAAATATGAGTCCATTACACAAGAAAGTATAACCATTTAGCCGACAAGATATCCACCATGATACACCCACACTAAAGCCATTGGAGGATGGCGGTGCCTGTGAAAACATTAAGGCTGCAAGATAACATGTTTTACATGAAGGTACAGTGCATAGCCCACATTCTTGTGCATTTGTTGGTAAAGATCTGTTTTGACTCACATTCAGTGATATAGTGATGCACATACATATATTGGAACCCGAGCCCTGGCCAAAAGGTAGTAGCTTCCCATTAGCTTCGAAGAAGCACATATTCTCCACTACTGCAATGCACGGATCATGGGCACAAAAACATCACTTATATGCGGGATGGATTCTTACTTCTGCAAATGTTTCTGTCCTTTTGTGTAATTAGCACATTCTATCTCTTCATACGCTATCATTTGGCCTTCATTTCTGTTATATCCATGGGGTTGACAGCCAAGCCGCTATAGCAGGAAACATCTAGTTGTTTGCAACATGGCTGAGCACCTTAAGGATGATTTGAAGGGCCTAGCTACAGTCAGCACTAGACTGAAATGATCTAAACGGAGGGCGGGAGTCTATCTTAGAACAATAAACAGATGCAGACAAGAAAAGGACATTGTCAATGCCGGCTAGCAATATTCATTTTTTGACCCTGCTTGCCATGACCCATTTGGGAGCTAGAGGCTAACGTCAGTAAATATGTTGTGGTGGCATTCAACGACAGAAATCCTTCCACGATGAATCATAGGTAATGTGGAGCTTGAAATCTGGCCCTCTTGGATGAATCTGGACCCACACTCTATCCCTGCTCCTTCAGCTATCCATGCCTCTGCACAAATCATGCATACATCCTTGCCTTCCTGCTAGCAGCTGACAAAGACAGCCTAGAATTGTTCCAGCAAACACCCTAACCCTACTTATCACACTAGTTCCTATGCTGACTTGCGTCTGCTTCCAACAGACATTCACCTTTTTGCCTTTATTGTTCCACCATTGACTGGGGTCGGGAACGTATTCATTCCAGATGGCAGAGCTTCTCCTTATTTTTGTTATCTGTTTTGTGATATTTTTTTGTTGTCACATTGGCAGTAACATATCAAAATCACTCCAAAACCACCATAGATCCACCAATGAGCTAACTTGCAAAATTCAACATGAAAATTTAGGGACGACTCTGATAACAGGGAAAAACGGGCTGAAATGTGTTGAAGAAGACCCCTTCATTAGCAGTGCCTTGTTCTATCAATTGTGCTATTGTCGTTGCTGTTTCCAGTTGACCATCCACCCACGTAGATTTCTTGTAGCTATTGATCCACAGGGAATCAGAAGTAATCTTACGTTGACGCCCAGAAAGTTGTCCTTAGTGCAAGAGTTTTTTGCCAATCAAAATGTTGGCAACACTCTAGCTTACAACATGGCTTACTACTCACTTGTCAACATTGACGCATTGACTCGAACTATAACATCAATCATGTTATAAACATAATGATATGATAATCTATAGATGCGTGTTGAAAGGTAATTTATAGATGTATGTTAGATGTAATTCATTACAACCGCTTGTTGACCTATGACCTCATATATAGAGCTATATGAGGACTTTTGTGTGGGGCAGAATGGGACAACCGCATTGCATTGATTGTGACAGCTAGAAGATGTTCACTTTGAAAAGTTAGCTTTAATCTAAATGAAACAATACAGTAATTTATGCTTGTCTTACCAAATTTTTGTTTTCAGACGTTGCTCGCCTATTATATTAATTATGACATCAAAATTTCAGAGGTTGTGACATGTATTTAGGCATGGTTAATTCAGATAGTATTTATCCACTTATAGTTAAGAATATTTACACTTATTTGTATTTTGGGGTGTTAAATTGGACTTCATTTGGTCCCATGTGTCATCTCAGCGTTGAGTCTTACTTGCGACATGGGCAACCTTAAATCTCCATGCAGTGGGTGGAGGAGACTCATCTTCTTCTAGTTGAGCTTCCATAGCACAAGCTCTCAAAGAGAGCTGTGTGGTGAGGATTAATAACTGATCGATTCCTCTAATATGGTGCCATCGGCTTAACTTAGTTTATACGATAGAGTAGTTGATTTGTAGTTGTAAGGGCTAAGTACCCGACCTAAGAGAAGCAAGCTTGAGTACATATGAGAGTTTGTGTCGCGCACCTCACTTCGGTAAGCTCCCCTTCAAGTCATAGTTACTCGCTTTGATGCGCGCGCCTAACTCCCAACCTGACCGCCGGGCCAACTCGGAGCTTCGGCTGCTCACCGGGACATAGTAACACCCTAACCCTACTTATCACACTAGTTCCTATTTTTCCCCCAACAGACCCTCCACCAATTTGGGCCTAGTGGAAATTCCCTTTGGTAGATGGCAGTCCAGAATAGCTCCCCACTCCTTGGTCGCTTTCCGGCTCGTTCGCTTACTCACTAGTTTCTGGTCACCAACGGGCTTGCACCGTTCTCGGGGTTACTACTCCTTATATATACTTCAGTGACTGTCCACGGGGGTTTCACAAACAACCATGCCATTTTATGGCGAACCACCACAAAGACCCTCGATTCCCGGTGATGAGTCGCGGTGAGTCTTGACCCACCTACCACGGCCCCATTGGACTGTGGTGAGTCCCAAGACTCCCCACGACTCCCACCACAAGGTCTCCGCCCCATGGTGAGTCTTATGCCACCCCCACCAAGTCCCACTAAGCTACCACCACCCCTTGTGGAGCCACCCCCACCGCAACCCGGTGTGCGGGGCTCCACCTAGTGAGTGCCTCCGCCTCCTTGAGTGCCTTGGGCACTCAAGGGTGCTTCAGCCCCCCGTACCTATTGCTGCCACCGCCCCCACCACAGGGGCAGCCCCTCTGCGTCCCGATCCCCTGCCCTCAAGGCAAAGGGCCGTGACACACACCCCTACCAACAGGGAGTCGATGTCCTCATCGACTTGTCCATTTTGTAGAAACGAACATCCAAGTTGTGGCGTCTCACATCAATGAGTTTGTTTCCGCACCATGGCGTCCCATGGCAAAGAACCAAACCCCACACTTGACTCTACTCTCCACTAGCTCGTTCGGCCGACTTTCTCCAAGTCCCGGCCAAGGGTGGAGCCTCTCAAGCTCCTCTCAATGCACTCTTCTTGGCGCACCTGACATTGTTATTTTCACGACAGATCGCGGTGGGCTCATCTTTCTCGAGTTGAGCCTCACTGCGTCTAGCTATGGCGCCGTAGTGTGGATTTCCCATGGCGTGGGGTACACTTGGCTCGACTTAATATATGAGTGATGTTTTCATGTGCAAGTATATGAGTTTGAGAGAGTCTGTGTGCTTATATCATTCATTTTCCTTATCATTGTGATGGGCTAGTGGCAGCCTAGTGATGGACTAGTGGCTGCACTAGTGGTGGCTAGTGGCAGCCTAGTGGTGGACTAGTGGCTGCACTAGTGGTGGCTAGTGGCAGCCTAGTGGTTGGACTAGTGGTGGCTAGTGGCAGCCTAGTGGTTGGACTAGTGGTGGCTAGTGGCTGCCTAGTGTTGGACTAGTGGCTGCACTAGTGGTGGCTAATGGCAGCCTAGTGGTGGACTAGTGGTTGCACTAGTGGCAAGACTAGTGGTGCACTAGTGGTGGATTAGTTATAGACTAGTGTTTGGTGTGCACATGTGTTGTGTGGTTTTGGACAGCGATGTAGTTGTGTAGCGATATGTATGCGCACGACAGCTGTCAAGTTATTTTACCACTAGTGTGAAGTTAGCTAGGAAATAACTAGTTCTTATATATTGACATTTGGGATTGACCCAAATGTCAATCCAGGGACTAATACATGTTTGGGCACCTGACGTTGTTATCTTCACGACAGATCGTGGTGGGCTCATCTTTCTCGAGTTGAGCCTCACCGCGTCTAGCTATGGCGCCGTAGTATGGATTCCCCATGGCGTGGGGTGCACTTGGCTCGACTTAATATATGAGTGATGTTTTCATGTGCAAGTATGTGAGTTTGAGAGAGCTTGTGTGCTTGTATCATTCATTTTCCTTATCATTGTGATGGGTGGCAGCCTAGTGATGGACTAGTGGCTGCACTAGTGGTGGCTAGTGGCAGCCTAGTGGTTGGACTAGTGGCTGCACTAGTAGTGGCTAGTGGCAGCCTAGTGTTGGACTAGTGGTTGCACTAGTGGTGGCTAGTGGCAGCCTAGTGTTGGACTAGTGGCTGCATTAGTGGTGGACTAGTGGTTACACTAGTGGCAGGACTAGCGGTGCACTAGTGGTGGACTAGTTATAGACTAGTGTTTGGTGTGCACATGTGTTGTGTGGTTTTGGACATCGATGTAGTTGTGTAGCGATATGTATGCGCACGACAACTTAGATGACACTGGACACTTGAGGCCTCTACACTCTAAGTCTAAGTGCAATCCCTTATGTATTCAAGTAGCGTCTCCTATATCAAGGCCCATATGTGAAGAATTGAAATCTAAACCCAAGTGTCATTTCTTATGTATCCAAGTGGGTCTCCTATGTTGAGGCCCAAGTGCGACCTCTTGTGTAGCCTATGCCGTTGGCCCATGTGTGAAGAATTGAAATCTAAACCCAAGTGCAATCTTCTATTTATGTATCCAAGTGCATCGACATTGGACACTTGGGCCAACGGAAGAGGCTACCCTAGTACATTTTAACAATCAATATATGAAGCGAGATGTTTGTTTGTTTTGTAGTGTTGAGGGCCAAAGAACGATTCTCCCCAAGGATCGAATCGCCTTACTGCAACAACATTGCTTGCGACGCTCATGATGCCGCTTTTGGCATCACCTTGAGCAAAGGTTCACCTTGAACCCTTTTTGACTAGGAAGATAACCTTGAACCAACCGTGCGCCCCAATCACTACAATTGGGTCCGCTTGAAATGTTGGCTTGAGGTACAGGAAGATACCTACATGAAGAGCCAAAAGCCGCAACTCGCTTCCTCCGGCAAGCTGTTGGCTGCAACTGTTGGTCTAATATCCTAATACCAACTTGACCCTAACTTAGAAACACCAAGCTTGACACTGCTCCCAAGTACCTTGTAAACGCCAAGCTCGTGAAACACCAAGCACGCCAAACGACACGGTCCAGCCAAGTTCTTATTAATCGTTCGAAACAAGAAGAGTCATCTTTAACCCGCCGCTGGCTTGCATCGTTGTTCGCAGGCTGGTTGCACGTCTCTATAACATAATGAACACTCAAACTAACAGTAACAATCTCTAACAAATAATATTCATCTGGATCATGACCTGAAACAAAATTTCTCTCTAACGCTAATTCTCCACCCTACAAATCTCACTAACACTAATACTCCAGACTTGTCTTGCAAATCTAAGGTACTCTCCTTGCTCACAAAGATTCTACGCTCACATTTCGCTTGCTCCACGCTCTCACTATCTCCCTCACACAGCCCGATCGAGCACCCTGGCTGAAAACAAAAACCAAAAGAGAGAGAGAGCTCTCTCTTTCACGATATAGACTTGGCAAATCGCTCATCTTTCTCACCGTCGGATCTGAGCCAGATCCGACGGTTGTGCTGTTTTTCCTTGGATGGAAAGAATGGATGTAGGGTGGATAGTCCATGCATCCATCCAAATCCATAACTAGCTACTTTGGGGGCCTTGCAACATCCATTATGGCGGGTAAGCGGCGCCTCCAAAAACACATTATGGGTCCATTAATGTGAGAATAAAGTGCAGATCTTGTCCCCCCCCCCGCTTAATTCCTCTTGGCATGCACTCAATGGACATTCAACGGTCGGGATCGTGCAGATTAAGAGGATAAAAAATGGACCTCCACACATCCGCGGATTTTGATTGGGCCGTCATCTGTACATGGCAGAAATTCATCCATCATGACCAATATTTCATCCAGGTTATGGTGAAGTAATCACCATTTTGACCTTGATTAGTTTGATTAGTTCGATAAATTCGATCCCCTAGATAAATTTGATTAAATGTGGTATATGCATAAAGATCATATTCTCAAATTCTTTTTATTTTCTTCTTTAAAACAAAAAGATGAAGTGACAGCTCAAAATTGAGGCTCTTTACAAGGGGCGGGGGAAGAATGGGAGGGGATAAAATTGACCCTTAGTGACCGATCAGGATTTGAGCCTCAGACCACTGACGTGATGTGCACCATATACTGAATTGTGTCACTTACCATTATGGCGGGCCCCCACGAGTAGTTATGGCGGACAAGGGGGTGGCTCCGTGGCGAGCCGAAGGGCATGTGGGGTTTTTCTAAATGACTGCGCACACGTGGTAGCCTCACAATGGCCCAAATATTCTTCAAAGTCATTTTTCTGACTACCAATTTCATACCAAATTTTCGATAAATAAGGATTGTCACTATGCAATGATGTATACTAATGGCACGGCTATTGAGGCTGTTCTAATTGATGAAATATTCCATATACTATTTTTCGATAAGTCCACATCATCTGCAATCATACCAACTGGGTGTGTATATTTCATTTTGGTCTCATAAAGTCACATTTGTTTTTAGTCCAAATTTCGTTATATTCACGTAGACAACTTTTTAGATGAATTGGTTGTGAATGTATCAAATGTTTAGTCTTAGACATGTTCTTATAAGCATTTTTACATAGGTGCTCATACTACCAAATAGGTACGGAGTACTCTACCGGAGATCCTATTGAATTGGATGGAATGATAGGCTTCAGTAGAAACGATCTTGGATTTTCTTACACCTTGAAAGCACAAGGCATCATCAATAAGAATGTGATAGGTCAATGTTTATCATCAATTGAATTTGGAAATACTGGAGAGCCCTTTGACAAAACTATGGCAGGATACTTGCTCTTGGGAGATTATGATGGTATTCCGTATCAAGGAATGAATGGGACTCCGATGGTTGAATTCCACCGAATTATGTAAGTTAGCAATTGTCAATTTGTATACTTACTTCTCACGGGAGCACATCCAACGATTTTAAGGTGGACGTGAGACTTAACAATCTGGTTGTTGTGGGTGCCTGTGAATTTTGTATAGCTTTATCGTAATGAGATACAGTGTGCAGAAGGGATAGCATGTCGCGCTATTTAAACTTGTACCGTATGAAAATTCATTGGCCTTGTCATATTGAAAGAAATTTGTAGATACATTAACATAGTAGAAAGTATATATAGTAGAAAGGGTATTTAAGGTCACTTGAGAAAAAGATCTTCAAACAATTATGCATAAATTTACGGTGTGAAGTTTATAGCTTGCATATGGTTGATTAAAGTTTTTTTTCCCTCTTTTTCTTCACAATCTTTTGAGAACACATACAATCATGCATTATGTGGCATGATTATAGATATCCATATGCATATGAGACGGACATAATCAGTGATTCGTACGGGAAGAAAATAATTTATGAAAATACACATGGATCACATGTTTTATTTGACAATGGCCATTCAACAACACATTTCACTGAGAAACTCCACCACACAATTTTTTCAGAGGTAATGACTTAATTGTCACTAGTTTTTAACAAATAAAATATTAATCCCATAGTATATCTATAGAAAGTGATAGTTTACTAAAAACAAATTCATAAATCAGAACAGGTACATAAAGATGCCATTGTTCATGGCTTCAGAAAAGTGGAGGCTCTACCAGCTATACATTATGTTGGACCAATTTGGGAATTTCCTAGCACTTTGTAAGTACTATGCTCTTGCTTGATTGGAAATTTGTTTAGTCCAAATTAGTATCATAGAAAATACGTAATAGTAACATAGAACTTTGGCATTAAATTAGATAGAACAGAATCAATTGTAGGGGAATATAATTTACACAATATCATTGGTGGTGGATCAAGAATAATTCTTTTGGTTGCCCAATAATCTAAATTGTTTGTTTCTCACCAATTTCAGTGTAAAAATATATTATGTGGGTGTTTTAAGTTTATATCATACCAACTATTCTCTTTGGGACGTTATATATATTCCGAACTTACTTTTGATTCCAATTTAAAAAGAAAAACAAACCATCTGCCTTGCCTCAAAATTTTCAGAGGTGTCGGGGAGATACTCTATTGATTGATCACCCCCCCCCACCCCCGAAGTGTATCAAATTTCAATAAGTTGCTATAAGTACTACTAAGCAAAGAAATTTTGAGGTGGATAAAAAGAGCCTAATACCCATTACAATTGTAATGCAAAATCTCATGCAATAAAATTGCAAGATAAATCTATATGAACTTGGTAGGCTCCATTAGCTCGCATAATTGAACTATCATTAATATCTATACTGGATACAATTTGTCTGAGTTCAATAAGCTGAAATTGGAAAGGTGAACATCAACATCTATAGAGGAAGTCCAATTACCACACACAATAGAAGTTCAACAAGGAGTTATTTTACTTTTTATTTATTTATCTCCCCCCCCCCTTCCCCCAACTGGTGTGACTCCTAAATTTCTTTAATTTGATTAAAAGGGCTACCCTTTTTTTTTTTTTTAAACGATTACTTTTCATTTAATTGTCTGCAGTACAGTCCCATGCTTTCTTTCTTCTTCTTCTTTTTCTTTTTTTTTTCGGGGTTTGGAAATGTTTATGTTTTCTTTTTACAATCAAATCCAAAGTCTAATTCAGCTTATATCGAACACATTAGGCCATAATACCTTTAGTTCTTAGAAAGCTGAAAAGCCATTGTATGTATATGTTGCCTATGAATCTTTGATATTGTATTTAAAGTTGTAGTTTTGGAGAGAGGGAGAGAGGGAGAGAGAGGGCCTATGTATATAAGAGCCGATTTCCCCTAGTAGTACCCCCCCCCCCCCCCCTGGGGCTCTATTAGTGTAATATATTGTTATGAGAAAAAACTTGGCTCGAAATAAGGCGGAAACAAAAAAAAGCTCAAAGTTTGTGCCATAAGTGTTGAATTAGTAGATCCTGCTACATATATGTAGTAGTTTTGGACTTAACCAAATCTGACCTGAATGAGACAGCCCAGATCCATTACGAGTGTTTCGACCTTTGACTTTCAAGTTTAAAAGCATGTCTTACATTTTACCAACTGTGGTGGACATGGCACCAGCGATGGTCCTACAACCTCCAGTGTTCCTTACCTCTTCAATTTTCAGGGTAAGTTACTACAATGTGTAATGGAATGATTGACTAATCTAAAAACCTTGAGGTCGATCAATTTGATTTATGTAGTTACCAGGAAAATAGTTTGTCCGCGTTCCCGTCTTCTTGCATTTTGCGTTGCATCTGCTAATAAATTTTCCACTAAATAGACTAATCTCATAAAGTTTTAACCAAAACATATATTTTCTCAGAAATTTTAATTTGCTATTGGCACTTCAGTGGATAATTGAAAATGGGTTATGTTGGGCTGTAGCAAAGAACCTATGTGCAATACAATGCGTACCCTCAAGACCCGCAGACAACATCTGGAATGGATATACGTGTTTTTGGCGGTATATTCTCAATATCAAGATCATTTGATTGACCATGTAATAGGATAGCATAGGAGTGATGGGCTTTTATACATAACTCATTCAAGCAAATTGATAAGATCACTCAAGGTTTTAGCTGACCATGTGAAACTTGGCATTTATTTATTTTACAATCATGCTATAATTTGTATCAGTTTTCATTTTCCTCGATTGCAATGCAGAAAGAAAATACTAATTCACTGGCGGAAAACAAATGACAGAGGGGTTGGAAGATTTGCAGCTAGGGTTTCATTATCGTGTTTGATAATGAAAGGGATTGGATCGGATGGAAGGAGAAGAAAGATTGTCGGAGCACACCCAAGGTGTGAGACTGGTACCCCTCAAACTATTGGGGTTGATTTTATTTATCTATATAAATAATTCAAATAAATGAAGCATTAAATATTTTAAATAACTTCTGTTTTATTGAATTGCTGACGGTAGGATATTCACCCTGGTTGGGGTTATTGAAGCAAGTGCGTGCAATTGACAACTTGAAATCAGGTACCTATACACATTCCAATTTACTGTTATCATTCTTTCCCATGACCGTCTTTTGGGCTTAGATTGTTTTTAAAGTTCATGGTACTCTGTCCTGAAATGGCACTGGATGCGCTCAATCCTTCCGTCCGCATAAAAATGACAGTGTTTTAAAGCATGGAGAGTGTCTTCTCGCCCAACTGCCGTCCGGTGGACTCTATGTTGTAGGGTATATATATCACGGTATTTTCGGAAATGTTGTTATGGTAATTGCCACTAATATTTCCAGCGGGTATCATCGAATCTGGATGTTCTAGTTTTCATACCCGCTGATATGGTTAGTCACCGGATATAAAAAAAAATTGGCCGGATCTGGATCGGGAGACAGATATCTGGGTTAATATCCAGATGGGTCCATATCCGCCCAACACTGGTCAAAACATGCATTATAAACTATTATGTTGTGTTATTCCATAGGACGTACATGGGGGCAGGAAAATTGTTAGGACAACAACATTCCCTTATGGCCGTTAGAAATGTTGACCTTAAGAAAAAATTGGAGCCAAATTAGCCCTATGGAATAACACAACAATAGTTAATGCATGTTTCAACGACACAATTTCCTCATTTTTTCGTTTAAATGCTGATATATTTATATACAATTATGTCGCGCCCGCGGCCCCATCCATTACTATTTATCTTAGAAGAAATATTTATTCGCTCCATTCAGTATGCTACCTTATATTAGTCGATACGGTTTCAAATTTGTAGTATACTGTGCATTCTTTCAAATTTGCGATGGAAATGTCGTGTAAAAATCAGTGAATATTGAGATTTTGTTTTGGTTCAGCTTTGTGACGACATCTCGTGTCTGAGACCAGCGTTCTTCTTCACCATTCACCTCCCCTAACTTGCTGGAACTATTGTGTGGATTCTGTCACAGATCAATGGATACCGTTGCCCAGTTGGTGCATTTGCTACCCTTTGGTTGTTTTACAAAGTGATTCATTGACTATTTAGGGTTTAGAATCCTCTATCACTCTGTTGATGTATATTCCCATGCTCATCAGCACAGGTGGTTCCAGACCAAAAATTGTACAGACCAGTAGGAAAGTTCAGAAATTTTTGTAATTGGCTTTGTGCATGCCAGCAATTTGCATTGGTGAAGAAGCAGGAGGTGGGCATGCATGTTACATGATCCCCAAATTGAGAACTTGATTCATCTCCATCTAGCATGATAGGGAACTGGTTGTGATTTATTGTAAGGCTGTTGCTACCTTCACATCTCTCCCCAATCATTTGCCGCAAATCATGACTGTAGAAGATATGCTCTGAGAGACTGTTTTCCTTCTTGTCCACTTTGTGGGAGAGAAATGCAGTGTCATTCCAAAGCAGGCCATGGGGAATATAAATGTATGGCAAGCTTGCACGAGGAAAAATGCTGCTGGGGTGCACCAGCCGAGTTTTGATATGGCCAAGGAGCTGGATTGCCCTGCTTGGTTTGCTATGTTGTTTTTGGAAGGGACCACCTCTTTGTGCATCAGCTACCCAAACAGCAATTCACCAGGGCTAGAATTGGAGTTAGAACTTTGACAGGAGTGGCTGAAGAAGGTGCCAGAAAATTGAGGATAAAATCTTCAACCCCAAAATATGTTTAACTTCACAAATCTTTGTGAGACAAGCCCCAAGACATGAGCCTAATTCCCAGGTCACACAAATTCCTGAGATACAAGGGTAACTCCTAAGAGGCTCCTTACACTTGGATCCCACAGGCATGTCCTGCTAGAACCACCAGGGGAGGGACTTATCAATAGCATAGATTACACATAGCCTCAGCAGTCAAAGAAAGTGCCAGTTACCTCCCTGATTTCCTTCCAAAATGTAATTAGCATCCATTTCATGCAAGGAGTCATCGAGAATCAAGATCCAAGGATGGTTAACCTTCTGGTGCATTTTTAAAGCTCTCAAACACAGCAAAAGCAGGAACTTCTGAAGAGGGTAGGCTGTGAACTGCACCAGAATTTGTGAACCACCCTCATCACCTGTGGGGTGGTAATGAATTCTCTCACTTGCTGGTAGCTTATGCTTCAGAAGTAGGCAACCTACTTGATTTTAACTTCAGTCTAGTGCTTATCATGAGGATGCTTGAGCAACTCTCTGAGTGACAACTTGAACTGAGAAGCAGCTTCGCACTTGATAACAAATTATTCACAGGTACGAAAATCTTCTCCCTCCATAACGGAGGCCCTGTGGCAGGAGACAGGGCGAAACAAAGTGAGAGAGAGGTTGGGGTACTGATTACACCCTGTTTAGAAAAAAGTTATGTGGGACAGAGTGCGCAACGGCGTAAGCCAGATAAACCCTTAACTCTGACAGGCTTATTATTAGGATGTATATCCTAATGCTCACCCTCTTGCGCTATGAGGCATTATAGGACCACACAGATTGAGCACTGGGGGTAGTATAAAAGCCTCCAATGTTGCGCGGCCTCTCCGAATGGCTGTGCAATATGGTGGACCAGGGCGCACTGCCAGTTCCAGCTGACCAACTGCTGCGCTCCTTCATTCCACTTTCTGCCTGCAAAATTGTCCTGCAACTCTCCACCATCCATCAGATCAGTACTAGACAGCAGTCTTGTATCAGCTTACTCCGACATTTGTGTTTAAACTTCTAGATACCCTAAGCCTGACACAATGAGCCACCATACACATTGGACCTTTAGATGCTTTCTGTATCTGCAACCAGTCACTTAGGGTCAATCTCTGCCCACAACATGCTGCCACTGGATGTCTCCAGGCTAAGTGGCAACAAAACCAGTTACACTTGCAAACATTTTCAACGGAAGTTCCTGTCACTTTCTATCCCGTAAGACTACAGAAGCAAGATTCAAATAAGATTGTGAGAAAAGAAAGAAAAATACTTGCATGAGCATCCAAACTTCTCTCAACCTCAGCAACACATTAAGGGAGCTCCAGCAGAACTACAAAGGAAAGAAGCCCTCACAGGCAACCCATTGTGGGGTAAAACTATAAATAGAAAGCCCAATCCAGCAGTCTAATTCCTGTCCAGCAGCTGCTGAAGAAACCCAGCATTCACTCTCGGAAACCATATCAGAGAAAATCTGAAACCCCATGAGACCTACCACATGATTCTTCAAACACCAAGAAGGGGCTCAATGGAGCAAGAAAGAAACCAAGTTTTCCTTTCAGAGTCTCAGAACCTCCTTTGCAAACTTCTAATGAAGAGAAGGGAGTTTCAAGCCAGTGGTTAGGGCACTGTGACAGCACTTAGCTTGGTCCTGGGTTCACATCCACAGGCAAATGCTTTTAGTTGCTGAGCACAGTTAACCCAACTCCAAGGGAGTTATCAACAAGCTGACTGTTGGCTCTTCAGGATGACAAGACATGCAGGAAGAGCATGCAGTATGTCTGAGCAACTGGTCAACAGGAGACTCTTAGAAATCTGACTTGTTGAAGGAGCCCAGCACTCCAGAATGGACCACATCTACCGCAGCAGTGAAGGGGTCCATGATCATGCAGCAATAACTGGAACTAATACCAATAGATCAGTTTCTCAGCCAGAAGTGGCCAGAACTTTGTAGAGGCACCTCCTTGGGCCTCTAATCTTAGGATGAAATCCAAAAAACATGTCATAGGGAGAAAAGTGACTGTGCACTTCTTCCCGTCCAATGACTCTTTCCTCCTCCCCAGTCTGTGGGTTTGAAAGAAGGGTCCATCAATCCCATCCTCTGCTGTATGTTGACTTCAAAACCTGGATAAATACAGTGTGAGATTCTCCATTGCGGCAGAGGTATGAACCCAAATGGGGTAAACCTGCAGATAAAACTGGCCAAGCTCTTAGTCCACTTTGCAAAACTAGTGGCTGGACCCAGATGAGGGAACATCTTTGTCCTACAAGAATTTTGGGCTAGGGTTAGGTCCGATTCAATGTCTCATGTCTCTAAGAAAGTTCGAAGAACCTCTGATGACCACCAAGCCACGAAACCTTTCCACCTTTGTTTGGCAAGGCGTTCACTTAGTGCTTAGCTAAGAATTGAGGATTCACTTTGCTCAGAGCTTGTGCAGCTACGAGAATGAGGCAAGTTTAGGGCTTGAGGTGGAGTGCTGCCTCCTCTTCTCCCCTTGAGCAAAGAAAACTTCTGCCCCTCGCTTCAGAGCTCTTCAGCCACTAGCTTCACCTGGAGTGAGGTCTCCAACTTCAAAGCTCTCCTACCATTCAACTCTTCCACTAACCGCACGTTTGTTGTGTAATCTGCAACAGCATCATTTGGTTTCCACTTAGTTACGTAATAGGAACTCCTATTTTGTGCTGTAGAATGCTGGAGGTCGTCCTTACAGCCCTATAGGATAGCACTTTGTTTGGAATTTGAACATCTTGTGACAAGGTGTTCTAATGGTAGACAAAGAGAAAGCCAAGACCTTGTTCAGTACTTAAAAGCTGATGACACAAATCTCATTATTGTCCCGAACACATCAACAGTCACATGGTTCGACCTCCCAAAAGAGTGGACAACAGGTATTGATGATGGTTGCTGCCAATCAGAGGATCTACAGCCTACATCACAAATAATCACCCAGAATCTCAGTTTACGTTTGTGCTAACCAGAGGCAGGTTACATCAACCGGCTATCTCTTGGCTTGTGGATGTGTTCTCCTTGACCAGTCCCTGTTGACATTGTTGTCAAGTGCTCAGCAATAGCAAGATACTAAGTCACATCCAATCACTGGCAGGAGGGATCTGAAGAGGGAGGTAGCTCTATTCTGGAGGTGCAACTTGAAATCCTTACTTCTTGCAGGTCCTGATTATGCCTTACTTTCATCTGCTACATGGTTGCAAGCTTGCCTTGCTGGGTGTCTAAATTTACATTTCCATGCTTTCAAGCATGTGTCTCTTACCACTCCTTGCCAGTTCCTGCCCCTGTCGAGTTATTTGGATCGGATGCTGGCCTTATCTGGCATCTCCCTTTTCAAGCATTTTCATTTTGCTTTTTAAATTCATGGAAGGCGGGTTAGCCTGGCCACCGTAAGACTTGGGCTGCTAAACCTGTCTCGGGTATCATGTTTTGGTCATGATACTTATATTCATACCAATATGTGGAAAAAAAAATACATCCACCATTAAATAGACGGACTGGTATGAAAATTTTGTGATACGTCTGGTACCATGACCAGTCTGGTATGTAAAAAACTTGATACCAGTCCAACACTGGTATCAACCAGGGTATTGAATAACCGACCCGGCTGGTATTGGCTATTGATACTATGGCTAATAACCGAACCAGCTGGTGTTGGCAATTCCAATACTAGGGTTAGTGCAATACCACACTAGCATCCAAGAAGGTCAGATCATATCCAACCCAAACCAATTGGGAAGTTTAAGTCACAAGCCCAATAGAAAGCTCAACTATAATCCTGACAACCCCATTAAACTGGACCAAAGCCTCAGCAGTCAAAAAAGTATTCACACAGAGAAGTAACCTGCTCTCAGACTGCACAGATGGTATGCACTAAAGCCGTGACTTTAAAACACCAGGTAAGAAAGGGTAGAGTGTTCGAACAGGTATTTGGGGGGGTGGGGTAGGAGGGAAAGTGTTAAACCTGCTGCAACACCACTTGAATCAGATGACATACTTTGTTGGGTGACAAACTGATACAACATGGCAAAACACCAAATTCCAAGGTATGATTGAGTTCAAAGAACATATAGTGTGGCAACGACAAAGGATCTCTCAAGAATCAACACAACCTCAGATGATGAATGAAACTTACCCACGAGCGAGGCGTGCTAGACTTTCACGATACTCAATAATTTGACCACGCAGAATGTGATTTGGCCGTAGGGTTTTGTCCACGCCCGTTCCATTCCCACCTGGTGGGGGTGGCAATACTTCACCGGTTATGGGGCTCGTATCATGAGTCCTGAAAAGAAGTCAGATCCAAGATTAGCATAAACATGTTGTTTTATTTGCCTGTCTTGATATTGGGATAGTCCACTGTCAAGAGGTCTCAACAGGAAGAGACCAACATTTCCACAACCACAAAAAGGACAAAGTAGCAATGTTGTACTTTGGGATTTCCTTCCTTGGAAGTGGTAAGGTCTTCATCTAAGTTCACTTGCAATTTCCAGCTTTTCTAAAGACGGTGGCACATTAATACAAGGCAGAGCAATTACACTCGTGGATTTGCATGTTACCAGATATTCATCTGTGGTTACACCCTGATGTGTTGTTTCAAAAGCTTTCCATTAGGACAATGCTTAATATGTGAAGCATTATCCAAATTCATCACATACACATACACACAAATATCTTTCTTTTCATTACCTTAAGCTTTAACTATGTACACTAGACTTGCCATAGACTTGTTGCCATAGACCCCATCATCAACAAGCAAAAAAGAGAAAAGAGTGGGAGAGAGAACGAGATCACACAGAAAGGGAGGGTAAGGAAAGGTACGGAACTGGAGCCAGCGTAGAATCGCAGATCGCTCGTAGGAGTGACCATCGGCTGTAATAACTGGGTCCCTCATCACCTCCTGTGTGATGCAATCGACAAATTCAGGAGGAACATGGGGCTGCTGCTGCAGCGCATCACTGTCATCCCAGATCCGCAGCGCCGACTCAAATGCCGACTGATCTGACCACAGGCTATGGCTGCTCAATGACAACGGGGCAGTGCAGCTCAAAAGATCACTGTCCAAAGTTCCCGTATGTTGCAGATGTGGTGAGAACAAGCAAGTAGGCAATTGAGTCTCAATTGAGACTGCGCTACTTGGACTCGCATCCTTGGATGCTGTTTCCAGTATTTCGGACCCCAGCGGAACCATCCAGGGTAGGGGATTCGAGTTGACATTCAAAGTGGGGAGCTGAATCTGGTCCAGCTGTGGGGCATCCCACATTTTCCACTTTCCCTCACCAGAAATGGCCTCCTGCCCGTGGAATTCCAGTCCTCCAAGGCCTTGGCCCCTACCCCCAGAATTTGCCTCATCTCCCCAGGGCTCCAGAGTCTTTGGCAATTGATCTTTTGGCAAGGAATAATCTTGCAACGACCCCAAACCTGGAGCATGGATTGGTGGTTGCGGTGCAATAGGAACCATATTCCCCAGGTAATTGCTGACAGGAAGCCCTTGCCCAAACAATGTGTCAAAGGCACCCTCTCCTGCATGCTCGATCAGGTCTCTATCCCCCAATGAAGGCTGGCTGTCCGTGACAGCACCTACAGCCAAAGAATTAGAGAATGGATGGGTGCCCCATGATCTTGTCGGTGCCTCCACCACCTGCATTTCTCCAAGCATTCCCTGGTCATATTGCTGCATGAGGTAGCTACTCTCTCGCTCTTAGGGCCTCCCCAGATCGAATAACCGCAGCAGAAATTGACTTCTTCAGGGTCTCGCCTCCATGGCAGAGGCCTTTAGCTATGAAGACCTGAAGTAGGGACCTCCTTCTATGAGGCAGTACACCTTCATGCCACACTTCATTATTTCTTTGGCTTTGTCTTAGTGGTTCTGTTTCAGTTTTGCGTAACTTGGGCCCTGTAGGCCTCCTGTAGACATAATGACTTCCGTTTTGCGTTCTTTCTTTCCTCTCTCAAAAAAGAGTGACGACCCTCAAAGTAGGAAAAGATAGCCACTAGTCAAATCTGTTGCAGCCCATCCTCGAGGATTACAACTTGAATAACTCTCATGCTCTCCAGCACGTTGGCAATGCCAGCCATAAACCAACAATGTAATAGGACTGCCCTTGTCTCTGCTAAGGACATCGTGGGCTGAATCTCAGTTCCATCCGAGACTCAAAGAAGACAGCAGCAGTTCTATTTCACACGGTGGGTAGCAGGAACAGAGACAGTCATGTACTGAACTTCCAATTCATGAAAAACACCAACCTCAGTGGTGCAGCCTGCAGAGCCTACTCAACACATTCTCTGATCAGTGCAATCAAACCTTAGCCATGAATGGCATGGTGAACCAGAATAATGGTAGCTGGATTCTGATATGGCAGCTGTCCAGGAAGATTTGCTGCAAAGTCTTCACAAAGTCTTCATCTACCATATGTGACCCAGACCACTGATTCCCTGAACCCCTGAAATTGCATTTGGGATTTCATGGACATTTCGACAGACTTATGTCGGCTCTTATATACCCACACAGCTGAGCCAAATTTCACGCTCTGCCTACATGGAAAGGGGGAGAACCGTGGCCTTGTGGCCATAGACCCTGAGGGAACGACACTACATTTGTGAGAGGCTCACTACAAGTGAGACCTACCTTGATATAACCAATGGACAGGGAGAGAGAGAGAGAGAGAGAAAGAGATTGCAAGGAGGCACAAGTAAAGGAACTGGAAAAGGAGCTAAAGAGAAGCCAACAGAGGATGTTGGAGACAAACTACAAACTCGCATGGAACCCTGCTAAACCAGAAGTAGGGTATTAAAAACCCTAGTAAAGAACTTAGGGTACCTGTGAACAGAAGAAATAAACTGGATGAAAATCCAGGACAAGGAAACCAACCCAACCTTGACCTACTTCTGAAGGCCTGCATTGAAATGGACAATGGTTTTCTGTAAGACATAATCCATCAGAGTAACGCTTAGAACTACTTACAGGAGTGGGAGAAGGCTCGGAGTCATTGCTGCCATTCATCAACTGTTTTCCTCCAGTCCATTGCCCTCTTTCTGAGTGACCATTACTGGAGTTTATTTGGGAGGCAATGTTGTTGGGGAGAATTTGAGTTGAATCAGAGCTTTTATCTGCTATTGGTGCCGAAAAACCTTTGCCCCAGACCTTGTTCCATGGCATTCGGTTCCATGCAGAGTAAGAACTATCTGAATGCTTTGCATTCCTTCCTCCATTCATGCTAGAGATGGGGCTTGTTGGTATCGACCCCACAGAGGTAGTGACTCCTTTGCTGGGTTTCACCCCCGTTGTCAAGCTCTTACCCCAAAAAGATGATGAGTTTGTCATGTGAGGCTTGGAAGCTGCCACAGCACTACCCTTAGCAGTACTGCGTGCCTTTAAAGCTCCTGCAATCTTCACCTCACTACCCCTTCCACCCAAGTCCATCCTAGAAGCCTTGCCAACCTTCTTGACTGAATCACCAGAATTAGCTGGACTTGAAAGACTCTTCAATCCATCCACCTTCTTCTCACTATCCTTACCTTTACTGTCTCTCTTCTTGAGATCCTTCTTTGACTCCTCCGAGTCCTCTGTATCACGGGAAGCCCTCTCCTTCCCAAATTCTCGCTCTTTTTCTCTCATCTTTTCTTGCCGCCGCCTCTCCACTTCTCGCTCTCGTCGCAGCTCTCTCTCCCTCTCGGCAGCTGCCTCCCGCTCGCTTTCCCTTTCTGCCTCCATCTTCTCATCGCGAAGACGTCGTCGTTCCTCAACTAATCGAGCCACTTCCTCTCTCTGTCTGCGCTCTTCGGCCTCCAATTGCTCTCTCTCAAATCGAGCTTGTCGTTTCTCTTCTGCCTTCCTTCTTGCCTTCTCTCCCCTACTTCCTTCTTTGCTTCCTCCATCTTCTCCCCTTCGCTGGCCCCCTCTCCGACCTCCATTCAAGGGGTCTTCCCTTACCCTCTCTCTTCTCCAGACCTTGTGCCATAGCCATCTCAGGCATGCAAAGACCAAAAAGACCATTCTAAATAGAAGAGACTGGGAAGAGTCTCCTGACCCACATTTCTCTTTACTAAAATTCCCTCCACCTCCATAGCTGCCACCACCGTAACCCCCTCCACCGCTTCCCCAGTATGGAGACCAGGAAACGTAAGTACCCTCCCTCAACGAAGTCCTGGAATTGGTCCAGCCCCGGCCAGCCCCAACAGAAGAAGGGGGGTTCATTCGCTCAGGCCATCCCCGACCTCCCCACAATCCCCTACTATCGCTCCTAGCCCTAAAGATCCCACTAGGAGAATGATGACCTCCAGATTGAGCTAACCCACCCGGAATTCCAGCTCCATTAGGCCCTCCGGGTACATCCAACACAGGCCGTCTTGACACATGACCGCAATAGGTACACATAAACTTACCACCTCCAGGAGTCTGATCCCGATAGGCTGAAAGGCAGTTCCGGCAACGTCGAGTAGCCTCTTTCCGCCATTTGGCAGCCTCCTGCGCTTCAATTCTTCTTCTCTCTCTCAGGAAGGCACTCCTTCGAGCTCGCCACAGTGACAGTCGGGGCATTGCCAGCTCATACCACCCCAGGCTAACCAGTAGCACACCAACACAAGCAAGCCTAGGAGAGGTCACTTCAAATCGAAATCCAGGCGGCAATAGCTGAGAGAGAGCCCACAATATTATGAGAGGAATTATGAGCCACGGCAGCATCGTCACGATACGGCGCGACCACCTTGATGCCACACACAGAATGCACATTCTGCAGATTCTACTCCTACCCTTACCCTTCACCCCTTGTCTTCTCCTATTTGTCTTCTCCTAAAGCTCAATCTTGCGAATGGGACGAGGTTAGCTGTGACAGAGCTATGCCGCTTCCTTGATCAAATCCACCACCAACTAGCAAGGGTTGCATTCTGCTTGCTCTACCCCAGCAGGCCGTGTGAAACAAGTAAACGGTAATATGCATCAATCAATCTCTTGTCTGCTCCTCCACTCTTCCTCCCTTTCTGCAGCCCTATCTATAGTTTCACCTCCAACCCCTCCTTGTTCTCCTCGTCTCTTCCTTGTGCGACTCTCATATGCCCCCGAATGCCCGCCTTCTTCTTTCTCCTCCCTCTCCCCCCAACCCTCTCTGCTCCGCACTCACAACTGCCACGCCCTCCCTCTTCTCACACCCTGCGATTGCTCCTTATATTCCCGTTGCTCTATACCTAAATCTCTTCACCTTCTCCAACCATGTCTGTCCTCCCGGGAGATCACATCAAGCCACGGGCTCCGTCGCCATCCCTGCCAAAGGGTTTCGCGTAGCCTCACAGTATGTGCCAGCCATGGCCCTCTCTCTCTCCCTCTCCCTCTCCCTCTCCCTCCCTCTCTCTCGCTCTCCTTCCTCTGTGTGCGTGTTCGAACTTCGCTGCAACCTCCTCTTTTTTTTTCTGTTTTTTGTTGGCTTCTCTTTATTCTAAAGAGGCCCAGACTACGCATCAGTGCCAAAAATGGCTAAGCCCCTGTTGTGCCTTCCCCAGGTGTCACCTCATCTCCTTTGCTGAAAACTACTTCCTATCAGTGTTTTTTAAGAAATTTGGAAACAGCACGAGTGGCTACAGAGTTTTGCAGAAAATAGCGGTATATTCTGTTCATCCACTTAAATTCAACCACCTCTGTGCCATAATCCATTTGTATCATCCATATTTGGCAAATTCATCCATAATTTATTTTTTTATTTGGAGAAATTTGGCGATTTCATCCACGAAAACACAGGGATTTGCGACAGAATATTCAGTTTTATTTTTTGAGGTCGAAATCTGGCGAAAATTCGCCAATAAAAAAAACGCTGCTTCCTATGCCTCCAGGTAGCACCTTAAGTAACATCTCTCTTATTGAACAATTTATGAAGAATAAATTGTTGATTTTCTCAAGTTTATTATGGATGAGAATAGATTTTGCTATTTGACAAAGAGGAGCCATAAGCGACTAGCCGCTTGTTTTTTTATTAAGGGACACCTCTCCTCTTCCTCTCGAGTCCAGGCTCTTCTTCTTTGTTGCTTGGCTTTTCTTGTTTTTTTTTTTGTCCTTTGTTTGGACTACCTAGGGAAAAAGATTTTTTTAAGCGGAATAATTTCTTAAAGTTGGAATGTTACAGGCTTACTGACTTGTAAGGCGGGCGGCTCGAGTCCCAACTCTATTTTTTAATCATTATTTTATCCTTTTATCCTTTTATCCTTTATTTTATCCTTTATGTTTATTATTTTATTATTTTGTCCTTCCGAAAAAAAAAAAAAAAGGGCTCATTGTCTTGTACCTTTCCCTTGGTGGTACTAAGTGATGAAAAAGTGACCATACATGAACAAGTGACCAAGCTTTTATGAGGTTTATGGATGACAGTAGTTCTCCTTCCCAAGCCAAAAACAAAAAACAAAAAGAAATGACTCTCTAACTTACACCATGGAGTCGGTTGTTCAGGGCATCCCCCTGTTCTCCAAAATTCTAGCGACGACCGAAGGTCGGAAGTTTTAGCATAGAGAAGAAATAGGGTGCCAAAGTGCCACGTTTTCGTCGCCACATCATCGTCGCCACGTTTCGTCGTCAAATTCTTTAAATCTGCCCGGACTGCCCGCCCAATAAACGCCAATAGAATTCGTGGCGCCAAGAGTTTCGAAACTGCCCGTTTCTTGAACCGCAGGAGGGTTTCACAGGCCAATCGCGATTCGCAAGAGACGTTCACAGATTATGAGTACACAGCAGGAGCAATTGCAAGGTGTGGCTTTTCTTAATGCACGATGTGAAGAAAATTGTCCATCCTGCAAATGGGGGCTCTTAGTACCATGATTTGTTATTCTTCCTGATGTTTACAAGGTTCGTGGGAGATTCAGCTTGGTCTTAGCAGGCCGTGTTTCAATCTTTGCCTGCTCAGCTGCACCGTGGTGGTTCTCACACACTAATCCGACATTACCTGACTACAGACACAAGCAACACACACACAGGTCATTTTGGGTTGATGGTCGGCCAAATCCTCCATGGGTCATGACACAAGGTCAAGGACAATGTGGTGAGGGCACCTTCTTCTTCGACCTATTTCAGCCTGTTTTGCCCTCTCATCAGACTCGGCCTGACAAGTTACTGCCATTGTGGCAGCAGGAAAGTATCCAAAAACAGATAACAGAGATGAGGAGAATCTTTGGAATGAACACTTTTCCAACCCCAGTCAATGGTGGGACAATGGAGACAAAAAGATGAATGCCGGATGGAAATTCGGCGCCGAATTTCCATCCAGGGGATGTTCTCTGTCGCCAGTTGTCGGCCTCTCCTCCCGAGACGACTTCATCCGACCGGCCCCGGATGGAAATTCGGCGCCGAATTTCCATCCGGGGGATGTTCTCTATCGGCCAGGTGCCGGCCTCTCCCCCCGAGACGACTTCATCTGATCAGCCCCGGATGGAAATTCGGCGCCGTTTTTCCATCCGGGGTTGTTCTCTGTCGACCAGGTGTCGGCCTCTCCCCCCGAACACGACAGAGTCATTGCTCACGCCAGACTTGTTGGAAGCTATTTTGAAACGGGAGATAACCGACCTACTTGACATTGTACACAACGACACATACCTTATACACCATTGCTTGTCTGCGGTGCGTGTTTGCCGAGGGCAGATGCAGGACATCCTCGTCAAAAAAACTTCCGGCATATTACATCCGGCTGCAGCACGAGCATTCAATCGTGTAAAAGACAACAACAACATGTCATTGAAGAGGAAAAAATATTTTGTGAAACATTTTCAAGCTCGGCGGAAAATGAAACTAAATGGGGGGAAACGTGTGTCCCTTCCCCCTGTTAGCCATATTTACTCGGCTCTGAGGCGGGTGTCTCATCGTCCAGAACTGAGAAAGAATAATCAATTTAACTAAGGAAAGGACCTGTAGTTGTCCAATGCGGTAGACCAATACTCACCTGCAGTAGACCAATGCGGCAGACCTGCATGATCGCAGACCACCTGCAGTAGACCAACACTGACTTGTAGTAGACCAATGCGGCAGAGCATCTGCGACTCCCTTAATGTGTTTTTTAAAGGTTTGATGAAGGAGACCAATGAAGTCAATAAATGAGCGAAAGTGAACCAGTAAACAAATGTAGTAATGAAGCAAGCATAGTTCAATGAAACAGACCAATACAGTACAGGGGTAGACCAAGACAGTACACTCGACTAACGGTGGGACTGACATGTGCCACTTTTAGGCGACCACCGAATTTAGTATACCACTATCTCACGGAGCAGACCAACAACCGTGGTCCAAACTAAGTCCACTCCATGGAGATAGCATACCAATAACATCAGTTCAACAGCAGACCATGGCCAGGAGTACTGCATACATCGAGAGATCAATAATCTGCCCTATGGTCTGCCCTATGGTATGCCTTATGGTCCGCTCTAGGGTCTGCTATATGGTCTGCCCTATTTGGTCGGCCCTGTTTTGTCTCACGCTTGTGGCAGTGCTGAATACGAATGCCCGGTTCAGGCACTTCTAACTTTGTGGCCGCATGCAGGTCTATTTTCACAGGAGTATGCATTTTCCTTTGCCTTTGGCATGTACGGAAGGTCTGGGTCAAGCAATCATGCCAGAAAATCAGTGATCCGGGAACATCCTCGAAACTGTTGGCAGATATGGGCGACCTTATATACTGCAGAGGTGGACCGCAAAAAGAAGATGAAGCTGTGAAATGGGTTAAGAAAAAATTGAAGGCAATGAAAAAGAAATATCTTGCTGGTCAGTTGTTCCTCCACTACATTCATGTGTACTGGGTTCCCAAAATCGCTATGTGACCAGTGTACTGCTGCCCGCAACATTCCACATGCAAGCCAAGATATTAATGCAAGCATCGAGGCATACCACGGAAACTTAAAGGCGAGACTTAATATGGGCAAAGGCAAAATAACGGGTCGAAGAGCCGATTGGCTCATATGGGAGTTGACTGGGCGTGTACTGGTCCACTACTGGTACGGCATTCATCTGAAGACACATGGGTTTATTTGCAACGATAAACAGGAAAAGCACATTTCCAATGCAATATGTGCAGCCCGTGACATACCTCTTTCACGTGTGACTTCGCCTGCAGCGCCTGGGCAGCCTGCTTACGTGATCAGCTCCTCCTATCCGAATACAACGTACACCATTTGCAGGAAAATGGCCCATCCTTTGGTGTTTGAAGACATTGTCGCAGTGGACGTATAAGAAAGCTTTCTGGTTGGGCGTCGACGGCCGCTGCCATATACACTGCAGTATCCCTTCGCGCACTCAAAAGCACCTGCAATACGATCTGGAAAAGTGGAAGCGAAGGACGACAACATGCACGTTCTTGGCAGGACGGAAGCGCGTTGGCAGGAACAGACCAAAGGGAGGAAAAGACCGATGAAACAGTCTTCGCCCACGATTGGCGGCGGCTGCCATGCCCTAAATCCGGGCGGCTACGATAGCAGCGCGGTATCACGGTGAGATAGGCGCCACATCATATGGGGTGCGTTTGGGTCTGCTGGATCGGGTTGCTTGGCGGCAGACCCCAGCAGCGGGTAGACCGAGCATGGGCAGACCCACTGGGGACCCGATGGCGGGCGGACCCAGCGGCGAGGGCGGGGGCCGCGGTCCGGGAGCGGGCTGGGCGGTGTGCGGGCAGGGCCGCGGGCAGGTGGGGGTGGTCGGGGCGGGGGAGGGCGACCCCGCGTCCGTGCGGGCGTGCGCGCCCTGTCCTACACGCGCGACATAAACTCCCAATTATTCAAAAATGAGAGATTAGGCAACTGGAATTGGGATATACGAAAAACTGACAATTTGTCCATTTCTACATTGGGTCATTTGGTCAGTTCTTAAGTTTATTTTGATTTTGATAATTTTTTTAATTTTTTTTGTTTTCTAACCTCAATCAATATGACACTCAAATTATAAAAATGATATATTCAAAATCAATAGTTCGACAATGACTTTTTTATTTCTACAATAGGTCTAACCAATCTGGTTTTTTGGTTTTTACAATTTTTATATTGTTAAAACATAAATGCACATCCAAGTTGAAAATGGGACATACTGAAAAAATCAGCTTATGAAAATCTTGTAAATTTCAAGATTTGTTTCTTTTTATCATTTAAAAAAAATTGTATTGGCCACCCTACCTACCAGCTAGGCATGGTCTTACCTACCCGGGTTGATATCAATATTGATACCTTGGTTGGACCTATATACAACACTGGTCTCTACGTGTTATTTGTATCTGTTGTGAGTTGTGAGTGAGAGATAAGGAGCCTCTTTGGGACTTAAGCGCATTCAGCGACAACCTAAGAGTGATTGATCACCATAGATTTCATCCAAATCCAACAGCAACGGCCTCACCCCATAGCACGTCGTGCCTCTTACATTGTGCGTTGTATATCAGACACGTCCATAGGACAACGGATATCGCACAAGGCAGATAAGTGGCATTACAACCCACCATAGGAGCAGTCGGCTATAGTTGACGTACGATTTTTTGCCACCAAGGCTTAACTGCAAGTGCCGAAACTTGTTGGAAATCACATTGGAGATGTACTTGGATACATAGGAAATTGCACTTGGTCTTAGAATTCAATTCTTCCCACATGGGTCAACGGCATAGGCTACACTAGAGGTCGCACTTGGGCCTTGACATACGAGACGCATCGGGATATATAGGAAATTGCACCTGGTCTTTATAGAATTCAATTCTTCACACATGGGCCAGCGGCACAAGCTACCCTAGCGGTCGCACTTGGGCCTCAACATAGGAGACGCACTTAGATACATAGGAGATTGTACTTGGGCTGTCTTCACGAGGTTGTTGGAGGAAGGTCGTGAGGACATGATGGTTAATGTGAATACCTAGGCACTGTCACATAATACATTTAGCTTCACACTTGGGAAAACAACAGAAGCTAACCTAGTTACAATATTTTTTAACAGAAAAATTCATATGACACGTAGTTTTTAAAGATCTATCGTGTTTTTATTTAAAATTTAAATTATACATAGATATTAAATCATTTTTTCCGCCTAATAATTCCAAATGAATTTAAGTTCAGGGCCTCAGTTAGTCCCCTGTTCATTTTTTATTAAAAAAACATATAAAAAAAAGGAGGAAAAAATCTTTTGTCGACAGCCGAAGTAGCTATGTTGTCAATCAAAAGGAAATAAAATGTTGAACTTTTTTAGCATTGTTATCAGTAATAGTCACTAGTAGTGCAGAACATCACGCAGCCCTAGTACTATTTCTAGCTACGATGATTGAAGGTCGGAAGCTAGTTTAGCGTAGAGCAGGAATAGGGTGTCAAGTTATTTTACCACTAGTGTGAAACTAGCTAGGAAACAGCTAGCTTTTACATATTGACATTTGGGATTGGCCCAAGTGTCAATCCAGGGGTCAAGGCAGATTTAGGCCCTGGAGTGGTTATCTTCACGGCAAGCGCGGGAGGCTCATCTTTCTCGAGTTGAGCCTCACCGCGCCTAGCTATGGCGCCGTAGTGTGGATTCCCCATGGCGTGGGGTGCACTTGGCTTGACTTGTATTTGAGTGATGAGGTTATATATGCATGAGTTTATGCTTCAGATTTGTGAGCTCGTGCTTGTATTCTTCTTCTTTATCACTCGAGAAAGATGAGCTCGTATCTGTGAGTGCCAGATACGAGTTAGTTGTAGCACTTGTGGTTTTTGCTTGAGAATGAGAGAAACCAAGTTGTTATGTAAGGAGCACCGTGGAGCTCTTGGTTGTTAGAAGCGGAGGCGATGTGGGTTACGAGGTGGTAGACCTTGGCATTCGATCTTCATCTTTAGAGATGAAAGCACCATGCTGCAGGTAATTCCAGAGCACCTTGATGGTTTCAGATTGTGTACATGCATGAGCAAGCACGATTGGGAAGAGGACCAGTCAAGAGCATGTTATAGTGGCTTTGGTGGCAAAGCTGAGAACTGGACTTGGGAATGCGAGCTTTCATTGTGTGAAGGATTGCAAGACCAAGCGAAAGGGTTGATTTGGCTTGGGGCAAATCAGTGCACTTTGTGGAGTATGGTGAGATTGGGTTTCAATCTCGAGCTTCAGCATTGAGAGGGCTCTTGTCATGGCAAGAGCAGGGCTGGAACAGGAGCTAAGAGATGCGGCAAGGCCATGGAATGTGCACCTAGGGTTTCAGAGCTTGGAAGAAGAGCTCTTGCACCACAAGAGAAGTGTCTTGTGGCTGGAAATGTAAGCCTTAGGGTTTCAGGAGCTTGGCAAAGGCTGTGGAGTGCTTAGTCTTGTCTTAGAGAGCATCAAGGAGCGAAGGAGCCAAGATAGGGGGCTGATATCTCTTGTGTGAAGAGGTTGCATGTGTGGAGCATGTATTCAGCTCATTGAAGTTTCCATCTTCAAGCTTGGAGGGCAAGCAAGGAAGAGGGAAGGGCTGACTTCCCTTATGTGAGGGCAATGCATGTGTGGAGCATGCTATCAGCCTGGTGAAGGCTTGCACTTTCAGGTGTAGGAGTGCAAGAAAGGAAGAAAGGGGCTGGTTTCTTTGTAGGGCATGTGGAGCATGCTTTTAGCCTGCTGAAGCTTGTATTTTCAGGTTTGTGGGTGCAAGAAATGAAGCAAAGGAGCTGATTCTCTTATGGTGAGAGTGGGGCATGTGTGGAGCATGCCTTCGGCCCATTGAGGCTCTTGTTTTCAAGCTTTAGAGAGCTAGAACGGAAGGTCTAGGGCTGGTTTCCACTTGGAGTGAAAGAAAAGCACTTGTAGGGCCTATGTGAGTTGGGGTTTCAACTTCAAGCTTGAAGGGAGCGCAACTCTTGAAGCAGTAGGTGTAGGGGGCTGGAATAGGCTCTAAGACAGATGCTATGGCCAAGGAGAGTGCTTGAATGAGTGCTCACAAGGGCTGGGAACCAGCAGGGCTTGGTTGTTTGCCATTGAGTTTAGTGGCGTGTTTGGGGAGGCTAAGTGAGAAAGAAGGCTTTGTTTGTGGCAACCACCTCATGGCTTAGGGCTACTATGGTGGTGTGTGGGAGCCGAAAGAGTAAGAATACCTTGCTGATTTCCTCCACAGCCGCCATAGCTCGGTGGAAAGAAGCCTAGAGTCCAAGAGACACAAACCCTAGCTTGGAGTGGCTAAACCCCTTGGAGAAATGGCTAAATTGCCAGAGCGGCCATGGATGGGGCTGTGACGGGCCAACAACGGGCGGATGTGGTGTGCTGGACATGTAGAGGACCCCATGTCAAGAAGGATTGCCCAGAGGGAGGCAAAGGGCTGGCACATGCACAGCCTGCACAGTTGCAGTGTGGGCATTCTGGCAAGCACGGGCATGGAGAGGCCCAGTGTTATGGTTTGCATCCTGAGTTGCGCCCAGGCCAGTTCCAAGGGAACAATGGTGGCCGGGGGCAAGGTGGAGCAGCCCAGAGAGGACGAGGTGGCCAGCCACAAGGTGCAGGCCAATGGCAATCTCAACATGGCCAAGGACGCGGAGGTCAGGGGGTTGACCAAGGCATGGCCAACCGGCTTCAGCAGCTAGAGCAGAGGCTCGCTGCCATGGCTACAGCTCAGGTGGTACCGGCTCTAAGGCCGGATGGTCCACCTCCTGCTCCTGAGGGAGGAGATATGGGAGGTATGGGATTCATGTGTGGAGCAGCACTACCACTAGTGCAGGTGGAGTCTGCTGCAGCCGTGACTCAAGGAGCAGCACGAGTTCCTGAGCCACGAGGTGCAGAGGTGGAGTTGGATCCACAGCGTGGGGAGGCAAGCTGTCAGGCTAGGCTTCCTCAGTCATTCATATTGGCGGAGACAGTGTCGACGCCATCCATGGCACCTAGTTCTCGCCCGACTGTTACCGAGGCGGAGGTTACTATGTCATTGGGGAGAGCTACACGGGTAGCACCACTACCTAGTATTGCCAAGGCTACGGCAGCTAATGTGCTGCTAGGAGCGGCCACACCTGTGTGCCAGGCTCCATTGTTCTCGGCTACCATGATTGCGACGCCGGGGGTAAGACCAGCTGAGGTGTTCAGGCTGGCAGCTACACTCTGTGAGAGTGGGAAGGTTACTTCATCTTCTACGGAGATAGTGGGAGGTGTAGTGCCGGAGGGATCCTCGGATTTGAGGGTCAAGACTGCCACGGCGGCGCCATGACAAGCTGCAGCTGCCAGGTTGATGGAGCTGCCAGCTAGGCCAGCCATTGAGCGCGCCATGGTGACACCTGGAGTTGTCATGTTAGACAACCAGGATGACATTTCTGTTTGAGTGGACCAGCAGGCAAGAGGTACCGGCCACTGCGGGTCTTGTTGGACTCGGGAGTTCAGCCATTGATGCTAGGCAGAGCTGCTATTGCAGGCTTGGGCCTCACGGAGGCGGATATGGAGCCTTGTCCTTTCCAGATACAGACGTCTCTGGGAGGATCGGAGCAGACTTGGGGCATGACACGGCATGAGTTGGCTATCAGACTACGGCCGGATCATCCTACAGATGGCTCAGTGATGTGAGCCAAGGCCATTGTGACAGACGCAGTCTCATACGATGTCCTGGTTGGTGGGGAAGTGTTGTACCCCATGGGCTTCACCCTGGATTTTTGGGAGGAGTCAGCTTCCTATAGGCCTGCATGGCAGTCAAGGGAGGGCCAACGTGTGCAGCTCCCTGTGACGTTCATAGGAGGAGTTGCGGTTGCCCAGTGAGGCAAGATGCCGACACTAGCAGCATTCACAGTGGCAGTGAGTTGGCCTAGAGAGTTGCTTGAGAGCAACGCTCATTCAGAGGATGTGCCACCTCCGGGAGAGCAGGATGACATGTATGGTATGGCGGAGTTGCCTACCATGGTTGCTCAGACTCCATTGTGGGGCACGAGCAATGATTTGCAGCGGGATGCTGATCGACGGGTGCAACAAGACTGGGTGGAGGCTTTTGTACCGTCAGGAGAGGAGGAGAGTGCGGGGATTGCACCAGGACCACCTCAGTTGTCTCCATTGGACACCACACCTATTGTGTGGCAGTATCCGGATGAAGGCATTTGTCTTCTGGACTTGTTTGGCGGGATCAACATCGGATTGGCTGTTGTGTTACAGGCAGGTGTACGAGTTCGGCGTTACCTGTATGTGGAGGGGGATAAGACTGCACAACGCGTTTCACTTCGCCATGTTGCTCAGTTGGTGCAGCGGTACCCTGAGTTGTTGTCGGTGTCTGCAATTCATGGATATCAGCAGGCCTTGCCAGCAGACATTTCGTTGCTGGGGGCGCAAGATTTGGAGCGGGTTGGCTCCATTGATCTAGTAGTGGCAGGTTGGCCCTGCCAAGGGCATTCATCGGCCGGGCATGGCAATGGATTGCGAGACTCGAGGTCGGGTCTGTTTTGGGAGATGGTGCGGGTTTTGCGCCACTTGCAGCTTCATCAAGCTGTATCTCCAGCATACATCTTGGAGAATGTGCCACTGATGGGCGATTCTCGGGCCAGGGTGATGGCCAGTGTGCATCAAGTCCGGTCGTGGCTTGGGTCAGCAGTGTTGCTAAATGCAGCTATAGTGGGGTCACGGGCTCATCGTCCACGGCTATGGTGGACTAACTTGATGCCACCCGCACTGCTCAAGCGTGCATTTGATGGGGTGCAGCGGCCAGCACATCTCACAGTGGATAGCATTCTGGACACAAGGAGGCAGTCTCAATGTGTGAGACACGATGACCGTTCGCCTTTGGCAATGGTCAACAAGGTGGGTCAACCACGAGCAGCATTACCTACACTGCTCAGCTTCCCAGGATCGCATGCTTTCCGGGATAGTGGACCTGGCCTCCTATGGGATGCTCAGTTGTAGTAGTTAGTGGAGCCTAATGCTGACAAGCGTGAGCAGGCAATGGGTTTTACCACTGGTACCACGGCGGTGTCGTCTCTTTCTGAGGCATCACGTCGTCAAGTGTTGGGGCAAGCAATGGATCTCATTTGCTTGACCTGGATTATCAGCTTGGCTATGGCTGAGCAACGCAGAGTGCGGAGTACACTTCCCTCGATGGTCTATCTGCCTACCGAGACGATACATGCAGTGAGTGGGGGCGAGCATGTGAGGACCACGGGGTGCATGCATCCATGGCACACGTGGGAGGTGCTCGAGGTTCAGAGGGAGTTGGCAGCCAAGGCGGCTGTGATGGATGAGGTTGGGGATTCTTCTCGGGTTGAGGAGGTCCTCAAGGATGAGATGATGGGGTAGGATGAGGCCTTGTCATTGATTGAGCAGGTAGGGAGTACTGCTCAAGAGGTTGCGGCATAGCAACCACCGGACGTGTCCTCTACCTCTAAGTCTGCTGGACTTAAGGTTGCAGTTACGAAGGGCAATTGGGAGCCTGACGTTGGACCTATTGTCACTAGAGGAGAGAGACGACGTATACGGCGGTTCCTGAGGCTTACAGGAATTGCTTTGCCTCTCGTGCTACGGTGGATGAGCATGAGAAACATGTTTAGGTTGTGCATCGGGTTTGGTCAATAGGGATGCGGATGGATTGCGTCGCAATCCATGCACGAGCCAGCAGGATGACACTGGAGCTCGGTGGCATGGTGAGACGGACGAGGAGATGGTGCCGGGATGGCATGCATCTGCCTTTTTGTGCATCTTGGCATCGGGAGGTCAGGTTGGACCTACAACAGGGATGACTGTAGACGGAGTGTTTGAGGACCCTAAGGCTAGTGATGAGCCAGGTGGTGCCAAAGATATACATGAGGATTTGGCTGTGTTGGACTACCTCCGCACGGGAGACACGGCAGCCACTGTGACTGCCAAGGAGAGGGATCGGATCCTGCAACAAGAGGTTCAAGTGGGAGGGGATACACCTACTTCGAGTGTGGGAGGATGGTCGGGTGAGGATTGTGCCTCACCCCACACAGCGTGCACGGTTAGTGCGGCATGCCCATGAGGAGTTGGGGCATTTTGGAGTGCGACGCACTCACAGTTTACTGCAAGGGCAGTATTGGTGGCTTGGCAGAGAGAGTTGTTTAGACGGTGAAGAGGGGTTTGCGCAAGTATGGCTTGCAGAAGGGACACCTATGAGATTGGGATCTTCAGGTTCCTTGGTTAGCCATGGGCTACAAGTTCAGCAAACAAGCATCACTTGCCTCCTTCTCACCATATTTCCTTCTCTTTGACCGAGAGCCGGATTTGCCTGTAGCCATTCGTAGGGACACTGCTCAAGTCCTTAACCTTGACGATCCGGACGTGTGGGTACATGCATGTGATCAGCGTGCAGAGTTGTTCAAGAAAGTCATGCCCATGGCTTTTGAGAACCTTGCCATTGCACAGCACCGTGATACGTTGAGGTATGCCACTATACGTGGTGGAGGATATCGTCCTGGGGTTCGGAGGTTTAGCCCTGGTGACTATGTTTATTTGCAGCAGACTGCTCCTACGACTCTGGATGTTACTGCAGGGCGTGTTATTCTGAGGGTTCAAGAGGTGTTGCCCTCAGGAGTCCTGATCTTGGAGGGTCGGGATGGCATGACTTGGAAAGACCATGTGCGTAATTGTGCGCCATGTCACCTTCCCAATGTCGATGGCAGAGTTGACCCAAACTTGGCAGTGGTACCTGCAGGTTTGAGGTGCATGCTCTGTGGGTCTGCCAAAGAGGCAGCCACCATGCTGGTGTGTGATCGATGCTCAAGGGGTTGGCATATGGGATGCTTGACACCACCTCTTGAGAAGGTTCCTGACGTAGATTGGTTGTGTCCACACTGCTTGGGATAGTGGCAGTGGACATGACTGGAGGCAACTAATAAGACATGGGAGGCCAAGCTCATAGAAGTCAATACATGAGATCCCAAGCTCAAGTTCACAGGTTGCAAGACGGCGACTAATGATGGGGCAACTCTTGCACCCGGCCTCTTGATCTATCGAGTTTGAGTGTAGTAGGGACAGTGGTGGAGGACTTAGTGAGGCTATGGTCACTATCACATCTTGTGGCTACCTGGACTTAGAGGGACCTAAGCACCAGCTAGGGGGGCGATTGTGTGGACTAGTGACTGCCATAGTGGGCAGCATAGTGGCAGCCTAGTGACTGACTAGTTGTAGCCTAGTGGTTGGACTAGTGGCTGGACTAGTGGCTGGACTAATGATATACTAGTGTGTGGCGTGCACATGTGTTGTGTGGTTTTGTACAACGATGTAGTTGTGTAGCGATACGTATGTGCACGACAGCTGTCAAGTTATTTTACCACTAGTGTGAAACTAGCTAGGAAATAGCTAGCTTTTACATATTGACATTTGGGATTGGCCCAAGTGTCAATCCAGGGGTCAAGGCAGATTTAGGCCCTGGAGTGGTTATCTTCACGGCAAGCGCGGGAGGCTCATCTTTCTCGAGTTGAGCCTCACCGCGCCTAGCTATGGCGCCGTAGTGTGGATTCCCCATGGCGTGGGGTGCACTTGGCTTGACTTGTATTTGAGTAAAGAGGTTATATATGCATGAGTTTATGCTTCAGATTTGTGAGCTCGTACTTGTATTCTTCTTCTTTATCATTGTGTGGACTAGTGACTGCCATAGTGGGCAACATAGTGGCAGCCTAGTGACTGACTAGTTGTAGCCTAGTGGTTGGACTAGTGGCTAGACTAGTGGTGGACTAGTGATATACTAGTGTGTGGCGTGCACATGTGTTGTGTGGTTTTGTACAGCGATGTAGTTGTGTAGCGATACGTATGTGCACGACAAGGGTGCCATAGTGCCACGTCTTCGTCACCATGTCATCGTCGCCACGTTTCGTAACCACGTTTCGTCGTCAAATTCTTTGGAATCTGCCCGGACTGCCCGCCCGAAATATTCCAATAGAAATCGTCACGCCAACTTTTTCGGAACTGCCCGCAATGCCCAAATCTTGATCTTTGATCTTGGTCTGCGTTTTTTGCCATTGTTCATCTTGCAAGCTGCAAGCTCTCAACGAATTAAGGAAATCCATGCTGAGTTTTTGAATACATGTTTGTAATTTGTTTTTACTCATCCCTGCTTTGATCAATGCAGCAAGAATTAGCAGAGGCAGCTGAGAAGGGGAAATCCAAATACTACCGCACTACAACAGAGGAACTTAGGACATCAAAGGGTGTGGAGGCAGCAATGAAGAAGGAGTATGAAATTCGGAGAACCAAACTGATGTCCTCCTTCTCTAAGCAGCTTAGAATAGTAGATCTTGGCCTTGGAGAGGAGTTCCTTCTGCAGATCAAATCTCACTATGACAAGCACGTGCACCCGGAGATGCAACATGAGAAATTGCACAGGCTGGCCATCTCCATGGTTGACCCCAAAATTAGATGGCTAGAGATTTGGAACTCAGATCAGATAGTGACTCGAGCAGAATTTGAAGGACTCGAATATTTCTATTGTTTCCCCGCCTGCAATGACATTGGAGGCATACATCAGGAAGTGGAGAGGTCTCACTTGGCGTTACTGTTTTTTCCGGGAGTTTTCGAAGGATGGTAACATTTTGTGGTCAACGACTTTGACAGTCAGGTTGGGGGGGAGTGGGCCATGATGCGAGTTGTGTACAGATGAATTTCCAACTAGAAACTATGTTGCATCAGCTGAGTAATCCTAAGGCGTTGTTAGAAGGGCTCTTCACTGATAGGAAGTGAATGTCGGTGCCGACATTCACTTCCATGACTGTGAGCTCTTATGGACAGAGATTTCATTCACTTGGATTACGGAACTTAGGGTGTGTTGGCAGTGTTCTTGAATGGCATTTTGTGACTGTCGTTGACAACCATGGCATCCAAAACTAGTGTAAGCTTCTATACCGAGAGATTTCTTGTACATTTTCTAGGCTGCCCAATAGTTCTATGCAGTGTTTCTCTCACGAATTTCTGAATGTCAGTGCCGACATTCACTTTGAGAACAATGGGCTTCTGCATAGAGAGGTTGATTTCCAGTTTGTCTCTTGGTTCGCAGGTACACAAAATATGTGCTGATGGATGGAAATCACCTCAGTGGTGTCCCGGATTATCTTGACATGTGGTCGGACCCGGGAAACGATCCAACCATGTATACTGCAGGGATATTGAAGGACTGGAGTCCTGCACACTTCAGGGACTTTGGTTGGTACCTGGACTGCCTTCCAGAGCACACGACTTTCCAGGAGCAGCAAATGAAATATTTGAACAATCATGCTAAGATGCTGGCACCTCTGAATGATGAGGAGTACCAAAGAAACATAGCAGCACTGGTTGCCAAGGAGCCTGACGCTCAGGAAATAGCCCAGAAGGGCAAGAAGGGCGGGCGCAAACCCAAAGACAAGGGTGCAGATGGCACAGCCAAGTCACCAACAAAGACAAAAGACAAAGACAAGTTGAAGGAGAAGGAGAAGGAGAAGGAGAAGGAGAAGGAAAAGGAAAAGGAAAAGGAAAAGGGGAAGGAGAAAGAGCAAAAGAGTGAGAAGGACTTCACCGCCGGAAGGTACACCCGCACAATTCAGTGCGTGTTCGATGCCAGGCCACACCCTTCCCATGCTGATTCTATAGGGGAGATTAAGATTGTCAATGAGGGATGGCTGGCGATGATGGAGAGTCAGAAGAAAGGATACACCGGGGTGCCTTCGCCTACTTGGGACAACATGATCTCATTCCTCAATCTGGTGGAAATTCAACTTTCTCTCTTTTGCATTCGTAAGTGACGTTGGCAGTATTGGTATTTGTTTCTTTGCAGTCATTCTTCTCTTCATTCTCAGATTGAACAGGTCTATCGCAGGTGAGCATTGGTCCCTCCTTTGTGTGCGGTGTGCAGAAAACGTTTGCTGCAGACATGGTCATTCTTGACATCCCGGACGGCCAGGCTATGCCAGACGTTCTTCCGAAGAACAAGACGCCAAGCTGGAACAAATACGATGACAACTACTGGAGTTGGGTGTTCGGGTTCTGCAACTATTTCCTTTCTGATGCAGGGACACTTCTACTCTTTCAGTCTTGTGACAAGGATAGTCGTCAGGCATTGGCATCGTATCTGAAGTCCTCTGGCTTTGAAATTCTGCGCACATGGAATTGTGTGAACATCCTCTACCTTGTGAAAGGGGGTTGTCCTGGTCAGCTGGTATGACACCTCCCTCTTAGGTGTGCTTTGTTGCTTTATTTCAATGTATTCTACAGTGTAACTCTACAATAATCTGTGATGATCGTCACCGATCATCAAACACACTTGACTGATCAGTTTGTTGCATGCCTATGTTTTGAAGTGTCAATCTACAAAATTCCATTGTTGTTTATGTTTCGCACCCTAACCTTCTGTCTTTCGCAGACGAGGATGTTCAAAGTGTCAAGTTAAATAAGCACAGTGTGAAAACAGCTAGAATAAAACTAGTTATTTGTATTTAACACTTGGATTTAGGTCAAGTGTTAAATCAGGTGTCAAGTTTAGTTTGACACCTGGTCCGTCTTATCTTCACGAGAGCGGCAGTCGCGCGGCTCATCTTTCTCGAGTTGAGCCTGCGCGACCAAGCTCCTGCATGCGGTTAGATTTGAGTGTGCTTATGTAGGGGTACAGGTTGTTGTGGGGTGGAGTCCCCATAGCTTGGGGTGCCCCTGGCTCGACTACTATTTCTAAGAGTGATGGTTTGGTTTTCATGTTTTGTGTAAACAGTGTGTTCGTTGGTTTTCTATCACTCGAGAAAGATGATCTCTTACCTGTGAGTGCAAGGTAGGAGTTGAGGGTTAGCACTTGCAAGATTACCTGTGTGAAAGTAGTGCTTAGTTTGAGAAGCATATCATTGAATGTGATCACAAGATTCAGCGTGCCCTGAAACGCCTGGAGGATGACGATGCCGGAGCCGCCACTGTTATTGCAGTCGCTAAAGCTACCAAGTCACCAGAGGCTTTGGAGTACACGAGGAGAGACTTAAAAATGCAGCAGCAAATGCTAGTTGGCACCTATGCGAGATCCTTGAAGCTGGATGATTGTTTCCCCAGTAAGCTTATAGAGAAGCTCTACCGTGCAGCACGGAGCAGCGCTGGCAAGCTGTGAACGCTGATACCTGCACTCTTGCAGTCTTGGAGTCCAAACTAGGACACGGGGAATATGACCGGTCAACAACCAAGGTGCTGCATTTGATCAACAATCCTGAAGCGGAGGGAGCCCAGGCCACGGACTAGCTCGTCTCGTCTTACCCTGGGAGTGCAAAGGATGAATAGGTGAAGATTCTTTGGCAGATCAGAGCAGGGCGGAGCTCGTTGCGTTGACTGGCTAGCCGTTATATGGTCGACAGTCGCTTAAGCTACAGGGTTACGTTGCCGGGTGATCGATATTGTTTCCAGGTCTTCATTTGGTGGGCATGCCGGGAGCGTGGAGGGATGACATTGAGACGGCAACAGAGGCTCAGCTGTGGAGGCAGTTCACATTAGCAACGTGGCTTTACCGAATACAACAGCTTTCTGGACAAGATGCTTGCGAGGTTGTAGGGGTCAGCTGCAAATGCTAAATGCCACTCTGTTCACTTGCAGGTAGCTTCTGCGACAATCTAGTACAAACAACATGCACAATTGTAGCAGAAGGATGGTCAGACGAGTTCTCCAGGAAAGCTCTGAAATGCACAGGACCATTTCTGCTCCGTCTAATGGGTATGCTGTGTCTGTTGCGGCAAAGCTGTGACAAGCAAATTGTAGGCAGATCACCTTCACCTGCATGTGGTTTCATGTGCTCTTTGGAGACTTGTGTCTCTGTTCCTTATGAAAGGGCTGTTGCTATGGATTGCGACTGGTGATGCTCAGTTGAGTAAAGGAACGAAGTTCACTCCTCCGATGTTTTTGTGTGCAACCTAGTCTGTAATTGGTGCCAACCTGGCTTAGGGGGCAGCTGGCTTGTAGCTGAGGTGAAGAGCCGGTTGAATGCGGCCATTGGGGGCTCTACCCACATTCTCCATACACTCAAAGGTCCCAGCAGTAACGGGCTCCACAATCAATGCGTCCTTGAGCTTTCCATCATCATCTTTTTGAAAGCAGTGAGCCAAGCCTAACACAATATAGTCATCGTCATTCCAGTCCGGGTCTTCTCCCACGGCAAAAGCCTTGGCAATCGCACAGGAAGGTTTTAGACTGTGCCTGGCAGGTTTAGAAAAACAGACAGAGGTTCCCGTCAGTGACGGCTCTACAAAAGGAGAGCGAGAAAGACGACTTCATGTGGATGATGAAGCTGGCTCTCCCAAGTAAGCCCTCCGTCAAGTGAACTGCATCTACTGGAGCTCGGCTCGACGAAGCCTTTGCTGACGATGCCTCTCTGTTGGAGATGGCGTCTACCGCCAAACCAGTTTTCAAAGCCTTCGAGTAACCTGCTACAAACGCCATCGAAACAGCTACAGCCAGGAAGCGAAGCGAAGAAGACAAAAGACGTTGATGAGTGTAGAAGGATAGCTTAGAAACTGATGGAAAAAGGCCGAGGTGGGCTGTCACAGGTATTCGCCATACAGGTGAGTGGGCTCCGTGAAGACCTCCAAAAAAAAAAAAACAAAAAAAACAAAACATGCCGGCACCTGTGCACTGCAGAAAAGCAATGGAGAAGGGAGCAGTTTTTAATGGCGAGAAAGTTTTGGTGTTAAAAAAAAAAAAATGATTTTAAAAAAAAAAACCATTTTGATCTAATTTAAATGATTTAGAGCCTGGTTGGTCATATCTTTGTCAAATGAGCTCCGTTTGACTCAGTTCTTGAGGGGATAGCTGCAGAAAGGGGAAATCTACCTATCTAGACCTGGTTTTTGTTTTTGGGACTCTGCTAAAAATCTATGGAATTTTTTGAGTGTGAGTGTGCCACGAAATATCCACAATCCTGTTTCTAGAACCTGTGCTGGTCTATATGAGAGACAAACCTGTGGATGTACTCCTTGTATGGCTGGGGGAAATGAGGACGTAATTGAAGGGCAGGTCTCTTCTCTTAGCCTGTGCACACAAGGGGACAGGATTTATGTTTCCCAAGGAACTCAGATTGATTTGAGTGGAGAATAGTTGGACGAGTTGATTGCATACTGGGAGTCAGGCATTAGCAGTTGACAACAGACTGCTGTAGTTGGCATTGAGGGCCTCAATATCGCCTTGGACAGTCAGAACTCTGTTGGAGCCAGCAGTTCTCCAGCTGTAGGTGAAATACCAAAGTGGGTGAAAGCTAGGCTTGGAACACAGCCAAAGACAGCCCCGGGGACCAAGGTGTTCAGCCACAAGGCCGTGGTGTACTGGAGCAGAGGAGCAGGAGCTACACAAGTTTGTGCAATCAGACATGGTTGCAGCCGGACACGCTCTGCACAAGGTAACCACGAGCGGGGGTTCATTGACAATGACAAGTTTGTTTTGCTTGAAGGAGATGCAGTCATTCGCAATGTGGACACGAGTTGATAGACTATCAGACCCTACCTTTGTTTTCTTTAATGTTCAGTGAGCGGGAGATAGGGGAGTATTGCTTTGTCTCTACCTGGCAGAAAGAGGAGGAGGGTTGGTTAGAGCGAGCTACTGTAGCTTGGGACAAGGTTAGTGGCAGGTTTCTGGACATAGATATACCTCCTACACCTTACCATCACGCAGAGCGAGGCACTTTGAGAGAAGTCTGGAAGTTGATAGCATAGTGGCAGTCTTGACCCTCAAATCCGAGGATCCCTCTGCCACTACACCTTCCACTAACTCCGTAGAAGATGAAATGACCTCCCCACTCTCACAGAGTGTTGCTGCTAGTCTGAACACTGCAGCTGGCCTTACCCCCGGCGTTGCAATCATTGTGGCCGAGAACAGTGGGGCCTGACACACAGAGGTGGCTGCCCCAAATAACACACCGGCCGCACTAGCCTTGGCAGCATGAGTCAATGTTGCACGTGTAGCTCTCCCCAATGGCATAGTAACCTCCGCCTCGGTAACAGTCGGGCGAGAACTAGGTGCCATGGATGGCGTCGATACAGTCTCCGCCAATGTGAATGACTGAGAAAGCCTCGCCTGACGGCTTGCCTGGAGTGATGACCAGCAAGACCACCAGTGTTTCTTCTATGGTGAGGCTGGGTTGATGACCAGCCAACCATAGGAGTTCTTGCGGTGGATGCAGGTGCAGGTGCCCTGAGCCATTGGGATATGACCCTTAGACTGCAACAGGTGCCCACCCGTGTCACTATTAGATTAGTACTAGAGCCTTATAGTGTCACGTGGAGGAGGTGCACATTGTGAGTGTCATTACGGAGTTACCCAAGGGTTTTGAAGGGAGTACGGCTACAAGCAGTAACAGTGAGAGTGGGTTCACAAGACGAGGTATTCGGTTCAGACCACCTTCACCGCCACCCTCAATTACTGTAGAGTCAGACACAGACTCGGAGGCTTCATCAACAGGTGTGCACTTTCATTCGCCATTGTTGTGGGACGACATGGAGGAGATGTATGGAGCTACCAAGGGGCCTCGTAGGTACTCTGGAGCTGTGGGCACAATCGAGTTGGATGACTTTATCCAGGAGTTTGACAGCTGCTGTGATTTGCAGCAGATGCGCAATCCACAGCTATTCACCCCATTCATGGCGTGGAAGGGACTGTTCCAGCATTTGGAAGGCCCGCCTATGGACGATTACCACGAGTTCAGGCAAGGACATGAAGCAGAGATTGAGGAGTGGAGGATGTATTGGTCACTTGACTACGTCTCCATTACTCGAGGCACGATGCGACCAGTAGCTGCATCAGTACCAATAGCTCCCACTGCCACGGCTGCGCCCTGGCAAGCTGCAGCTGCCAGGTTGACGGAGCTGCCAGCTAGGCCAGCCTTTGAGCGCGCCATGGTGACACCTGAAGTTGTCTTGTTAGACAACCAGGGAGGCATTTTCACTTTGAGTGGACCGACAGACAAGAAGTACCGGCCACTGCGGGTCTTGTTGGACTCGGGAGCTCAGCCACTGATGTTGGGCAGAGCTGCTATTGCAGGTTTGGGCCTCATGGAGGCGGATATGGAGCCTTGCCCTTTCCAGATACAGACATCTCTGGGAGGATCAGAGCAGGCTCGGGGCATGACATGGCATCAGTTGGCCATTAGACTGCAGCCGGATCATCCTATCGATGGCTCAGTAATGCGAGCCAAGGCCATTGTGACAGACGCAATCTCTTACGATGTCCTCGTTGGTGGGGCAGTGTTATACCCCATGGGCTTCACCCTGGACTTTTGGGAGGAGTGAGCATCCTACAGGCCTGGATGGCAGTCAGGCGATGGTCGCCGTGCACAGCTCCCTGTGACATTCATTGGGGGTATAGCGGCTGCCCAGCGGGGCAAGATGCCAACACTAGCCGCCTTTACAGCTGCAGTTAGTTGGCCTGGAGAGTTGCTGGAAGGCAATGCCCATGCAGAGGATGTGCCACCTCCAGCAAAACAGGATGACATGCATGGTATGGCGGAGTTGCCTGCCATGGTTGCTCACACTCCATTGTGGGGTACGAGCAAGGATTTGCAGCAGGTTGCTGATCGACGGGTGCAACAAACCTGGGTAGAGGCTTTTGTTCCGTCAGGAGAGGAGGAGAGTGCGGGTATTGCACCAGGACCACCTCAGTTATCACCATTGGATACCACACCTATTGTGTGGCAGTATCCGGATGAAGGCATTTGCCTTCTGGACTTGTTTGGCGGGATCAGCACCGGATTGGCTGCTGTGCTACAGGCAGGTGTACAAGTTCGACGTTACCTGTATGTGGAGAGGGATGAGACTGCACGACGCGTCTCACTGCGCCATGTTGCTCAGTTGGTACATCAATACCCTGACTTGTTGCCAGTGTCTGTAGTTCGTGGATTCCAACAAGCCTTGCCAGCAGACATTTCTTTGCTGGGGGCACAGGATTTAGAGCAGGTTGGCTCCATTGATCTGGTAATGGCAGGTTGGCCCTGCCAAGGGCATTCATCAGCCGGGCATGGCAATGGATTGCGAGACTCGAGGACGGGTCTATTTTGGGAGATGGTGCGGATTTTGCGCTGCTTGCAGCTTCATCAAGCTGTATCTCCAGCATACATCTTGGAGAATGTACCACTGATGGGTGATTCTTGGGCCAGGGTGATGGCCACTGTGCATCAAGTCCGGTCGTGGCTTGGGTCAGAAGTGTTGCTGGATGCAGCTGCAGTGGGGTCACGGGCTCATCGTCCACGGCTTTGGTGGACTAACTTGATGCCACCCGCACTACTCAAGCGTGCATTTGATGGGGTGCAGCGGCCAGCACACCTTACCGTGGATGGCATTTTGGACACAGCGAGGTAGTCTCAACGTGTGCGACACGATGACCGTTCGCCTTTGGTAGTGGTCAACAGGGTGGGTCAACCACGAGCAGCATTACCTACACTGCTCAGCTTCCCAGGATCCCATGCTTTTCAGGATGGTGGACCTGGCCTCCTATGGGATGCTCGGTTGCAGTAGTTAGTGGAGCCTAATGCCGACGAGCGAGTGCGGGCTATGGGGTTTCCACTGGGACCACGGCGGTGCCTTCTCTTTCTAAGGCATCACGTCGTCAGGTGTTGGGGCAAGCAATGGATCTCAATTGCTTGACCTAGATTGTCAGCTTGGCTATGGCTGAGCAACGTAGAGTGCGGAGTGCACTTCCCTTGACGGTCTCTCTGCCTACCGAGACGGTACAGGCAGCGAGTGGGGGCGAGCCGGTGAGGACCACGGGGTGTAGACATCCATGGCACACGTGGGAGGTGCTCGAGGTTCAGAGGGAATTGGCAGCCAAGGCAGCTGTGATGGATGAGGTTGGGGATTCTTCTCGGGATGAGGAGGTTCTCAATGATGAGATGATGGGGCAGGATGAGGCCTTGTCATTGATTGAGCAGGAAGGGAGTACTGCTCAAGAGGTTGCAGCATAGCAACCACGGGACGCGTCCTCTACCTCTAAGCCCACTGGACTTAAGGTTGCAGTTACGGAGGACAATTGGGAGCCTGACATTGGACCCATTGTCACTGGAGGAGAGAGACGACGTATACGGCGGTTCCTGAGGGCTTATAGGAATTGCTTTGCCTTCAGTTTGAAGGACTTGGGAGCACTGAAGGGTCAAGAGATCCATATTGAGTTGGCCACTGACACGCCGATCTTTCGGAGACCCTATAGATACAGTGACATGGAGAGGTCTTTGATTCAGATGAGGACTCAAGATCTCTGGGAGGCAGGTTTGGTGGAGCTCTCTGGTGGAGAGTATGCTTCAGCCACAGTGATGCCAGCTAAGAAGGATGTCTATGGCAATTGGACGGAGAGACGTATGTGCGGTGATTACCGGCCTGTAAATCGTCAGACCAAGTCCGATAGGTATGCCATGCCGACACCAGAGGAGATCTTTGATGCCATTGGGCATTCCAAGGTCTTTAGCACGTTGGATTTACGATCCGGATATCACCAGTTGCCGATCAAGGAGGCGGATAAGCAAAAGACGGCATTCTGGGGGATCAATGAGCACGGGAAGGATTGCCTATACCAGTGGCGGTTCTTACCATTTGGGCTTAAAAACGCTCCCGCTGAGTTTCAAAGAGTCATGGACAGGATTCTAGCAGGGGTGGAGTTTGCTCGGTGCTACATAGATGACATCATCATCTTTAGTGCTACGGTGGAGGAGCATGAGAGACACCTTCAGGGGGTATTTGAGCGCTTGAGGGCGCACGGATTGAAGTTACATCCGGGAAAGTGCAAGTTTTTCCACAACCAGATTGAGTATCTAGGTCACATGATATATCCTGGAGGATTGGGGGTACAGTAGACTAAGGTAGAGTCCATTGCACAGGTTCCACGCCCCACGGATGTGAGCCAAGTTTGAGCTTTCATGGGGTTAGCAAACTATTACAGACGGTTTGTTAAGGGATTTAGTGCCATTGCAAAGGCTCTAACCAAGCTGACCAAGGTGGACCAGGAGTGGCAGTGGGAAGATGAGCAAGAACAAGCTTTTCAAGAGCTCAAGGTGAGGTTGACCTCGGCGCCCATCTTGACACGACCTATTAGGGGGCGTCCTTTTCAGCTGCATACAGATTGGAGCATGCTGGGGCTTGGAGCGGTGCTCACACAGGTGGATGATGAGGGAAGAGAGTTCGTAGTGGCTTATGCTAGCCGCTCGAACAATGCTGCAGAGTCTAAGTATAGCTCATATGAGGGAGAATGCTTAGCTGCAGTGTGGGCCGTGGCACACTTCAGGTGCTATCTATACGGCAATCTCTTCACCCTTGTCACGGATCACCAACCACTCAAGTGGTTGATGGAGTCAGACAAGCTTACGGGGAAGCTTGCACGGTGGGCACTCATCCTTCAAGAGTATGACTTTCAGGTGGTGCATCGACCGGGTTTGGTCAATCGCAATGCAGATGGGTTGAGTCGCAATCCATGCACGAGCCAACAGGATGACACTGGAGCTCGGTGGCATGGTGAGACGGACGAGGAGATGGTGCCCGGATGGCATGCATCTGCATTTCTGTGTATCTTGGCAGCGGAAGGCCAGGTTGGACCTGCAACAGGGACGACTGTAGATCAAGTGTCTGAGGACCCTGAGGCCAGCAATGAGCAAGGTGGCGCCAAAGATATACATGAGGATTCAGTTGTGTTGGACTACCTCCGCACTGGAGACACAGCAGCCATGGTGACTGCCAAGGAGAGGGATCGGATCCTACAACGAGCCAAGAGGTTCAAGTGGGAGGGGACACACCTGCTCCGAGTGTGGGAGGATGGTCGAGTGAGGATTGTGCCTCACCCAACACAGTGGGCACGGTTAGTGCGCCATGCCCATGAGGAGTTGGGGCATTTTGGGGTGCGACGCACTCATAGTCTACTGCAGGGGCAGTATTGGTGGCGTGGTATGCACACAGAGGTGCAACAATTTGTGGCTAGGTGCATGGTGTGTGACAAGGTGCGTGCTTCATTCAACGCCCCTACTCCACAATTGCACCCTCTTCCGATCATGGGATTGGGCTACAGGTGGAGTCTTGACTTTGCAGGGCCGTTGCCACTGACCATGTGCCACAACAAGTACGTGTTGGTGATGGTGGAGCACTTCTCCAAGTGGATTGAATTGGTTCCATTGCCTGATAAGGCTAGTGAGGGAGCTGCGTATGCGTTCTTGGATTGTGTGCTTAGCCGCTTCGGTGCTCCAGCTGAGGTACTCACGGACCAAGGGAGAGAGTTCTTGGGGGAGTTTCAGGCTTTGTGTGACAAGGCCTTGATAGACCACCGCACCACTTCTCGGGATCATCCTGAGGCCGATGGCTTGGCAGAGAGAGTTGTTCAGACAGTAAAGAGGGGTTTGCGCAAGTATGGCTTGTAGAAGGGACACCTAGGAGATTGGGACCTTCAGTTACCCTGGTTAGCCATGGGCTACAGGTTCAGCAAGCAAGCATCACTTGCCTCCTTCTCACCATACTTTCTTCTCTTTGGCCGAGAGCCGGATTTGCCTACATCCATTCGAAGAGAAGCTGCTACAGTTCTTAACCTTGACGATCCGGACGTGTGGGCACGTGCATGTGAGCAGCGTGCAGAGTTGTTCAAGAGAGTCATGCCCATGGCTTTCGAGAACCTTGTCATTGCACAACACCGTGATACGTTGAGGTATGCTACCATACGTGGTGGGGGCTATCGTCCTGGGGTTCGGAGATTCAACCCTGGTGAATATGTCTATTTGCAGCAGACTGCTCCTACGACCCTGGATGTGACTGCAAGACGTGTTATTTTGAGGGTTCGAGAGGTCTTGCCCTCAGGCGTCTTGGTCTTGGAGGGTCGGGATGGCATAACTTGGAAGGACCATGTGCGTAATTGTGCGCCATGTCACCTTCCGAATGTTGATGGCAGGATTGACCCAAACCTGGCAGTGGTATCTGCAGGTTTGAGGTGCATGTTGTGTGGGTCTGCTAAAGGGGCAGCCACCATGCTGGTGTGCGATCGATGCTCTAGAGGTTGGCATATGGGATGCTTGACTCCACCTCTTGAGATGGTTCCAGATGGGGATTGGTTATGTCCACATTGCATTGGATAGTGGGAGTGGATACAACCATGGAAGGCTAACAAGCAACGCAAGGCCCAGCTACTAGGAGACCTTGAACACACGAGATCCTGGCTCAAGTTCACAGATTGCAAGACGGCGACTAACGATGGGGCTACTCTTGTACCCGGCCCCTTGGTCTATAGAGTTTGAGTACAATAGGGACAGTGATAGAGGACTTAGTACGGCTGTGGCTATTACATCTTGTAGCTATTTGGAGGTAGAGGGACCTATCCACCAGCTAGGGGGGCGATTGTGGCAGACTACTTTATTGTGCATATATATGTGGTGTAGTTTGGACAACGATGTAGTTGTATAGCGATATGTATGCGCACGACAGCTGTCAAGTTAAATAAGCACAGTGTGAAAACAGCTAGAATAAAACTAGTTATTTGTATTTAACACTTGGATTTAGGTCAAGTGTTAAATCAGGTGTCAAGTTTAGTTTGACACCTGGTCTGTCTTATCTTCACGAGAGCGGCAGTCGCGCGGCTCATCTTTCTCGAGTTGAGCCTGCGCGACCAAGCTCCTGCATGCGGTTAGATTTGAGTGTGCTTATGTAGGGGTACAGGTTGTTGTGGGGTGGAGTCCCCATAGCTTGGGGTGCCCCTGGCTCGACTACTATTTCTAAGAGTGATGGTTTGGTTTTCATGTTTTGTGTAAACAGTGTGTTCGTTGGTTTTCTATCATTGTGGCAGACTACTTTATTGTGCATATATGTGTGGTGTGGTTTGGACAGCGATGTAGTTGTGTAGCGATATGTATGCGCACGACAGAAGCGATCTGCCTGCGGAGGATTCGCACCTCAAAGACACCATCCTCCGTTCGCAGCTTCGAGATTTCTGACCAAGGGAGTTTCATCAATCCCCCGTATGAGCCGCACGTCAATGACAACTTCATGCAGCCCACTCAGACTCTCAAAAAACCAGATGGCACTCCCTGGAGAGGTGCAAAGGAGAGAACCCCAGCGTTTATGCAGACACTACTAGAGTCATGCAGCCACCATTCGGCACGGGTGGTCGACCTCTCGGTATCCACAGGTTCGTTTTCTCCCTTCAGATTTCGTTTTCTTTCAACATTTTCATCTTCGTTAATCCCCCCCCTACAGGCTGTTCATGTCCTCCTGTCTGTTGCAGGAGGAACTTACCATGCGTGCAAGGCTGGCGGAAGATCCCTTTTTGGCATGGAGGGTGACTCTGACCTATACAAGACCGTGCTCCTCCCCCTTTTGTCTGGCTCTACATCAGGCACACAAACTGAAACGATTCAAATCCAAAATGATGAAGATCACGAGGATAAGCAGGTCCACAACGATTTTTCATGTGAGTAAGTTTGCAATAGAATTGTCATTCCACTTTGGTTGCCCTTTTCAATCGCAGACATCAAATTTGCAATAATAACGTATTTCTTTTTGTGACTTGCAGGAAAGGCAGCGGTGGATCTTCAGGAGACACCCCCATTTGTGGCGAGACTGTTTTCGACAGCCCCCTTTCCACTTTTTTGCTTCTTGTGTATGCCGAAGCAATGGCACTTCAAATGGCCGAGGCTCTCTCCCCTGACTTTTTATTGCCCGGTCGCAGGTGTAGCCATCGTAGAGCCGGAGTTCTAAAATACTTGGACTTGGATGCAGATGACGCGGGGATAGATTGTACTGACTCTGAGTCATACTAAACTACGAATTTTTAATGTTCATTTCTCATCCTCTTTGTAAAAGATTGAATTCCCCTACTTTATTGCAGATGTTCCGCCAGAAAGAAAAATGAACAAAGAATCCACTCAGGATGAAATGGCAATCTTCATGCATCCATCCCACAACCACCACAACCTCATGTCAAACCCATTGTGCATTCATCTACACTGTATTCATGCATCCTCCATTCATAAATGTTTTCCATTATTTAACATCCATTGTACATTCATCCACTGCACTCTCGAATCCATCTTACAAACCCCTCACACTCATGTCATATACATTGTGCATTTATGTACTGTGTATGAATGCATCCTCCATTCATGAATGTTTTCCATTGTTCAACATCCATTGCACATTCATCCATTGAAATCTCATCCAGCTGTATTTCATCCATCTGCTTGCATTGTTCGCACCCATCCATCAATGTTTCATCCCCAGTACATTCATCCATACCGCATTCATCTTTTGCTTTCATGTGGGAATGACCACATCATTTTATTATGTCGTCCAACTTGTTACCGCGGTTAAGGGTGCTCTTCCGCGGAAATACACTCCGCTTCTTCCTTGGCGCGTGGTGACCTGGCGTTTAAGCGTGATGACGTGGAGTGAGATTGGTGATGTGGCGTGGGCGCAAGGTGACATGGCGTAAGCGCAGCTGGGCTCACGCGACCAGGCTCACGCCGAGGCATCCCTGGTTCTTGAGTGGTTTCTGCTTTTCTGTTTGTCAATTTCCTTGTGCTTAGAAGGGTGGAGATTAAGCTGGCGTCAACGCCATCTTAATCCAGACCCAGACAGACAAATAGGTAGATAAACAGACAGGGTTCTTGAGTGGTTTCTGCTTTTCTGTTTGTCAATTTCCTTGTGCTTAGAGAGGTGGAGATTAAGCTGGCGTCAACGCCATCTTAATCCAGACCTAGACATACAGGTAGACAGACAGACTGGTACACAAACAGACAGACAGACAGATACACAAACAGACGGTAGGACTTCAGTGGTTGCTTCTTTTCTGTTTTTCAATTTCCTTGAGCTTAGAGGGGTGGAGATTAAGTTGGCGTCAACGTCATCTTAATTCAGACCCGGACAGATAGCCATTCAGACATACCACTCTACTTTCATCCAAATTTTTATCATATCACATTCATCCATCATTCATCCACTCACCAATCTTATTGCCAAGCCTTAGTCACACTACATGAATACTAAGCTCCCATTTTCGGCAGTTAAGCCCCCCGGCAATAGGGCTTCTAGGAGTTCACGGACCGTGGTAATATGCCCAACCCTACATTCTAATTCCGAGGAACGTGAGCAGAATTCTGTTCACGTGAGCTGCTCACAATCTAGCACGCCCCAGGCAAAGTGAAGGAAGAAGGGATTATAGTGTACTCTAGCATGATGTCTATGCAGGCCCTTACATCAATACCAAAAAACCAAGTCCCACCATCAGGATATGTCATGCGGCAAATGTCCCAGAGCATGAGAGATGGGGTAGACTTACTTTACCCCCGAATCAGTTGGGGACGGAAAAAGACCTGGCCCAAGACAACTTCAATTATACCCATCCTGATTCCGGAAGTGACACTCAAATTGCAGTTAGAGCTCTGGTGTAACATGCACTCACCAAGTTCCATGGCCTTTTCTTCGAGTAATCACAAACCCTAATCTTCAGAGTTGGAAGACAAGAATTTAAATGCCAAGCATACAGAGCGTGTACTCCTTCTTTGTTTCTATAGAGACACCCTCCAATTCGATGCTCATTTGCGAGAAACCAGGGTTGAATGCCCCATCCATAGAAGATGCTTATCTGGAATGTAATTGCTAGCTGAAGTACACCTGAAACATTGAAAATGTTCTTCGAACCTCCTGCATTCTTATTCAACTGCACATCTGTAAGCGAGAATGTTGCCAACTGCACCGGTGTCGTTGCATCCGATTCATTCAAATTGGGGTATCTAGGAATTGAATCTCTCATTGACGAATTTGGTTCTGGGAGTGGATTGTAGAGCATAATGGGCTTGGAATCCTCATACTGCAGCCAGTTCCCATTTTGAAATGGAAAAAGGTTGTGCAGCATCCATCATGTAGGATCCCCTTCTGCGATCGGTGTGTGAAACCCCTGCCCACTCAAGCACGCAGGGACGTAATTAGATAAATATATCAGCGTTTAAACAAAAACATGAGGAAATTGTGTCGTTGAAACCTGCATTAACTATTATGTTGTTTTATTGGCTCTGTCCCTTTAGGGGTAGAGACTTTGCATCATGTTGAAGTCAAATGTGGAGAAAATGTGGTCAACGGACCTTACACCGTGTCAAGAGTATGATTGGTCTAAAAAAGTTCTTAAGTATAAACCACGTGGCAGCTTGTCAAAATTGTTGCTTCAATGGACAGAGCCTCTCGCGGTTTGGGGCTTGTTTCATAGGGCTAATTTGGCTCCAATTTTTTTTAAGGTGAACATTTCTAACGGCCATAAGGGAATGTGGTTGTCCTAACAATTTTCCTGCCCCTATGTACCAGTGTTGGGCGGATATGGGCCCATCCGGATATTAACCTGAATTTCAGTGGTCTCCGGATCCATATCCGGCCAATTTTTTTTTATATCCGGTGACTAACCATATCCAGCAGGTATGAAGAATTCAACATCCAGATTGGATGATATGCGCTGGAGGTATTAGTGGCTAGAACCGGATTCATACCCAGAATCTATGCCACAGGCCGGATATCAACTAGACAACAGTTTTTTTCATTTTCAATAATTAATTGTCAATAGAATGTATAATTATTTAAACTTATTAATAATAAATAACATTATTATATATCATGTTTCCAGATTACTCTGTAACCACCAGATATTACAATCTTGATATCCAGACTTATTTATATGCGCAGAATTTGAAAATATATAGATGATGCACATCCAGCGGATATTGGAAATTTAGATTTGTTTAAAATCCGGACCTTGCGGATGTATTATTTGACACTTTTGACAAGTCGGCGGACATTTAAAAAAGCTAAGAATCGCCCAACAGTGCTATGTACCAACACATTACATGATTAGAGTATCCCCTAGTACGAGCCGGATTGGTTAGATGCAACAACATGTTAAAAAATTATTTAAAAAAAAAACATGTACACCACCAGTCTCTAAATACTGATATCTTCCCTATTGAATGTAAATTAATAGGTAGAGCCCTAGTGAAAATTCAAAGCTAACATAACCTATGTTTTAAGGAAAGAACATTTTATATCTCGAAATTGAAATATACTATTCCCCTGTTGTGGAGTATTGTATGTGAATAATATCCATAGGACAATCTAGAACCTGCTATTATGGAAGTTTTATCATCCGATTCTTTTCTATTTTTAAAGAAAAAAAGGAACAGGGGACTGAGGCCCAGGAAATTTTGAAATTATTAGGGGGGGGAAACTAAAACCCCCGGGTCCACCATAAGAAATTCTCAATACGAACTACTCCTGTAACTATAGCTACATAGATGAAAACATGTTTTTAATTTTGATTTTGATTCTTTCAAGAAAAAAACATTAAAATAAAACCCAGAGGGTTTGACTACCATGACTACACCATGCTTTAAAACACTGTCATTTTTATACGGACGGAAGGATGGAGCGCATCCAGTGCCATTTCAGGACAGAGTACCATGAACTTAATAAAAAAATCTAAGCCCAAAAGACTGTCATGGAAAGAATGATAACAGTAAATTGGAATGTGTATACCTGGTTTCAAGTCGTCAATTGCACGCACTTGCTTCAATAACCCCAACCAGGGTGAATATCCTACCGTCAGCAATTAACAGCCATTTGTTATTTAAAATATTTAATGCTTCATTTATTTGAGTAATTTATTTATAGATAAATAAAATCAGTCCAATAGTTTGAGGGGTACCAGTCTCACACCTTGGGTGTGCTCCGACAATCCTTATTTTCCTTCCATCCGATCCGATCCCTTTCATTATCAAACACGATAACGAAACCTAATTGCGTCCTAGCTGCAAATCTTCCAACCCACCTCTGTCAAAAAAAAATTCACGAGCATGATTGTGGAATAGAAAAATGCCAAGTTTGACATAGTCATCCAAAGCCTTGAGTGATCTTATCAATTTGCTTATCACTCCTATGCTATCCTATTACATGGTCAATCAAATGATCTTGAAATTGAGAATATACCGCCAAAAACACTCGTATCCATTCCGGATGTTGTCTGCGGGTCTTGAGGGTACGCATTGTATTGCACATAGGTTCTTTGCTACAGCCCAACATAACCCATTTTCAATTATCCACTGATGTGCCAATAGCAAATTAAAACCAAAATTTCTGAGGCTATATGTTTTGGATATAACTCTATGAGATTAGTGTCGATAGTATCTTTAGTGAAAACTTCATTAGCAGATGCAATGCAGAATGCAAGAAGACGGGAACGCGGACAAGTCTATTTTCCTGGTACTACATAAGTCATATTAAGCGACCTCAAGGTTTTTAGATTAGTTAATCATTCCATTACACATTGTAGTAACTTACCCTGAAAATTGAAGAGGTAAGGAACACTGGAGGTTGTAGGACCATCGTTGGTGCCATGTCCACCACAGTTGGTAAAATGTAAGACATGCTTTTAAACTTGAAAGTCAAAGGTCGAAATACTCGTAATGGCTCTGGGCTGTCTCATTCAGGCCAGATTTGGTTACGTTCAAAACTACTACATATATTTAGCAGGATCTACTAATCCAACACTTATGGCACAAACTTTAAAGCTGCCCTGGCTGTTTTGTTGCTTTTTTTCCTGCCTTATTTAGAGCCAAGTTTTTTCTCATAACAATATATTAAACTAATAGAGCCCACCCCCGTACCCTGCTTGTACTAGGGGAATCGGCTCTATTTAGATAGGCCCTCTCTCTCTCTCTCTCTTCCTCTCTCCAAAACTACAACTTTAAATACAATATCAAAGATGCATAGGCAACAAATATATATATATATATATATAACAGTGGTTTTTCATCTTTCTAATGACTATATATATAGGTATTTTTGAAAAACAAATTGAATGGGACTGACAATTAATTGAAAAAACAAGTCCTTATTGGGTGTGGTAGTTGGACTTCCTCTATAGATGTTGATGTTCACCTTTCCAATTTCAGCTTATCGAACTCAGACAAATTGTATCAAGTATACATATTAATGATAGTTCAATTATGCGAGCCTACCAAGTTTATGGATTTATCTTGTAATTTTATTGCATAAGTTATGAAATTTAGCAATAAATATGCAATTGTAGTGGTTATTAGGCTATTTTTGTCTACCTCAAATTTCTGTGCTTAGTAGTACTTCTAGCAACTTATTAAATTTTGATACACTTAAGGGGGGGGGGGGGGGGTTGTGAGAAACAAACAATTTAGATTATTGGGCAACCAAAAAAATTATTCTTTGATCCACCACCAATGAAATTGTGTAAATTCTATTCCCCATGTTTTAATAAGATTCTGTTCTATCTAATTCTAGTTCTATGTTACTAATACGTACTTCTATGATACTAATTTGGACTAAACAAATTTCCAATCAAGCAAAAGCATAGTACTTACAAAGTGCCAGGAAATTCCCAAATTGGTCCAACATAATGTATAGTTCGTGGAGCCTGCACTTTTCTGAAGCCATGAACAATGGCATCTTTATGTACCTGTTCTGATATATAAATTTATTTTAGTAAACTATCACTTTCTATAGATATACTATGGGATTAGTATTTTATTGGTTAAAAATATAAGACAATTAAGTCATTACCTCTAAAAAAATTGCGTGGTGGAGCTTCTCAGTAAAAAGTGTTGTTGTATGGCCATTGTCAAATAAAACATGTGATCCATGCACATTCTTATAAATTATTTTCTTTCCGTACGAAACACTGATTACATCCGTCTCATATGCATATGGATGTCTATAATCATGCCACATAATGCATGATTGTATGTGTTCTCAAAAGATTGTGAATAAAAAGAGGGAATGAACCTTAATCAACCATATGCAAGCTATAAACTTCACACCGTAAATTTGTGCATAATTGTTTGATGATTTTTTTCTAGAGTGACCTTAAACATCCACTTTCTGCTATACAATTAATGTATCTACGAATTTGTTTCAATATTACAAGGCCAATGAATTTTCATATGGTACAAGTTTAAGTAGCGGCGCGACATGCTATCCCTTCTGCGCACTTGCAATCTCATTACGACGAAGCTATAAAAAATTCAGAGGCGCCCCCCAACAACTGGATTGGTAAGTCTCATGCGCACTTGAAACTCCTTGGATATGCATAGGGTGCTCCCATGAGAAGTATGTATACAAATTGACAATTAGTAACTTACATAGTTCGGTGGAATTCAACCATCGGAGTCCAATTCATTCCTTGATATGGAATACCATCATAATCTCCCAAGAGCAAGTATCCTGCCATAGTTTCGTCAAAGGGCTCTCCAGTATTTCCAAATTCAATTGAAGATAAACATTGACCTATCACATTCTTACTGATGATGCCTTGTGCTTTCAAGGTGTAAGAAAATCCGAGATCATGCCTACTGAAGCCTATCATTCCATCCAATTCAATAGGATCTCCAGTAGAATACTCCGTACCTATTTGGTAGTATGAGCACCTATATAAAAATGCTTATAAGAACATGGCTAAGACTTTCTATGATGTGTATTACATAAATATTTGAAATACATTCACAAACAATTCATCTGAAAAGTTGTCTATGTGAATATAACAAAATTTGAGCTGAAAACAAATGTGATTTTATGAGAGCAAAATAAAATATACACACCCAATTGGTATGATTGCAGATGATGTGGATTTATCGGAAAAGAGTATATGGAATATTTCATCAATTAGAACAGCCTCAATAACCGTGCCATCAATATAAATCATTGCATAGTGACAATCCTTATTTATCGAAAATTTGGTATGAAATTGGTAGTCAGAAAAATGACTTTGAAGAATATTGCACCGTCTATCTTGAACATTCACTGAATTTTCCTTCGAGGCAATATAAACCTTGTTTGTCCCCTAGATACAAAAACATATGCATGTATCCATAATTAATTAATTAAATTTAAAAATAATCTGATCAATATGAACAAATGTAATGAGAAATTTATTTATTAAATAAAACCAATGAATTTAGCATATCTTTATGCAATGGCATTAGATCAGTTCATTGTACGTACGAAAATGTTTTGAAATCACAAAGCATGTAGGTCACAAAACTTGAAGTATATGTTCCATAGCATGTAACATTTAGAGAAAACAAACCTCGTGACCTCTTTCACCTTCCCAATCACAAAGCAACCAATTGTTATAACTGCCGGTATCCACACCAAGTGAGTACATTTGTGCAGCATTTCCCACTTGAACTTTGATGTAATAGAGTCTGATTCATACAATCCATAGATTCATGACTCTTGATACATTTCATTTTTTGAATATGTACAATTTGGATGCATGTCAAACTTGATTTTTAATATGAAGAGTAGATAGTAATATATGGTTGTTTGTTAAAATGATTAGACCTAAAGAGCATAACATACGTTCTCTAAGGCAAAGAAAAACCATCATGAAGCATCCAAACCTAGGTGAAATTAAGGATATTGTTATTTGTCCAAGAGCAGGTCCATGTGATGTGATCTTTTGACTGTTGGTCCAAAATAATCATAATGAACATGCTTATATTTTAAAAATTAGAAAAAATCCATACATGAAAGAAAAAATATATATTGCATGACATAAATGACGATGCTAAAATATGTCAAGATGAAGATCTACATTGAATTGATTAAATGCCATATATATATATATATATCTCTCTCTCAACCATTGTATATGGCTTGTCCGAGATGAGGAGGAGGCGTGAGTGTGCTATACGCCCAACATAGAGTAGCGTTCTCAGCATGGTGCAAGGTCTAATTGACTCCATCAGCATGGTCATATTGACAATTATGGATCTAATGCCCCAACCCACCACGCTAGCCTAGATGGAGACAAAGTGATTGCCTTGATGGTTTGTCCAGGGTGCCTTGGATGCAAAGGCCCAAGTGCGCTCTAGTGTTTTCACACTCTAGTGTTTTCTTCAACTCTAGGACCCAGCAGGAGCCCAATGTAGAGCAAGTCCTCAATTAACGCAGTTTAACGCAAACCAAAATATTTGTCAAAATGGTCATCCCATCAGTGAGTAATTTCTTGATGTTCCAGCACATTAGCTTAGCTTAGAGAAAGGCAAGGAAGATGATTGTTTTGATTGTTTGTCCAAAAAAACTTGGTAATACATGCTCTACCCAGCGTACAATAGAGTAGGGCACTAGTCGTGGGATATGAGCACAAATGAAATGGGCATTGTCACTATGGAATATCATGGTCAATCGTATTTCAATTCTGGAAAAAATATTTTGGCTCATATCTCATAATGAATGTATTCAAATTATTGAGGATTTTCTCTTCCATAATATATATATTTTTACTAGATATTTCATGCTTCTTGAATCGAGAATTTTTTAAAGTGTTTAATCTGCTAATGTACATATTTGAGCCTTGAATTTGAAAGACTAATTTGAAGAAAATCATGTCTACAATAAATATAATATTACTTATCTCAACATTATCTCAAAGTCATTAAATGACACACATATCATGTACGAATTTTTACGAAATAATTTTTATACAAACTTGGATATTTTTAAAACTTTTTTGTAATAATTAAATAAAAACAGATTCCGGCTTGGTAATAACTAGATGATAAAGTAATAATTTGATTTTAAAAGCCGATAAAAATGTTTGGGAGAGCTTACTTTGCCAAGTGAAAGTAACCTTGAAGATCCCAAAGAGGATACCCCTCATGTTCATGCAACATCCTTGTTGGATGTGCTGTATCCATTGTAATATTCTGGACTTGACTAAGAATTTTGATAGTATCCATGGGATCATGTGTAGAGTTGATCATGTACAACTTGAATCCAAGTTGAGCTTGGCGTTTATGTGGAGCTCTGTATAACGGGTGTAGAGACATCTTGAGGAACATCAACAATCCAAACGAGAAAATTATCAACATTATAATGCCCAACTTGTATATTTTGAGGCGAGCCGAGATTCTTTCGTAGGAGGATGATGGCCGGCTTGTTGAATGTTGGTCCTTCAATTAAAAATAGTATTTAAATGATTATATTAAAAAATCTATGCAAGATCAACCTAGTAGAATTGATAAACCCTAATAGAAAATTTCCTTTTATAACTAAGTACATCTTGATTTTATATTATTAGTCAGTTTGTGTAGAGTCTTGATTGTGGCCGCTATTATTCATCAACAATAACCTAACATGAAACAACAACGTTGTGTACATGTTTAATACATATGTATAATTTTTGGAGTATGCATCTTGCAAAATTTATGATTAATTTCTTAAAACATAAGCCCATAGTAACAATTTTTTTTAAATGATTGTTCATAACAAAAGGTAATGATTTGAGGCTCGTTTTCAGATTAATATTGACTATTAATCAAGCTCTTTGTTTGTGTGATTTCCAGGGCTACACCCCCTATTTCCCAAAAAATAAAATAACAATAACAATAATTATCAGTTCATTTCATTTGAATCTATAGATGGTCTTAAAATTACTCCAAATACTAAAATGCTAGGAAGTTTTATTTGGAAGTTATTATAGTACTGTCACTCATGATCTAAATATCGACTAATGATCTAGTGAGCTTGGAACAATAAGTTTTGGAACCTTTGAAAATCGGAAGGATAAAAATGATCTACAAAGAGAGGTTGTTGTGTGAGTTTGCTATGTACAAAGCTTGTTATAACTCAAAGTCTTTTGAATATATGATTTTCTTGCAAACATTCACCCTAAGACTTTCTTAACACATATGTACTCAAACATGTCCAAACCGTAATTGGCATGCCAACAACCTAAATCGAGTCATTGGCCTCCATTGACACAAATGTATGTGACTACACTCATCATGAAGTTCATAGATTTGATTGATTCTAAAGTTGACCTTCCAACAGTCGTCAGCATAGAAAAGCCAATCTACATGAATGGAGGCGGCCAGAAACCACTCTTAAATTTGGCCCAAAACATGAGTGTAAGAGCAACTGACATTATGCAAAAAAAAAATTATAAAGAAATCTTCAAGAAATCATCTTCTAACACCAATGATTGATGTTGCGAAATCTTTAAGAAATCATCTTCTAACTCCAATGATTTTTGTGATTTCACGGCTTCATTTCTATAATGTCCAATTTTCTATGTGTACTTGGGTAGGGATTTATAACCTCAAAAAGTAGGTGAGGATCTGAACAAAAAAATTCAAGGACAGTTAAAATTAAACAGAGGTAGATCAAGATTTTACTCACTTGATCTTGCCCAAAAAGTCCATATGTTCTTCTAATGCACGTGTTCACGTAGCTAGCCCGCCTCATCACCAAAAGATCAGGTCAAATATATTGTTTCAACTCATTTGGGAGAACTTGGTGCCCTTGAATAAGAGGATGACACTAAATTAATTTTCACAGGAATTGTTTCATCATGCCATCATGACCTTGACTTGGAATGGAATTCGAAGATGGTGTGGTGTAGTAGCCCTTATACCTTCTTCAGCCGAACTTCCATGAGTGCAAGCACACATAAAGACACTTGAGGTTTTCCCTGCGCCAATACTCTGGTTACAAATGTTTGGATGCTACTTTCTACAAATTTGAAGAGGTGTCCAACCTTGCCCAACATGATTCCAATATAGAGAAATAAGTAAAAGATTCCAAGACATGGAATGTGGTATATTATATATTAAAAATAAAATGAAAACACAACAATGTTGCATTTGTTCATCTTGGTTGGGAAGTGAGAGAGACAACCCCTGAAGCCCATCTACTTTCCCTTTTAGATGACAAATTACACCAGCTAGTATATTGATATTTTAGGTGTTAATGTACAGAGATGGCTATGTACTATTTTCTTACGCCGTATTATATATGGATGAATGTCCTGAAATTAGTTGACTACGCCATTGGATTTTAGATAGGATTAAAGAAATTTAAAGAGAAAATGTCTATTGGTGCTTCATTTTCCAATTTTGGGCTTTGGCCAGAAGCAGTCATTCACTGGTTTCTTCGACATTATGTTTTTTGGTTTATCCCGCATTTGGTGTGTAGTCAAGCCTTACGGCATTGACGGGTTTATTTATTTTTCCCCTTGAATAAGTCCAATAATGCTAACATACTTCCTTGGCTTCTTTTCAATAATAATAATTGAAGGCCAAAACCCAACATAACTGAAAAGAAAGGGGAAAAACTTAAAGTCCTCGAAGGCATATGGCTCAAACACATTGAATGTTGTATGAGGGGCGCACCTCACGAAACAAAAACAACCAAAAGCCTAAGCATACATGAAAACCGCAAAAAAAGGTGCACAGCTCATTCGCAAAGTAGAGATGAATTTGAGCAGAGCTCTGTAGAATTTGCTGTTAGTTGATGGACCACATTCAAATTAAAGCGATGAATTATGAGGCTTATCATTATTTAATAATAGCGAGTTCAATGCGGGCACGTGTGGTGGGCCCGCATGTGGGAGAGGGGGTCGCGACGGGTGGGGCGCCTCGTACCCGGCGGGGTCAGTCTGCCCGGGTGAGCCGCCCCGGGGCGCGCGCAGGGGAAGCGAGAGGGGGGAGCAAGTCTGTTGGGCCTCGATGCACGCACTTTTGACATACATTTCCACCAGGGCAGTGTTCAGAATGACATCTGGTACAATTCCAGCTTTGACGATGTCAGCATGGACCTCTTTCCCCTTTTCCAGAGCTCCTAGGCTTGCACACGCATTGCAAACACAAACAAATGTGATGTGGTTGGGCTTCACCCCTTTGCGCAGCATTTGCTCATAGGTAGCCAGTTACAACAATTAGTGGAGCCCAATGCTGACGAGCTCGAGCGGGCAATGGGTTTTACCACTGGTACCACGGCGGTGCCATCTCTTTCTGAGGCATCACGTCGTCAAGTGTTGGGGCAAGCAATGGATCTCAATTGCTTGACCTAGATTATCAGCTTGGCTATGGCCGAGCAGCGCAGAGTACGGAGTACACCCTTCATGGTCTCCCTGCCTACCGAGACGGTACAGGCAGCGAGTGGGGGCGAGCAGGTGAGGACCACGAGGTGCAGGCCGCATCCATGGCACACGTGGGAGGTGCTCGAGGTTCAGAAGGAGTTGGCAGCCAAGGCGGCGGTGATGGATCAGGTTGGGGATTTTTCTCGGATTGAGGAGGTCCTCAAGAATGGGATGATGGGGCAGGATGAGACATTGTCATTGACAGAGGAGGCAGTGGTCACTGCTCAAGAGGTTGCAGCATAACAACCACAAGACGCGTCTTCTACCTCTAAGCCTGCTGGACTCAAGGTTGCAGTCACGGAGGACAACTGGGAGCCTGATGTTGGACCTATAGTCACCAGAGGAGAGAGACGACATATACGGCGGTTCTTGAGGGCTTACAAGAACTGCTTTGCCTTCAGTTTGAAGGACTTAGAAGCACTGAAGGGTCAAGAGATTCACATTGAATTGGCTACTGACACGCCAATCTTCCGGAGACCCTATAGATACAGTGACATGGAGAGGTCCTTGATTCAGATGAGAACTCAGGACCTTTGGGAGGCTGGTTTGGTGGAGCTATCTGGGGGAGAGTATGCTTCAGCCACAGTGATGCCAGCCAAGAAGGATGTCTATGGCAATTGGACGGAGAGACGTATGTGCGGTGATTACCGGCCTGTAAATCGTCAGACCAAGTCCGATAGGTATGCTATGCGGACACCAGAGGAGATCTTTGATGCCATTGGGCATGCCAAGGTCTTTAGCACTTTGGATTTACGATCCGGATATCACCAGTTGCCGATCAAGGAGGCGGATAAGCAGAAGACGGCATTCTGGGGGATCAATGAGCACTGGAAGGATTGCCTATACCAGTGGCGGTTCTGACCATTTGGGCTTAAAAACGCTCCTGCAGAGTTTCAAAGAGTCATGGACAGGATTCTAGCAGGGGTGGAGTTTGCTCGGTGCTACATAGATGACATCATCATCTTTAGTGCTACGGTGGAGGAGCATGAGAGACACCTTCAGGGGGTATTTGAGCGCTTGAGGGCGCACGGATTGAAGTTACATCCGGGAAAGTGCAAGTTTTTCCACAACCAGATTGAGTATCTGGGTCACATGATATATCCTGGAGGATTGGGGGTACAGCAGACTAAGGTAGAGTCCATTGCATAGATTCCACGCCCCACGGTTGTGAGCCGAGTTTGAGCTTTCATGGGGTTAACAAACTATTATAGACGGTATGTTAAGGGATTTAGTGCCATTGCAAAGGCTCTAACCAAACTGACCAAGGTGGACCAGGAGCGGCAGTGGGAAGACGAGCAAGAACAAGCTTTTCAAGAGCTCAAGGCAAGGTTGACCTCGGCGCCCATCTTGAGACGACCTATCAGGGGGCGTCCTTTTCAGCTGCATACAGATTGGAGCATGCTGGGGCTTGGAGCGGTGCTCACACAGGTGGATGATGAGGGAAGAGAGTTCGTAGTGGCTTATGCTAGCCGCTCGAACAACGCTGCAGAGTCTAAGTATAGCTCATATGAGGGAGAATGCTTAGCTGCAGTGTGGGCCGTGGCACACTTTAGGTGCTATCTATACGGCAATCTCTTCACCCTTGTCACGGATCACCAACCACTCAAGTGGTTGATGGAGTCGGACAAGCTTACGGGGAAGCTTGCACGGTGGGCACTCATCCTTCAAGAGTATGACTTTCAGGTGGTGCATCGACCGGGTTTGGTCAATCGGGATGCAGATGGGTTGAGTCGCAATCCATGCACGAGCTAGCAGGATGACACTGGAGCTCGATGGCATGGTGAGACGGACGAGGAGATGGTGCCCGGATGGCATGCATCTGCATTTCTGTGTATCTTGGCAGCGGAAGGCCAAGTTGGACCTGCAACAGGGATGACTGTAGATCAAGTGTCTGAGGACCCTGAGGCCAACAATGAGTAGGGTGGCGCCAAAGATATACATGAGGATTCAGCTGTGTTGGACTATCTCCGCACTGGAGACACGGCAGCCACTGTGACTGCCAAGGAGAGGGATCGGATCCTACAACAAGCCAAGAGGTTCAAGTGGGAGGGGACACACCTGCTCCGAGTGTGGGAGGTTGGTCGAGTGAGGATTGTGCCTCACCCAACACAGCGGGCACGGTTAGTGTGGCATGCCCATGAGGAGTTGGGGCATTTTGGGGTGCGACGCACTCATAGTCTATTGCAGGGGTAGTATTGGTGGCGTGGTATGCACACAGAGGTGCAACAATTTGTGGCTAGGTGCATGGTGTGTGACAGGGTGCGTGCTTCATTCAACGCTCCTACTCCATAATTGCACCCTCTTCCGATCATGGGATTGGGCTACATGTGGAGTCTTGACTTCGCAGGGCCGTTGCCACTGACCATGCATCACAACAAGTACGTTTTGGTGATGGTGGAGCACTTCTCCAAGTGGATCGAGTTGGTCCCATTGCCTGATAAGGCTAGTGAGGGAGCTGCGTATGCGTTCTTGGATTGTGTACTTAGCCGCTTCGGTGCTCCAGCTGAGGTACTCACGGACCAAGGGAGAGAGTTCTTGGGGGAGTTTCAGGCTTTGTGTGACAAGGCCTTGATAGACCACCGTACCACTTCTCGAGATCATCCTGAGGCTGATGGCTTGGCAGAGAGAGTTGTTCAGATAGTAAAGAGGGGTTTGCGCAAGTATGGCTTGTAGAAGGGACACCTAGGAGATTGGGACCTTCAATTACCCTGGTTAGCCATGGGCTACAGGTTCAGCAAGCAAGCATCACTTGCCTCCTTCTCACCATACTTTCTTCTCTTTGGCCGAGAGCCGGATTTGCCTAGATGCATTCGTAGAGAAGCTGCTACAGTTCTTAACCTCGACGATCCGGACGTGTGGGCACGTGCATGTGATCAGCGTGCATAGTTATTCAAGAAAGTCATGCCCATGGCTTTCGAGAACCTTGCCATTGCACAACATCATGATACGTTGAGGTATGCTACCATACGTGGTGGAGGCTATCGTCCTGGGGTTCGGAGATTCAACCCTGGTGACTATGTCTATCTGCAGCAGACTGCTCCTACGACCTTGGATGTGACTGCAAGACGTGTTATTTTGAGGGTTCGAGAGGTCTTGCCCTCAGGCGTCTTGATCTTGGAGGGTCGGGATGGCATAACTTGGAAGGACCATGTGCGTAATTGTGCGCCATGTCATCTTCCGAATGTCGATGGCATGATTGACCCAAACCTGACAGTGGTATCTGCAAGTTTGAGGTGCATGTTGTGTGGGTCTGCTAGAGGGGCAGCCACCATGCTAGTGTGTGATCGATGCTCTAGAGATTGGCATATGGGATGCTTGACTCCACCTCTTGAGATGGTTCCGGATGGGGATTGGTTATGTCCACATTGCATTGGATAGTGGGAGTGGATACAACCATGGAAGGCTAACAAGAAACGCAAGGCCAAGCTACTAGGAGACCTTGAACACACGAGATCCTGGCTCAAGTTCACGGATTGCAAGACGGCGACTAACAATGGGGCTACTCTTGTACCCGGCCTCTTGGTCTATAGAGTTTGAGTACAATAGGGACAGTGATAGGGGACTTAGTACGGCTGTGGCTATTACATCTTGTAGCTATCTGGAGTTAGAGGGACCTATCCACCAGCTAGGGGGGCGATTGTGGTAGACTACTTTATTGTGCATATATGTGTGGTGTAGTTTGGACAACGATGTAGTTGTGTAGCGATACGTATACGCACGAAAGCCGCAATATGCTGAAGTGAGGATGTCAAGTTTGCCTGCATAAGAGCCTGAAAATGGTCGGTCACTTGGCTGGTGATTTGCGTGGGTGCAAGGAAATGGGTGGGCTGAGCTACCAGGTACACCATCCATGGTTTTTCAATGGAGTTGGGCCTAAGGCCGGGAGCATTTCGGCATGAGCTGATGGGCTGGTTGAACACCAAGCCTGTGGCAAGGAAGGAGGTGCTGGATTTTTGTTTTTAGATTTAAGAGAGCTGATATGCTTGGGCAGATTCAGTAAGCTGGCGGTTAGGCCTGCCATGAAGCAGTGCATTTGCTGGGTCTGTTTGAGCCTAAGTTTAAGCCCAACTGTGACATCAGGTTTTAACCATCAACAACTTGAATGTGGGAGAACGTGTTCAATTAACTGGCTGGCTGAAATGTGATTTTTAAGCATGATGACCGCATGGGAGAAGGCATCAAAACAATAGGGCTGGAGCAACTGATTACATGGCTGATTGCGCATCTGTTGCAAATCACACCAGCTGTCGAACTCCTGGATAAAGTCATCCAGCTCGATTGTGCCCACAGCTCCAGGTCTCATGGAGTGTGATGAACACAGGGTATGCCTAGCAAGGTTGTGAATGGAAGGGCAGCGATCGGTGGAGTCTAACGTGTTTTCTTATGGACAGTGGATATGAATTCAGCCTGTAAACACTCATGATCAGAGATCGACTTGGGTGTTATTCGAGGTGGGACTGATGCTTGAATCCAATCACGTGTGAAGAGAGAAGTGTGGCTTAAGTTCAAAGTGGCGTCATGTTGAGCTTGCGATGAAAAGAGAAATAGACGAGCCTGTTGGCAATTTGTCATTTTGATTGAATGTTCACTGCCAAGGTTGAACATGAAGTTGAAGGGATTGAATTGGTGGAGGACCAGCCCACGTCACATGAGGATACTGTCGACGTGATTGGAGTGTGAGGCTGGTTTGTCACAAATACACATGTGCCAGGAGAAGTGCTGATCAGAGAGGGCATGGGTCTGATTCAGATCTGACGTAGCCACGGCATTGAAGCTGCTCAAATTAGGGGCAGATTTGCTGCCGAGGTTTACATCTTCAAAACTAAAAGTGCCTGAATGGTAGTAGGCCGGCTCATCTCTTGCTGGAGAGGCACAATTGATATCCTCAGCAGGGCTCATGCACAAGCGGCTGGCACTCACACTCGTCAATGCTTCCCTATTCGGTTCTTCTACACATGCAAGATCTTGGGCATTAGGCCATCGCTGTTTGGAGTGGTATTCATGGCACTTGGCACCAGACTGCGAAGTTTTCTTTCCTGCACCGACCAGTAGCAAATCCCCGACTCCCAATTTTAAAGCTCATGCACATGTAGAGATTTGTCCTCAGAATTACGGGTATTCGCATGAAACATGTAGGGTACGCCAAAAATTATTGTATTTATTGAAATACATTTGGAGCTTTGTTTTGATCCAATTTAAATTATACAGAGCCTGTTTTTGCCATAACTTGGTCATGCAAAGGGTGTTTGACCTCAAATTTGAGCGAGGACCTACAAATTGTGGAAATCTACATATTCAAAACTGGTTTTAGTTTTTTGGACTCTGCTAAAAATCTATGGAATTTTTTGAGTGTGTCGTGCGCATACATATCGCTACACAACTACATCGCTGTCCAAACCACACCACACATATATGCACAATAAAGTAGTCTGCCACAATGATAGAAATCCAACGAACACACTGTTGACACAAAACATGAAAACCAAACCATCACTCTTAGAAATAGTAGTCGAGCCAGGGGCACCCCAAGCTATGGGGACTCCACCCCACAACAACCTGTACCCCTACATAAGCACACTCAAATCTAAACACATGCAGGAGCTCGGTCGCGCAGGCTCAACTCGAGAAAGATGAGCCGCGCGACTGCCGCTCTCGTGAAGATAAGACGGACCAGGTGTCAAACTAAACTTGACACCTGATTTAACACTTGACCTAAATCCAAGTGTTAAATACAAATAACTAGTTTTATTCTAGCTGTTTTCACACTGTGCTTATTTAACTTGACAGCTGTCGTGCGCATACATATCGCTACACAACTACATCGCTGTCCAAACCACACCACACATATATGCACAATAAAGTAGTCTGTCACAATCGCCCCCCTAGCTGGTGGATAGGTCCCTCTACCTCCAGATAGCTACAAGATGTAATAGCCACAGCCGTACTAAGTCCTCTATCACTGTTCCTATTGTACTCAAACTCTATAGACCAAGAGGCCGGGTACAAGAGTAGCCCCATCGTTAGTCGCCATCTTGCAATCTGTGAACTTGAGCCAGGACCTCGTGTGTTCAAGGTCTCCTAGTAGCTGGGCCTTGCGTTGCTTGTTAGCCTCCCATGGTTGTATCCACTCCCACTATCCAATGCATTGTGGACATAACCAATCCCCATCTGGAACCATCTCAAGAGGTGGAGTCAAGCACCCCATATGCCAACCTCTAGAGCATCGATCACACACCAGCATGGTGGCTGCCCCTTTAGCAGACCCACACAACATGCACCTCAAACCTGCAGATACCACTGCCAGGTTTGGGTCAATCCTGCCATCGACATTCGGAAGGTGACATGGCGCACAATTACGCACATGGTCCTTCCAAGTTATGCCATCCCGACCCTCCAAGACCAAGACGCCTGAGGGCAAGACCTCTCGAACCCTCAAAATAACACGTCCTGCAGTCACATCCAGGGTCGTAGGAGCAGTCTGCTGCAGATAGACATAGTCACCAGGGTTGAATCTCCGAACCCCAGGACGATAGCCCCCACCACGTATGGTAGCATACCTCAACGTATCACGGTGTTGTGCAATGGCAAGGTTCTCGAAAGCCATGGGCATGACTCTCTTGAACAACTCTGCACGCTGCTCACATGCACGTGCCCACACGTCCGGATCGTCAAGGTTAAGAACTGTAGCAGCTTCTCTGCGAATGGATGTAGGCAAATCCGGCTCTCGGCCAAAGAGAAGAAAGTATGGTGAGAAGGAGGCAAGTGATGCTTGCTTGCTGAACCTGTAGCCCATGGCTAACCAGGTAACTGAAGGTCCCAATCTCCTAGGTGTCCCTTCTGCAAGCCATACTTGCGCAAACCCCTCTTTACTGTCTGAACAACTCTCTCTGCCAAGCCATCGGCTTCAGGATGATCCCGGAAGTGGTGCGGTGGTCTATCAAGGCCTTGTCACACAAAGCCTGAAACTCCCCCAAGAACTCTCTCCCTTGGTCCGTGAGTACCTCAGCTGGAGCACCGAATCGGCTAAGCACACAATCCAGGAATGCATACGCAGCTCCCTCACTAGCCTTATCAGGCAATGGAACCAATTCAATCCACTTGGAGAAGTGCTCCACCATCACCAACACGTACTTGTTGTGGCGCATGGTCAGTGGCAACGGCCCTGCGAAGTCAAGACTCCACCTGTAGCCCAATCCCATGATCGGAAGAGGGTGCAATTGTGGAGTAGGGGCGTTGAATGAAGCACGCACCCTGTCACACACCATGCACCTAGCCACAAATTGTTGCACCTCTGTGTGCATACCACGCCACCAATACTGCCCCTGCAGTAGACTATGAGTGCGTCGCACCCCAAAATGCCCCAACTCCTCATGGGCATGCCGCACTAACCGTGCCCGCTGTGTTGGGTGAGGCACAATCCTCACTCGACCATCCTCCCACACTCGGAGCAGGTGTGTCCCCTCCCACCTGAACCTCTTGGCTCGTTGTAGGATCCGATCCCTCTCCTTGGCAGTCATAGTGGCTGCCGTGTCTCCACTGCGGAGGTAGTCCAACACAACTGAATCCTCATGTATATCTTTGGCGCCACCCTGCTCATTGCTGGCCTCAGGGTCCTCAGACACTTGATCTACAGTCATCCCTGTTGTAGGTCCAACCTGGCCTTCCGCTGCCAAGATACACAGAAATGCAGATGCATGCCATCCGGGCACCATCTCCTCGTCTGTCTCACCATGCCACCGAGCTCCAGTGTCATCCTGCTGGCTCGTGCATGGATTGCGACTCAACCCATCTGCATTCGATTGACCAAACCCGGTCGATGCACCACCTGAAAGTCATACTCTTGAAGGATGAGTGCCCACCGTGCAAGCTTCCCCGTAAGCTTGTCTGACTCCATCAACCACTTGAGTGGTTGGTGATCCGTGACAAGGGTGAAGAGATTGCCGTATAGATAGCACCTGAAGTGTGCCACGGCCCACACTGCAGCTAAGCATTCTCCCTCATATGAGCTATACTTAGACTCTGCAGCATTGTTCGAGCGGCTAGCATAAGCCACTACGAACTCTCTTCCCTCATCATCCACCTGTGTGAGCACCGCTCCAAGCCCCAGCATGCTCCAATCTGTATGCAGCTGAAAAGGACGCCCCCTGATAGGTCGTCTCAAGATGGGCGCCGAGGTCAACCTCGCCTTGAGCTCTTGAAAAGCTTGTTCTTGCTCATCTTCCCACTGCCACTCCTGGTCCACCTTGGTCAGCCTGGTTAGAGCCTTTGCAATGGCACTAAATCCCTTAACAAACCGTCTGTAATAGTTTGCTAACCCCATGAAAGCTCGAACTCGGCTCACATCCGTGGGGCGTGGAACCTGTGCAATGGACTCTACCTTAGTCTGCTGTACCCCCAATCCTCCAGGATATATCATGTGACCCAGATACTCAATCTGGTTGTGGAAAAACTTGCACTTGCCCGGATGTAACTTCAATCCGTGCGTCCTCAAGCGCTCAAATACCCCCTGAAGGTGTCTCTCATGCTCCTCCACCGTAGCACTAAAGATGATGATGTCATCTATGTAGCACCGAGCAAACTCCACCCCTGCTAGAATCCTGTCCATGACTCTTTGAAACTCAGCGGGAGCGTTTTTAAGCCCAAATGGTAAGAACCGCCACTGGTATAGGCAATCCTTCCCGTGCTCATTGATCCCCCAGAATGCCGTTTTTTGCTTATCCGCCTCCTTGATCGGCAACTGGTGATATCCGGATCGTAAATCCAACGTGCTAAAGACCTTGGAATGCCCAATGGCATCAAAGATCTCCTCTGGTGTCGGCATGGCATACCTATCGGACTTGGTCTGACGATTTACAGGCCGGTAATCACCGCACATACGTCTCTCCGTCCAATTGCCATAGACATCCTTCTTAGCTGGCATCACTGTGGCTGAAGCATACTCTCCACCAGAGAGCTCCACCAAACCTGCCTCCCAGAGATCTTGAGTCCTCATCTGAATCAAAGACCTCTCCATGTCACTGTATCTATAGGGTCTCCGAAAGATTGGCGTGTCAGTGGCCAACTCAATACGGATCTCTTGACCCTTCAGTGCTCCCAAGTCCTTCAAACTGAAGGCAAAGCAATTCCTATAAGCCCTCAGGAACCGCCGTATACGTCGTCTCTCTCCTCCGGTGACAATGGGTCCAATGTCAGGCTCCCAATTGTCCTCCGTAACTGCAACCTTAAGTCCAGTGGGCTTAGAGGTAGAGGACGCGTCCCGTGGTTGCTATGCTGCAACCTCTTGAGCAGTACCCCCTTCCTGCTCAGTCAATGACAAGGCCTCATCCTGCCCCATCATCTCATCATTGAGAACCTCCTCATCCCGAGAAGAATCCCAACCTCATCCATCACAGCTGCCTTCGCTGCCAACTCCCTCTGAACCTCGAGCACCTCCCACATGTGCCATGGATGTCTACACCTCGTGGTCCTCACCGGCTCGCCCCCACTCGCTGCCTGTACCGTCTCGGTAGGCAGAGAGACCGTCAAGGGAAGTGCACTCCGCACTCTACGTTGCTCAGCCATAGCCAAGCTGACAATCCAGGTCAAGCAATTGAGATCCATTGCTTGCCCCAACACCTGACGACGTGATGCCTCAGAAAGAGAAGGCACCGCCGTGGTCCCAGTGGAAAACCCCATAGCCCGCTCTCGCTCGTCGGCATTAGGCTCCACTAACTGCTGCAACTGAGCATCCCACAGGAGGCCAGGTCCACCATCCCGAAAAGCATGGGATCCTGGGAAGCTGAGCAGTGTAGGTAATGCTGCTCGTGGTTGACCCACCCTGTTGACCACTGCCAAAGGCGAACGGTCATCGTGTCTCACACGTTGAGACTGCCTTCCTGTGTCCAAAATGCCATCCACGGTGAGGTGTGCTGGCCGCTGCACCCCATCAAATGCACGCTTGAGCAGTGCGGGTGGCATCAAGTTAGTCCACCATAGTCGTGGACGATGAGCCCGTGACCCCACTGCAGCTGCATCCAGCAACACTGCTGACCCAAGCCACGACCGGACTTGATGCACACTGGCCATCACCCTGGCCCGAGAATCACCCATCAGTGGTACATTCTCCAAGATGTATGCTGGAGATACAGCTTGATGAAGCTGCAAGCAGCGCAAAATCCGCACCATCTCCCAAAACAGACCCGTCCTCGAGTCTCGCAATCCATTGCCATGCCCGGCTGATGAATGCCCTTGGCAGGGCCAACCTGCCACTATCAGATCAATGGAGCCAACCTGCTCCAAATCTTGCGCCCCCAACAAGGAAATGTCTGCTGGCAAGGCTTGTTGGTATCCACGAACTGCAGACACAGGCAACAAGTCAGGGTACTGCTGTACCAACTGAGCCACATGGCGCAGTGAGACGCGTCGTGCAGTCTCATCCCTCTCCACATACAGGTAACGCCTTACCCGCACACCTGCCTGTAGCACAGCAGCCAATCCGGTGCTGATCCCGCCAAACAAGTCCAGAAGGCAAATGCCTTCATCGGCCGCTGCCACACAAGAGGTGTGGTGTCCAATGGCGACAACTGAGGTGGCCCTGGTGCAATCACCGCACTCTCCTCCTCTCCTGACGGTACAAAAGCTTCTTCCCAAGCTTGTTGCACCCGTCCATCAGCAGCTTGCTGCAAATCCTTGCTCGTACCCCACAACGGAGTGTGAGCAACCATGGCAGGCAACTCCGCCGTACCATGCATGTCATCCTGCTCTGCTGGAGGTGGCACATCCTCTGCATGGGCATTGCCTTCCAGCAACTCTCCAGGCCAACTAACGGCAGCTGTGAAGGCGGCTAGTGTTGGCATCTTGCCCCGCTGGGCAGCTGCAATACCCCCAATGAATGTCACAGGGAGCTGTGCACGGCGACCATCCCCTGACTGCCATCCAGGCCTGTAGGATGCTGACTCCTCCCAGAAATCCAGGGTGAAGCCCATGGGGTATAACACTGCCCCACCAACGAGGACATCGTAAGAGACCGCGTCTGTCACAATGGCCTTGGCTCGCATCACTGAGCCATCTACAGGATGATCCGGCTGCAGTCTAATAGCCAACTGATGCCGTGTCATGCCGCGAGCCTGCTCTGATCCTCCCAGAGATGTCTGTATCTGGAAAGGACAAGGCTCCATATCCGCCTCCATGAGGCCCAAACCTGCAATAGCAGCTCTGCCCAACATCAGTGGCTGAGCTCCTGAGTCCAACAAGACCCGCAGTGGCCGGTACTTCTTGCCTGCCGGTCCACTCAAAGTGAAAATGCCTCCCTGGTTGTCTAACGAGACAACTCCAGGTGTCACCATGGCGCGCTCAATGGCTGGCCTAGCTGGCAGCTCCGTCAACCTGGCAGCTGCAACTTGCCATGGCGCAGCCGTGGCAGTCTTGACCCTCAAATCCGAGGATCCCTCTGCCACTACACCTTCCACTAACTCCGCAGAAGATGAAGTGACCTCCCCACTCTCACAGAGTGTTGCTGCTAGTCTGAACACTGCAGCTGGTCTCACCCCCGGCGTCGCAATCATTGTTGCCGAGAACAGTGGGGCCTGACACACAGAGGTGGCTGCCCCCAATAACACACCGGCCGCACTAGCCTTGGCAGCAGGAGTCAATGCTGCACGTGTAGCTCTCCCCAATGGCATAGTAACCTCCGCCTCGGTAACAGTCGGGCGAGAACTAGGTGCCATGGATGGCGTCGACACAGTCTCCGCCAATGTGAATGACTGAGGAAGCCTTGCCTGACGGCTTGCCTCCCCACGCTGTGGATCCAATTCCACCTCTGCACCTCGTGGCTCAGGAACTCGTGCTGCTCCTCGAGTCACGGCTGCAGCAGACTCCACCTGCTCTAGTGGTAGTGCTGCTCCGCACATAAATCCCATGCCTCCCATATCTCCTCCCTCAGGAGCAGGAGGTGGACCATCCCGTCTGGGAGCCGGTACCGCCTGAGCTATAGCCATGGCAGCGAGCCTCTGCTCTAGCTGCTGAAGCCGGTTGGCCATGCCTTGATCAACGCCCTGACCTCCGCGTCCTTGGCCATGTTGAGCTTGCCCTTGGCCTGCACCTCGTGCCCGACCACCTCGTCCTCTCTGGGCTGGTCCACCTCGCCCCCGGCCACCATTGTTCCCTTGGAACTGGCCTGGGCGCAACTCAGGATGCAAGTCATAACACTGGGCATCTCCATGCCCATACTTGCCACAATGCCCACACTGCAACTGTGCAGGCTGTGCTTGTGCCGGCCTTCTGCCACTCTCTGGGCAATCTCTCTTGACATGGGGTCCTCCACATGTCCAACATATCACCCCTGGTTGCTGTTGGCCTGCAAAAGATGCCACGGGCCTCTGCACCTGAGGTCCCCTGTAAGCTCCATGGAACTTGGGCTGGGCAACCTTGCCCCCTGACCACGCTGTTGGGCAGTCCTTGTGCTTGTGGGCTGACAGCTGTGCCCCGTACAGGCATGTCCTTGCCAAATCCAATTGTAACAACTCGCTCCTCCACCATGTTGAGCTCAATCCGCTCAGGCCAGCAAAAACACATCTGCTAATGTGGGTTGGGCTGCTTGTAACAGGGTTGCATCTCGCACCCTTTCTTGAGCTCCTTGTCCAGAATTCCATACCAAAACTGGATTGCCTGAGCTTCAGTAACCCTTTGGGTCACACTTATCAAGCGCCTCATACGAGTGTACGCCTCTCGCAGGCTCTCACTGGGTTTGCGCTGGAAGTCTTGCAAACTTCGCAGCTTCTCTGTCCGTACACCTTGGTAGTTCCTCCGCAACTCCTGGAAGAACTCTACCACCGGGTTGAATCTAGGCACATGTGTTGTAGTGGTGGCAGGAGGAGTAGTAGCACCTTTTGAACTGGTACCACCTGCAGAAGTACCAGCACTACCTGCTCCACTACTAGTGCTGGCAGTGGGAGCTATTGGTACTGATGCAGCTACTGGTCGCGTCGTGCCTCGAGTAGTGGAGATGTAGTCAGGTGACCAATACATCCTCCACTCCTCAATCTCTGCTTCATGTCCTCGCCTGAACTCGTGGTAATCGTCCATAGGCGGGCCTTCCAAATGCTGGAACAGTCCCTTCCACGCCATGAATGGGGTGAATAGCTGTGGATTGCGCATCTGCTGCAAATCACACCAGCTGTCGAACTCCTGGATAAAGTCATCCAACTCGATTGTGCCCACAGCTCCAGAGTACCTACGAGGCCCCTTGGTAGCTCCATACATCTCCTCCATGTCGTCCCACAACAATGGCGAATGAAAGTGCACACCTGTTGATGAAGCCTCCGAGTCTGTGTCTGACTCTACAGTAATTGAGGGTGGCGGTGAAGGTGGTCTGAACCGAATACCTCGTCTTGTGAACCCACTCTCACTGTTACTGCCTGTAGCCGTACTCCCCTCACCACCCTTGGGTAACTCCGTAATGACACTCACAATGTGCACCTCCTCCACGTGACACTATAAGGCTCTAGTACTAATCTAATAGTGACACGGGTGGGCACCTGTTGTAGTTTTAAGGGTCATATCCCAATGGCTCAGGGCACCTGCACCTGCATCCACCGCAAGAACTCCTATGGTTGGCTGGTCATCAACCCAGCCTCACCATAGAAGAAACACTGGTGGTCTTGCTGGTCATCACTCCAGCCTCACCACCGACAGCATACTCTAGGATTGACCGGTGATCAAATCCGGCCTAATCCCTATGAAAGCAAGCGCCCACACAAAACCAACATGGCGCACAGTCAAGCATGCAGGTGTTGGGGGGGATCCAAACACAAGAAATCAAAACATCAACACCCCCACACCAAAATCCAGCTGCAATGCTGATCCTATAGAATATCCCAGCCCAAAACCCCGGACTGACTGGCCTCCACCAAGAGAGGCTTTGGCAACTGCAAGTACAAGGTAATGAAAATAGTACAGAGATGGAGGGGAAGAATAGAAGCCCGACCAAGCAAGATCCAATCCTGATCTATGCTATTAACTGCCAGACTTCTCTCAAAGTGCCTCGCTCTGCATGATGGTAAGGTGTAGGAGGTATATCTATGTCCAGAAACCTGCCACTAACCTTGTCCCAAGCTACAGTAGCTCGCTCTAACCAACCCTCCTCCTCTTTCTGCCAGGTAGAGACAAAGCAATACTCCCCTATCTCCCGCTCACTGAACACTAAAGAAAACAAAGGTAGGGTCTGATAGTCTCTCAACTCGAAAGCTTTGAGACGGTTGCGGGTATCCTCATTGTGAATGACTGCATCTCCTTCACGCACAACAAACATGTCATTGCTGATGAACCCCCGCTCGTGGTTGCCCTGTGTAGAGCGTATCCGGCTGCAACCATGTCTGATTGCACAAACTTGTGTAGCTCCTGCTCCTCTGCTCCAGTACACCACGGCCTTGTGGCTGAACACCTTGGTCCCCGGGGCTGTCTTTGGCTGTGTTCCAAGCCTAGCTTTCACCCACTTTGGTATTTCACCTACAGCTGCAAAACTGCTGGCTCCAACAGAGTTCTGACTGTCCAAGGCGATATTGAGGCCCTCAATGCCAACTACAGCAGTCTGTTGTCTACTGCTAATGCCTGACTCCCAGTATGCAATCAACTCGTCCAACTATTCTCCACTCAAATCAGTCTGAGTTCCTTGGGAAACATAAATCCTGTCCCCTTGTGTGCACAGGCTAAGAGAAGAGACCTGCCCTTCAATTACGTCCTCATTTCCCCCAGCCATGCAAGGAGTACATCCACAGATTTGTCTCTCATATAGACCAGCACAGGTTCTAGAGACAGGATTGTGGATCTTTTATGGCACACTCACACTCTAAAAATTCCATAGATTTTTAACAGAGTCCCAAAAACAAAAACCAGGTCTAGATAGGTAGATTTCCCCTTTCTGCAGCTATCCCCCCAAAAACTGAGTCAAACAGAGTCCATTTGACAAAGATGTGACCAATTTGGCTCTAAATCATTTAAATTAGATCAAAAGACCAAACAAATACAAAGAAAACTTTTTAAAAAAATATATATATTTGTCTTGGTTCCCTGTTCCCTGGTTATCTTCGGGTTCCCAAACATGTTCATGTAGTTCTCACAGTCTGGATTCACCCCTCCTCTCGTTCTGTGCTCTTATGTTGTGGCAGTGCGTGGGATGTGAAGGTCGGTGATGCGGGTCTTGGCCTTTCTGTCAAGGAGAACGTGAGAAGGCTCCAGATCAGTACACCCTGTGCTCCGGGCACTCAGGATGCAGGTACGCCAATGCCCGTTGCAGGAAAGCATGAGAGTGGGAGACTGTGAACTCACCAGGTGACACTTGGTGTATGAGCGGGATATGAGCTGAAGGGATTGACTCAACGTTGCCATCGGTGTGTACGGGCATTGACGCCCACAATTTCCAGGGCTTGCACTGAAGCATTTCTAAGCTGTTCTTAGGCCACTAACACACCCTGTGTAGTTGCAGAAATTGTTCCCACGGGACCCTATAGATTCACCTGTAAGGCTGCTCAACGCCTGAGCTTAGAGTATGGTTGGATCACTTGCTCATTAAAGGCCCACAGAATATCTACAAAAGGACCCCAGCCTGACCACCACCTGCTTGTGCCAGCTTGTTCAAAGATTTGCCCAGGTACTTTCCTTGTCTCTCAGCAACACTCTTTGTTTGCGGTAGGGCTTCCATTAGTAACTGGATCAACTGCCAAGCTTCCACCAGGGCACTTCTTCACAGGTAAGGAGTGGACAAAGGAAGAAGATCCAACACCCATTGATCAAACCAGCAGCCCGTATGGCACCTCCGTCCCATCCGTAAGCACTAATTTGTCTGGCAGAACATCCTTGACTACATCTTGCATCAGCTTTACCCCAGTCTGAAAACAGTTATGCGTTTAAGACCCTCCAGCTTATCCCTCCAAACCCTTGATCAGGTGCCTGGTCGCGTACTCCCGGAGTCGAACATCGAAAGATGAAAAAAAATCTCCTTTGCCTCAATAAGTGTGACATGGATAAAATCTTTCACATGGCCGAACTAGCCGTAGACGTCTCTCCTGATGAGTCACTGAGCTCACCACTGAGTTCCACCCCTGTAGGACCACCACCTACAACAACACAGTGTAGCAATCTTGCCTTCTCATCTGCTGATATCCCTGCAATCCATTTTGAAAAAAAAAGAAACTGTCCAGGTACTGCATGCTGGATTGCCTTGTCGGTTGTTGGCTAGTCCCACCACTGCTTTATTTAGCCTTCTATCACATGAATCAAGTCGTCCACAGTGGTGTCTTCCCTAAACAGCACTTGCCACTACTGTCCTTGTCAATGGTGATTCAGTTAGAGTCACCCCTGAATCACGATAACTTGCAGCCCCAAGTGACAACGTTCAGATGTGGACCCACTTTTGAGACCCACCAAATGTCATTTATGCCCAGTCCTCTGCCAAGTCACAGATACACACAACTAGTTGGATCAGAGCCTTCTTCCGAGCAAAGCATTCTTTTCCGCGCTGCAGTGTCATCTGCTGCCAAAAATTTGGAAGACAAGCTTCCACCCACTGTTCCACATCATCATCATCGTTCGTTGTGACTTCAAGCTTCTGATTCTGCAAAGCCTGGACAGTCAAGCGGTTGTTCCTTTGAAAGAGGATCAGTGGTATGCAATGAAGCCTTCAGACATGACACACAAGACCAGAAGAGCTCCTCTATAAGCTTACTGGTGAAACGATCATCCAGCTTCAAGGATCATGCATAGGTGCCAACTAGCATTTGCTGCTGCATTTTTAAGTATCTCCTTGTGTACCCCAAAGCCTCTAGTGACTTGGTAGCTTCAGCAACTGCAATAACAATGGCGGCTCTGGCATCGTCATCCTCCAGGCGTTTCAGGGCACGCTGAATCTTGTGGTCACATTCAATGATATGCTTCTCAAACTAATCACTACTTATACGCAGGTAATCTTGCAAGTGCTAACCCTCAACTCCTACCTTGCACTCACAGGTAAGAGAGCATCTTTCTCGAGTGATAGAAATCCAACGAACACACTGTTGACACAAAACATGAAAACCAAACCATCACTCTTAGAAATAGTAGTCGAGCCAGGGGCACCCCAAGCTATGGGGACTCCACCCCACAACAACCTGTACCCCTACATAAGCACACTCAAATCTAAACACATGCAGGAGCTCGGTCGCGCAGGCTCAACTCGAGAAAGATGAGCCGCGCGACTGCCGCTCTCGTGAAGATAAGACGGACCAGGTGTCAAACTAAACTTGACACCTGATTTAACACTTGACCTAAATCCAAGTGTTAAATACAAATAACTAGTTTTATTCTAGCTGTTTTCACACTGTGCTTATTTAACTTGACAAGTGTGAGTGTGCTATAAAAGATCCACAATTCTGTTTCTAGAACCTGTTGTGGTCTACATGAGAGACAAGTATGTGGATGTCCTCCTTGTATGGCTGGGGACAATGAGGACGTAATTGAAGGAACTAATACCTCCAGTAGTTGAGGAAGATGATGATAATGAAGATGGCAGTGATATGCCTGAAGATGATGAGGCTTGGAGAGATGAGAAGGAACTGCACAAGGAAGTGGCAGATACCATAAGGGAAATGCAGAAGAGTACTGATATTCATGTGGCAGATTCCTCTGATTCTGATGGAGAAGAAGAAGTGAGTGAGGATGAAAGGAAGAAAGAAGTTGCAGACATGCAAAGTAATGAATGGACTTTGGCTGAAGTAATATGCCAGACCAAAGCAGAGATTACCATTGGGCAGCTATTGGCTATGGCACCTTATTGTAGACACAGGCTGTATCAAGCAATCAATCGAATTGCCCAGGAGACAGGAAACACAGACCTGAACAGTAAGGTGACCAGTTATAATGTGAAGCCGGAAGGGCGAGAAACAGTCATGGACTTTGATGATTCTATGCCAGTAATCCAATTGAGAATTGGAAGCATAGAACTAACTGATGTACTGATAGATGGAGGCTCTGGAGTAAATATCATGACAGACCAATTAAGGAAGAAGCTTGGTCTAAGTAACATGAAACCAGCCCCATTTACAGTAACAATGGCAGATCAAAGAAGTGTACATCCATTGGGATTGATAAGAGGAGTTAAGATACAGATACAGAAGATGATCTTTATGATCACAGTAACTGTGTTGAAGATGGATGAAGTCATGGAGGCTTACTCCTTATTATTGGGACGTCCGTGGCTGAAATAGGCCAGGGTATTCCATGACTGGAATTCTCAGTTACTAACCGTGCATAATGGGATCACTACAACAGATTGCGGCTTTTATGACTCCCATGGGTGCGCAGTCACGACCAATTTGTGGCAGAAATGCCATTTGTAGTCGTAAAAATGCCTTTTGAAGTCATAACATAGATCACGACGAAGCCGGTTATGCGACTGTATGACTCCGAACTTTGCGCAACACAGGTCAAACACCCTTTGACCAGGAATATTGCCATGGTGGATATGACTACCAATTAGGGTCATGCCCATACGTGAATGACGTGTGCATATTGCTAGACGGACATATGACTTCATGACTGCCACTCTAATGTATTCTGCCAGATCATCACATGTCGTCATGACATGGAGAGTCTGTGACATGGAACAACTTATGAGGTGTCTACATATGATTGGTTAAGTGGCTTTGATATTGTGGTGCGGGGGATGCAAGTGAAGGGAACGGTTGCACACGAAGCAGCTTAGTAGGCCGTTGGCGCTTTGTGGAGAAGAATGGAACGTGAAGCCAACATGCTAGAGAGGCGATCTGGAACCGCATCTGTTTGTGACGTTACGTTCAAATGGCGGCGTGCATTTTAGTGTTTGTTGATTGCCGACAACATCAAAAGCAAGCCTCATACTGCGGAATGACAGACGAACAAATGATGCATTCAGGGGATAGATAAATTCATGCAAATCAAAAAATTCACTCATGAGAGTGATGCAAAACATGGGCTCAACAAAAGTCTTTGGGCAGTGACCAAGAACACCAACAAAATATGAAATCCAATACACTCTAACATATCGCCTTGTGCATGTCGTCCCTGTAGTAGGCCATCCCAGAGCTCCACGCCGTGTGCTACTGGAATAGAAGCTTGGCAATACGGTCTGTTCCGATCCACCCACTTTGCCATGGGGGGGTTTTCTAAGAATAGGAGAGCCCATGAATTCAGCTTCTTGTATGATAAAACAACTAAGATAACAGCTCATGTTGTTCTCTCTAATGTACATATCCCCAATGACCTGCCCCAAGCTAGAACAGCAGCAGGATGACATCAGGGAATAATGATGTGGTGCAAGGCATGGAACACCTGCAGGGCAGCAACATTGTAGTGTTGAATGTACTGCACCCTGCTTGAGCCATTCACAGATGGGGGACTATACAAGTGAGTCGCATGGTGTTAGCTGGGGCATGAGAGAAACTGCCCATAAAATGCATCTACGCAAATAACCCACTCAACCAGCCAGAGCATCATCTATGCGGATTGCCAGTTTCTTTTGGGGAAAAATGAAAATATGATAAGTAGGGACCAAGCTTAAAAGCACTCCATTGGTATTCAATGGTCCATAAACACGAGCCTGCCCAATATAAGACCCACAAAATCACTGGGGCAATTATGTAATGTAAACTGGAAGGCACATGCACTTTGTCAACAATGTACCCAAAGGCAGAACTGATGTGTAAATTTGCATGCCGTTCCAAAGTCTATAGTGACATAAATGTCATGACACGTTGCCAGACAGACACGCCATGTAAGTTGGACACCTCCAACACCCTGCAAAAAGGACACCCCCAAGGGCAACCCTTAGTGCCAGTCTTATGAATCCCACATTATTCATGAATCAACCGGGATTACATATTCAATTTTGCCCAATACCACCCTTCATATACTTGAGATAGAGGAAGGCAGTTGGGGGGGAAAGTCATACCTCATTCTAGGTACTAGTACACATCCACATCAACCAACTCCTCATCACTGGACTTTGAATCTCCATCGCAACTGTCCTCCGTGGGACATGGATGTGCTTCCTCAAATCGCATGTCTCTGTAAAGTGAAGCAACCTCTTCAGGTGTCACTTGGATGGTCTGGCCCACCCTGTCACTAGCAACATTGGTCTCTTCAATGTGATTGGGGGCTAAGAGGCCTGATACATTTGCAATATCATCGTTGCAAATGCTCACATCAGAAACAGCCCTGCGTGACCTGGGGTTTTTTTCCAACACCACGTTCCATCTCGGTTCATTCACACACTCAGAGAAAAAAACTTGCTTGACCTGTGATGGGAGCACAAAAGGCTGTTCAAGTGGAGGCAGCAAGTGGGAGAAATTCACCAATGTGAAGCCAGACTCATCCTGCTTCATTGACACAGGCTGAGAGCCCACACGTCGTGCACGTACCCATGAACACAATAGCACCGTGGTGTTTGTGGAGCCATAATCCAATTATAAAATCTCCTTTATGACACCCACATACCGTACGCTTTCCACCACCTGCTCACGGTCAATGCAAGTACTGTCATGCTGGAAAACAGTAGAGACCCCCGAGTCATATGTCACAAAGGGGCTGTTGAATCCATCTGAAGTAACCCTGAAGTGGTTTCCATAAGCCGACATGCTCTTGTATGATGTTGCGATTACTGATGGGGGTTTGGACATGTCCAACAATTCCTTGCAGGCTGAATCAGTAGTATGGTTGGCAACACTTGACACATGCTGGCGGACTGCTTTTACCAGCCATTCTGCAAAGTGAGGGAGAGCACGGATCTTGTTCTGGTTAGTAGCATTTTCAGTCTCCAACTTGCATTTCTCCACCTCATAGGACCTGCCAACACACGCACAACCACAGAAATTTATCTAGTGCAACCCCTGCAGCCGATGGAAGAACTACTGCACACACACCTATACAAAGCATACCCATGCATAGCAGGTACCAGAACGTTTGCCACTTACCCCAACATAATGCTCAAACTGGGATGGTTGTGAATGACGTAGTCGTGGACAAGCTGCAACAATTCGAGGGTCAACCTCCGTGGTCGACCAACTCCTTCCAATACCCAGCCCGACACTGATTCCTCCTCTCCTGCATCCCACACTCTCCGCCTAGTAGCATCAACAGAAGACAAGTACTCTGTACAAAATCCCAATGCCTCGTCAAACACGTAGCCCTCCGCCATACTGCCCTCAGGCTTCGCCAAGTTTCGCACATACCCTTTAAAATCCTTCATTGCTCTCTCCACCGGGTACATCCACCGAGAAGCTACAGGTCCACACAAATCCACCTCATCCACCAAGTGGATAAGTAAATGTGTCATAACATCAAAAAATGAGGGTGGGAACTCTTTCTCCAGAAGACAAAGAGTCACTGCCACCTCCTTCTTCAATTCCTCATGCTCGGTGGGATCAATGAATTTTGCACAAAGCTTGCAAAACACACGGGGACACTCTTAGTATGGCATTGCAAACCCCAGGCGCCATCAACCCACGTAGAGCAAGTGGGAGGATCTGTTGCATTAGCATGTGATAATCATGTGACTTCAATTGGCTCAACTTTTGTTTGACCACATGTTTTTTGAAAGCAGAGGCATAGCCAGTGGGTACTTTCAGATTCGTGATAATCTCCAGGAACACCCGCTGCTCTGGTTTTGTGAGCACATATGGCGCATCAGGCATTACCAATGTATCCACTCTGGTGGGATGGCGTCGTAACCAAAGAGGCTTTCGAATGCCCTGCAATTCCATATCGCGGTGAACTTGCATCGTGTCCTTCTCGCCGAAAATAGTCTTGATTATGTTCTCCGTCACGTTCTTCTCGCAATGCATGGTATCGAAAGTGTGGCGGATGATAAGATGCTGCACCATGTGGTCTAACAAATTAGGCACATTGCAATGCAGTCATGAATGATGTTTACAACACAGGTTCAGTAAACAAACAATCATGCACAATGAAAAACCAATGCACTGTTTTGTTACCAAAACACATGTGTGGTAATCGCACCTCCCAGTAAGGCAAGTCAAACAGAATGGACAATCGTTTTACGCCATGGAGCTTGGAGGGATCGTTCTGTGCACCTACAGTCCCACCATCATCAATCCATTGTTTGTAATGTCGTGCACGCTCCTTGATTTCGGTGGCTGTCACTGTATGTGGAGCAGGTCTCATGTCTCGCGCCCCATTAAAAAGTCTGGATCTTCTATAGGCATGATTGTGGGGAAGATAGCGTCGATGCCCCTGGAATATCAATTTCTTACAAGCTGGGGAATATCTGGAATCGACTTGAGGTCCACATGCTGGACAAGCAGAGTACCCTTGGTGAACCTGACCTGATAACAAGCCATAGGCGGGGAAGTCATGTATGGACCACATGAGGACTGCACGCATGTTAAAAGCCCGCTCTCCTTCAATGGCTGCCACATCCATGGCTGCAACTCCCACCCACAATGTCGTTAGCTCCTCCACTAGTGGTTGCAGGTAAACATCCACATTTTCACTTGTCACAGATTCCTTTCCAGGAATGAGGAGTGTTAACATGACAAAAAATTTCTTCGTTACCAACCATGGAGGTAGATTATAATTGAGCACCATGATGGGCCAGTTGGACCAAGAAGTGGATTTGGTGCCATAAGGATTGACCCCATCCAGTGCCAATCCAAGATGCAGATTTCTTGGATCTGAAGCAAAATCCGGCCATGTGTTGTCAATATGGCACCAAGCCTTACTGTCTGCAGCATGCCGGACCATGCCATCTGCACTTCTATGATTGTTGTGCCACTTCATGAGCTCTGCCAGCGTCTTAACTCGAAACATCCGTTTCAATCTAGGTATGAGAGGAAAGTATTGCAACACCTTCTTGGGCACCTTCCCACGGTCGTCCATGTATCGACGACTATGGCACTTGGGGCAATTAGCAGCCTTTTTGAGGTCTCCACGAAACAATACACATCCACGCTCACAGGCATGGATCTGTTTGTATCCTAGACCCATCATGGCGATCATATTTTTGGCCTCATACTGCGATTTGGGCAAGGTGTTTTGTTTGGGCAAAATCTCCAGCCTCAACAATGAAAATAACTCATCCACAAATGCGTTGGTACATCTGTGAGTGGCGCAAGAATTGAGCAACATCAATGTGGCAGTCAATCGGTTGTGAACGCTCCCATCGTATAAGGGGATTTGGGACTCTCGCATGAGTTTTCCATGGTGAAGATCATTTGGCGCGCCTGCTTCTTCTCCGCCCATATTTTCCCCATCAGGCATTTCAGAGGGATTTGCGCCATTCTCAACAGCCTCATCATTGTCCAAGTGAAGGGCATTTGGGGCAGGTGTGGGATTCTCCCGGAGGGTATCTGATATTTCAAATGCATCTTGCACAGCACGGGCAATCTGGCCCCGTAGCCCATTGCCGTCTTGTCCATCCAAATTGACGTCGTTTGCAACACTCTCTAGGCTACATTCAGCCTCCACTTCAGAGTCGGATGTAATGTAGCCCTGTGAACGCAAATGAAATCATAAATTGGGATACGATGAACAGGCTTTTTTCAAAACTCCCAGATTATGAAATTTCATTTAAACACTGTCATGTAAGCAAACACTTTGTAGAATTGCACTAGTTCAATACAGGTGAATGCTACAAGTCTCCCCCACACTTGCAAATCAGGAGATGAAATTGGTCGGCCACAGACTTCATTTCGAAGCAGCTTGTGGAGCTCAGACACAAACACAAATGAAAACTACTCTCATATAATACGGCAAAGTAGGAACACAGTTTTCATCGAAAAACAAAACAAACATACCCTCTATGATAGAGAGAGACATCCCCACATACAGACAGCTATCTGCACAGACCAACAAAGTGAAAGCTCTCAACAAATATGCCCAAGTGGGCAGTGCGTTGAAGGCATGACACATGGCAACAAACTGCCAAAAGCCCAAAATGCATATTGCCTTCACACATGGTAGTCAACAACGACCATGTACTCATGACCCTGACTACATGACTCCAGTACAACCAATGGAAGAACACCACGTAGTTGAAATGTCCATGATCCACGGTCATGAAGTCATGGACATGACTACTCTGACGCACTACCGACTACATGACTCCATCACTACGACTCCATGACTCCAATACATCCAACGGAAGAACGACACGTAGTTCGGACTCCAGTCACTCCCACGACTGTCCAAAATGCGGACATGCGCGGGCGTGCTGCGAGCATGTCAGAGTGCGTGCGTTGTGCAAGCCGTACCGGGACTGTACACTGTCGAAGGTTTGGGTCCCTCCCATACTTTGTTAGGTGTTTTTTGGCCATCGGTAGAAACTGCGAGATCCCTCCATGGCATATTTTGCAGTTGCACAATATTTTGTGGTTGCACAATATTTTGCGGTGCCCTTGTGCAATGGCATGCGCCTCCTCTAGTCGCCACAGTTTCTCATCTTTCCTGTGCACACGGAGTCGTTGAGCTGTTAGCCAAAACCCCGCTCTCGTTGTATACATTGTTCTTACACAGGGGGTGTGCAAGGGTCTTTGCAGCTGATGTCAGACTGCCATGGTCAGGCCCTCCCCGTGTGGTCCTCTAACTGCGTATGAGAAGCTAAGGGAGACCTGCATTGCTCGCAACAAAGAGGTTGAGGCGGAGTTGTTTGGTTCGCACCCACTGTGAGTATATTGAGAGGCGGCTCACCCTAGTGTTGTGGCCTAAATCTCGCAGGAGAGCATTCCACCTCAACCGGAGTGCTCAACTGACCCGAATACTTTAGTTTGGGGTTGTCAGACATCGCATTGCAGGGGCTTGTCAAGTTAAATAAGCACAGTGTGAAAACAGCTAGAATAAAACTAGTTATTTGTATTTAACACTTGGATTTAGGTCAAGTGTTAAATCAGGTGTCAAGTTTAGTTTGACACCTGGTCCGTCTTATCTTCACGAGAGCGGCAATCGCGCAGCTCATCTCTCTCGAGTTGAGCCTGTGCAACCGAGCTCCTGCATGCGTTTAGATCTGAGTGTACTCATGATGGGAGTGTAGGTTGTTGTGGGGTGGAGTCCCCATAGCTTGGGGTGCCCCTGGCTCGACTACTATTTCTAAGAGTGATGGTTTGGTTTTCATGTTTTGTGTCAACAGTGTGTTCGTTGGTTGTTTATCACTCGAGAGAGATGAGCCATCTAGTTTTCTAGTGCTAAGCTAGATATGATGTTTTTTTTAGCACTATTATAATATAACTTGGTAATCTATGAGTCCAAGAGATATGCAGATCCCCACATTCTTCTATTTTCTCTGCGGGTTCTTGCACTGTTGGGGAAGTCGGGTCTTTTCGTCTGTCCAAGGCTCTCAACCACAAGTATGCGTCTCATTCAAGCTATGCTAGGGACTCAATCTTGGAGCTGACAGCCGCTGCCGTGTTTTTGAGGCTATGAGCGAATCAGTTTGTAGTTTGCTACGACGTCTTCAGAAGGGCCTGCGTCAGGTTGTACTTGTGGGGAAATCTTGATCAATCTGCTTTGAGGTCCGTGGAGCAGCCCTAAGCAGTGGCGACAGGAGAGTTCTTGTCTGCCACATCCTTCCGCGGTGAGGAGATGGGGACGATGCAGAAGATTTTGTTGCAGGGAAGAGAATGGCGTAGCCAGACTGAATGAAGCAGAGGAAGCGACGTGGAGGGGATGACATTGAGACGGCAACAGAGGCTCAGCTGTGGAGGCAGTTCACATTAGCAACGTGGCTTTACCGAATACAGCAGCTTTCTGGACAAGATGCTTGCGAGGTTGTAGGGGTCAGCTGCAAATGCTAAATGCCACTCTGTTCACTTGCAGGTAGCTTCTGCGACAATCTAGTACAAACAACATGCACAATTGTAGCAGAAGGATGGTCAGATGAGTTCTCCAGGAAAGCTCTGAAATGCACAGGACCATTTCTGCTCCGTCTAATGGGTATGCTGTGTCTGTTGCAGCCAAAGCTGTGACAAGCAGATTGTAGGCAGATCACCTTCACCTGCATGTGGTTTCATGTGCTCTTTGGAGACTTGTGTCTCTGTTCCTTATGAAAGGGCTGTTGCTATGGATTGCGACTGGTGATGCTCAGTTGAGTAAAGGAACGAAGTTCACTCCTCCGATGTTTTTGTGTGCAACCTAGTCTGTAATTGGTGCCAACCTGGCTTAGGGGGCAGCTGGCTTGTAGCTGAGGTGAAGAGCCGGTTGAATGCGGCCATTGGGGGCTCTACCCACATTCTCCATACACTCAAAGGTCCCAGCAGTAACGGGCTCCACAATCAATGCGTCCTTGAGCTTTCCATCATCATCTTTTTGAAAGCAGTGAGCCAAGCCTAACACAATATAGTCATCGTCATTCCAGTCCGGGTCTTCTCCCACGGCAAAAGCCTTGGCAATCGCACAGGAAGGTTTTAGACTGTGCCTGGCAGGTTTAGAAAAACAGACAGAGGTTCCCGTCAGTGACGGCTCTACAAAAGGAGAGCGAGAAAGACGACTTCATGTGGATGATGAAGCTGGCTCTCCAAGTAAGCCCTCCGTCAAGTGAACTGCATCTACTGGAGCTCGGCTCGACGAAGCCTTTGCTGACGATGCCTCTCTGTTGGAGATGGCGTCTACCGCCAAACCAGTTTTCAAAGCCTTCGAGTAACCTGCTACAAACGCCATCGAAACAGCTACAGCCAGGAAGCGAAGCGAAGAAGACAAAAGACGTTGATGAGTGTAGAAGGATAGCTTAGAAACTGATGGAAAAGGCCGAGGTGGGCTGTCACAGGTATTCGCCATACAGGTGAGTGGGCTCCGTGAAGACCTCCAAAAAAAAAAAAACAAAAAAAACAAAACATGCCGGCACCTGTGCACTGCAGAAAAGCAATGGAGAAGGGAGCAGTTTTTAATGGCGAGAAAGTTTTGGTGTTAAAAAAAAAAAATGATTTTAAAAAAAAAACCATTTTGATCTAATTTAAATGATTTAGAGCCTGGTTGGTCATATCTTTGTCAAATGAGCTCCGTTTGACTCAGTTCTTGAGGGGATAGCTGCAGAAAGGGGAAATCTACCTATCTAGACCTGGTTTTTGTTTTTGGGACTCTGCTAAAATCTATGGAATTTTTTGAGTGTGAGTGTGCCACGAAATATCCACAATCCTGTTTCTAGAACCTGTGCTGGTCTATATGAGAGACAAACCTGTGGATGTACTCCTTGTATGGCTGGGGGGAAATGAGGACGTAATTGAAGGGCAGGTCTCTTCTCTTAGCCTGTGCACACAAGGGGACAGGATTTATGTTTCCCAAGGAACTCAGATTGATTTGAGTGGAGAATAGTTGGACGAGTTGATTGCATACTGGGAGTCAGGCATTAGCAGTTGACAACAGACTGCTGTAGTTGGCATTGAGGGCCTCAATATCGCCTTGGACAGTCAGAACTCTGTTGGAGCCAGCAGTTCTCCAGCTGTAGGTGAAATACCAAAGTGGGTGAAAGCTAGGCTTGGAACACAGCCAAAGACAGCCCCGGGGACCAAGGTGTTCAGCCACAAGGCCGTGGTGTACTGGAGCAGAGGAGCAGGAGCTACACAAGTTTGTGCAATCAGACATGGTTGCAGCCGGACACGCTCTGCACAAGGTAACCACGAGCGGGGGTTCATTGACAATGACAAGTTTGTTTTGCTTGAAGGAGATGCAGTCATTCGCAATGTGGACACGAGTTGATAGACTATCAGACCCTACCTTTGTTTTCTTTAATGTTCAGTGAGCGGGAGATAGGGGAGTATTGCTTTGTCTCTACCTGGCAGAAAGAGGAGGAGGGTTGGTTAGAGCGAGCTACTGTAGCTTGGGACAAGGTTAGTGGCAGGTTTCTGGACATAGATATACCTCCTACACCTTACCATCATGCAGAGCGAGGCACTTTGAGAGAAGTCTGGAAGTTGATAGCATAGTGGCAGTCTTGACCCTCAAATCCGAGGATCCCTCTGCCACTACACCTTCCACTAACTCCGCAGAAGATGAAATGACCTCCCCACTCTCACAGAGTGTTGCTGCTAGTCTGAACACTGCAGCTGGCCTTACCCCCGGCGTCGCAATCATTGTGGCCGAGAACAGTGGGGCCTGACACACAGAGGTGGCTGCCCCCAATAACACACCGGCCGCACTAGCCTTGGCAGCATGAGTCAATGCTGCACGTGTAGCTCTCCCCAATGGCATAGTAACCTCCGCCTCGGTAACAGTCGGGCGAGAACTAGGTGCCATGGATGGCGTCGATACAGTCTCCGCCAATGTGAATGACTGAGAAAGCCTCGCCTGACGGCTTGCCTGGAGTGATGACCAGCAAGACCACCAGTGTTTCTCTATGGTGAGGCTGGGTTGATGACCAGCCAACCATAGGAGTTCTTGCGGTGGATGCAGGTGCAGGTGCCCTGAGCCATTGGGATATGACCCTTAAACTGCAACAGGTGCCCACCCGTGTCTGTCGCGGCCCTTTGCCTTGAGGGCAGGGGGTCGGGAAACATGAGGGGCTGCCCCTGTGGTGGGGGCAGCGGCAGCGATAGGTATGGGGGGCTGAGGCACCCTTGAGTGCCCACGGCACTCAGGGAAGCGGAGGCGCTCACTAGGTGGAGCCCCGCACACCGGGTTGCGGTGGGGGTGGCTCCACAAGGGGTGGTGGTAGCTTAGTGGGACTTAGTGGGGGGTGGCATAGGACTCACCATGGGGGCGGAGACCTCGTGGTGGGAGTCGTGGGGAGTCTTGGGACTCATCACGGTCCATAGGGGCCGTGGTGAGCGGCCAAGACTCACCGCGACTCACCACCGGGAATCGAGGGTCTTCGTGGTGGTTCGCCATAAAATGGCATGGCTGGTTGTGAAACCCCCGCGGACAGCTACAGAAGTATATATAAGGAGTAGTAACCCCGAGAACGGTGCAAGCCCGTTGGTGACCAAAAGCTAGTGAGTAAGCGAGCGAGCCGGAAAGCGACCAAAGAGTGGGGAGCTGTTCCGGACTGCCATCTACCAAAGGGAATTCTCCTAGTCCCAATTAGGTGGAGGGTTTTAGAGGGAAGCAAAAGGGGACCGTTATGTCCCGGTGAGCAGCCGAAGCTCCAAGTTGGCCCGGGCGGCCAGGTTGGGAGTCAGGCGCGCGCATCAAAGCGAGTAACTATGACTTGAAGGGGAGTTTACCGAAGTGGGGTGCGCGACAGTGTCACTATTAGATTAGTACTAGAACCTTATAGTGTCACGTGGAGGAGGTGCACATTGTGAGTGTCATTACGGAGTTACCCAAGGGTTTTGAGGGGAGTACGGATACAGGCAGTAATAGTGAGAGTGGGTTCACAAGACGAGGTATTTGGTTCTGACCACCCTCACCGCCACCCTCAATTACTGTAGAGTAAGACACAGACTCGCAGGCTTCATCAACAGGTGTGCACTTTCATTCGCCATTGTTGTGGGACGACATGGAGGAGATGTATGGAGCTACCAAGGGGCCTCGTAGGTACTCTGGAGCTGTGGGCACAATCGAGTTGGATGACTTTATCCAGGAGTTCGACAGCTGGTGTGATTTGCAGCAGATGCGCAATCCACAGCTATTCACCCCATTCATGGCGTGGAAGGGACTGTTCCAGCATTTGGAAGGCCCGCCTATGGACGATTACCATGAGTTCAGGCGAGGACATGAAGCAGAGATTGAGGAGTGGAGGATGTATTGGTCACCTGACTACGTCTCCATTACTTGAGGCACGACGCGACCAGTAGCTGCATCAGTACCAATAGCTCCCACTGCCAGCACTAGCAGTGGAGCAAGTAGTGCTGGTACTTCTGCAGGTGGTACCAGTTCAAAAGGTGCTACTACTCCTCCTGCCACGACTACAACACATGTGCCTAGATTCAACCCGGTGGTGGAGTTCTTCCAGGAGTTGCGGAGGAACTACCAAGGTGTACGGACAGAGAAGCTGCGAAGTTTGCAAGACTTCCAGTGCAAACCCAGTGAGAGCCTGCGAGAGGCGTACACTCGTATGAGGCGCTTGATAAGTGTGACCCAAGGGGTTACTGAAGCTCAAGCAATCTAGTTTTGGTATGGAATTCTGGACAAGGAGCTCAAGAGAAGGGTGCGAGATGCAACCCTGTTACAAGTAGCCCAACCCACATTAGCATATGTGTTTCTGCTGGCTGAGCGGATTGAGCTCAACATGGTGGAGGAGCGAGTTGTTACAATTGGATTTGGCAAGGACATGCCTGCACGGGGCACAGCTGTCAACCCACAGGCACAAGGGACTGCCCAACAGCGTGGTCAGGGGGGCAAGGTTGCCCAGCCCAAGTTCCATGGAGCTTACAGGGGACCTCAGGTGCAGAGGCCCGTGGTATCTTATGCAGGCCAACAGCAACCAGGGGTGATATGTTGGACATGTGGAGGACCCCATGTCAAGAGAGATTGCCCAGAGAGTGGCAAAAGGCCGACACAAGCACAACCTGCACAGTTGCAGTGTGGGCATTGTGGCAAGTATAGGCATGGAGATGCCCAGTGTTATGACTTGCATCCTGAGTTGCGCCCAGGTCAGTTCCAAGGGAACAATGGTGGCCGGGGGCGAGGTGGACCAGCCCAAAGAGGACGAGGTGGTCGGGCACGAGGTGCAAGCCAAGGGCAAGCTCAACATGGCCAAGGACGCGGAGGTCAAGGTGTTGACCAAGGCATGGCCAACCGGCTTCAGCAGCTAGAGCAGAGGCTCGCTGCCATGGCTACAGCTCAGGCGGTACCGGCTCCCAGGCGGGATGGTCCACCTCCTGCTCCTGAGGGAGGAGATATGGGAGGTATGGGATTCATGTGCGGAGCAGCACTACCACTAGTGCAGGTGGAGTCTGCTGCAGCCGTGACTCGAGGAGCAGCACGAGTTCCTGAGCCACGAGGTGCAGAGGTGGAGTTGGATCCACAACGTGGGGAGGCAAGCCGTCAGGCAAGGCTACCTCAGTCATTCACCTTGGCAGAGAAAGTGTCAACGCCATCCATGGCACCTAGTTCTCGCCCGACTGTTACCGAGGCGGAGATTTCTATGCCATTGGGGAGAGCTACACGTGCAGCACTGACACCTGCTGCCAAGGCTAGTGCAGCCGGTGTGTTGTTGGGGGCAGCCACCTCTGTGTGTCAAGCCCCACTGTTCTCGGCAACCATGATTGCGACGCCGGGAGTGAGACCAGCTGCAGTGTTCAGACTAGCAGCAACACTCTGCGAGAGTGGGGATGTCACTTCATCTTCTGCGGAGTTAGTGGAAGGTGTAGTGGCAGAGGGATCCTCGGATTTGGGGGTCAAGACTGCCATGGCAGCGCCTTGGCAAGCTGCAGCTGCCAGATTGACGGAGCTGCCAGCTAGGCCAGCCTTTGAGCGCGCCACGGTGACACCTGGAGTTGTCTTGTTAGACAACCAGGGAGGCATTTTCACTTTGAGTGGACCGGCAGGCAAGAAGTACCGGCCACTGCGGGTCTTGTTGGACTCAGGAGCTCAGCCACTGATGTTGGGAGAGCTGCTATTGCAGGTTTGGGCCTCATGGAGGCGGATATGGAGCCTTGTCCTTTCCAGATACAGACATATCTGGGAGGATCAGAGCAGGCTCGGGGCATGACACGGCATCAGTTGGCCATTAGACTGCAGCCGGATCATCCTAGAGATGGCTCAGTGATACGAGCCAAGGCCATTGTGACAGACGCGATCTCTTACGATGTCCTCGTTGGTGGGGCAATATTATATCCCATGGGCTTCACCCTGGACTTTTGGGAGGAGTCAGCATCCTACAGGCCTGGATGGCAGTCAGGGGATGGTCGTCGTGCACAGCTCCCTGTGACATTTATTGGGGGTATGGCGGCTGCCCAGCGGGGCAAGATGCCAACACTAACCGCCTTCACAGCTGCAGTTAGTTGGCCTGGAGAGTTGCTGGAAGGCAATGCCCATGTAGAGGATGTGCCACCTCCAGCAAAACAGGATGACATGCATGGTATGGCGGAGTTGCCTGCCATGGTTGCTCACACTCCATTGTGGGGTACAAGCAAAGATTTGCAGCAAGTTGCTGATCGACGGGTGCAACAAGCCTGGGTAGAGGCTTTTGTACCATCAGGAGAGGAGGAGAGTGCGGGTATTGCACCAGGACCACCTCTGTTGTCACCATTGGATACCACACCTATTGTGTGGCAGTATCCGGATGAAGGCATTTGCCTTCTGGACTTGTTTGGCGGGATCAGCACCGGATTGGCTGTTGTGCTACAGGCAGGTGTGCGGGTAAGGCGTTACCTGTATGTGGAGAGGGATGAGATTGCACGACGCGTCTCACTGCGCCATGTGGCTCAGTTGGTACAGCAGTACCCTGACTTGTTGCCTGTGTCTATAGTTCGTGGATACCAACAAGCCAGCAGACATTTCCTTGTTGGGGGCGCAAGATTTGGAGCAGGTTGGCTCCATTGATCTGATAGTGGCAGGTTGGCCCTGCCAAGGGCATTCATCAGCCGGGCATGGCAATGGATTGCGAGACTCGAGGACGGGTCTGTTTTGGGAGATGGTGCGGGTTTTGCGCCACTTGCAGCTTCATCAAGCTGTATCTCCAGCATACATCTTGGAGAATGTGCCACTGATGGGTGATTCTCGGGCCAGGGTGATGGCCAGTGTGCATCAAGTCCGGTCCTGGCTTGGGTCAGCAGTGCTGCTGGATGCAGCTGCAGTGGGATCACGGGCTCATCGTCCACGGCTTTGGTGGACTAACTTGATGTCACCCGCATTGCTCAAGCGTGCATATGATGGGGTGCAGCGGCCAGCACACCTCACCGTGGATGGCATTTTGGACACAGGGAGACAGTCTCAACGTGTGAGACACGATGACCGTTCGCCTTTGGCAATGGTCAATAGGGTGGGTCAACCACGAGCAGCATTACCTACACTGCTCAGCTTCCCAGGATCCCATGCTTTTCGGGATGGTGGACCTGGCCTCTTGTGGGATAGCCAGTTGCAACAGTTAGTGGAGCCTAATGCCGACAAGCGAGAGCGGACTATGGGATTTTCCACTGGGACCACGGCGGTGCCTTCTCTTTCTGAGGCATCACGTCGTCAGGTGTTGGGGCAAGCAATGGATCTCAATTGCTTGACCTGGATTATCAGCTTGGCTATGGCTGAGCAACGTAGAGTGCGGAGTGCACTTCCCTTGATGGTCTCTCTGCCTACCGAGACGGTACAGGCAGCGAGTGGGGGCGAGCCGGTGAGGACCACGGGGTGTAGACATCCATGGCACACGTGGGAGGTGCTCGAGGTTCAGAGGGAGTTGGCAGCCAAGGCAGCTGTGATGGATGAGGTTGGGGATTCTTCTCGGGATGAGGAGGTTCTCAATGATGAGATGATGGGGCAGGATGAGGCCTTGTCATTGACTGAGCAGGAAGGGAGTACTGCTCAAAAGGTTGCAACATAGCAACCACGGGACGCGTCCTCTACCTCTAACCCCACTGGACTTAAGGTTGCAGTTATGGAGGACAATTGGGAGCCTAACATTGGACCCATTGTCACCGGAGGAGAGAGACGACGTATACGGCGGTTCTTGAGGGTTTACAGGAATTGCTTTGCCTTCAGTTTGAAGGACTTGGGAGCACTGAAGGGTCAAGAGATCCGTATTGAGTTGGCCACTGACACGCCAATATTTCGGAGACCCTATAGATACAGTGACATGGAGAGGTCTTTGATTCAGATGAGGACTCAAGATCTCTGGGAGGCAGGTTTGGTGGAGCTCTCTGGTGGAGAGTATGCTTCAGCCACAGTGATGCTAGCCAAGAAGGATGTCTATGGCAATTGGACGGAGAGACGTATGTGCGGTGATTACCGGCCTGTGAATTGTCAGACCAAGTCCGATAGGTATGCCATGCCCACACCAGAGGAGATCTTTGATGCCATTGGGCATTCCAAGGTCTTTAGCACGTTGGACTTACGGATATCACCAGTTGCCGATCAAGGAGGCAGATAAGCAAAAGACAGCATTCTGGGGGATCAATGAGCACGGGAAGGATTGCCTATACCAGTGGCGGTTCTTACCATTTGGGCTTAAAAACGCTCCCGCTGAGTTTCAAAGAGTCATGGACAGGATTCTAGCAGGGGTGGAGTTTGCTCGGTGCTACATAGATGACATTGTAGTGTGAATGCAGGGGAGTGAACATTACATTTTGTTTACCATTACGACCTGCATCACTATGACGGGAGTGCCCGTCATCCCAACTGCAGAAAGGATGTATCCCTTCATGTAGGTAATTTCATGAGCGCACTGAGCTTATGCTTTGCCAGGAGAAAAATGGCTAAGTCATGACGGTACATATTTTCATCCATGCGATGAACGTTTTCATCACTGGTTCTTGACCTAGAAGATCGCGGGTTGAGAAAAACGAAGAGGAAGATGACGGATGGCTCGTAGCAGCTGTTGCAAGCAGTGGTGTCGGCAGGGCAGCCTGTGTTAGGAGGTTGTACCTGCGCTGTGGGATCTTGCTTGGCTTAGGAAGCGGCATTAAGACGCCTCTGCTTGGTATTCTGTGTAGAAAGAAGCGGTGCCGCCTCTCTCGTAGTGATGATCAATTCCAGGAGATAGAAGCATGTGAGGAGAGCGGCGCACCACCACTGCCGCCAGTGCCTTGAAGATGACAGTTATGGGCAGATGAGCAAGCAAGGAAAAGGCCAGCTGCTGAAAGCACAGGGAAGAGAGTCTGGGCACAATCAATGGGGGGGAGGTAAAGCATGTGGAGTGCTAGCTGTATGGTATCTCAGGTTCTCTGTCATCAAGCTTCTAGCTGCTTTGTGTCTCCTTGTTATAGGACCAGGCCAATTCGTGAGGAAGAATTGCATAGCGTAATCTGGTTGTCAGGCCACGGGATGGTCCAAGTGAAGAAGGGGAGCCATCATGGCGTCATAAGGTCTGGAATCAAGACAAAGAGAAAGGGTTGAAGTGGCTGCTGACGGGCGATGGCAAGGTGCCACCTTGACAGGCAGACCCGCCGCTTCACTAGTGGATAAAAACAGATAAGTCTATGGACAGAGGCCTTTTTTTGGTGCAACTTAGAAATTGCTTTGGTAGATTTAGGACTGCCATCTTGGCAGAAGAGAAAAGGTGGAGACATGTGACAAGAAAAAGTTTTTGAAATTGGAATGGAGACTCTAGACTTCAAACCAAAACGTGGAAAGGATGGATGCACCTGATGTTGTGATGACAGTGAAGAGAGAGAGAGAAAGAGAGAGTCTGTTTGTCACTGAATTCAGAATGGTCACTGTTGTCTTCATTCTTGCATTCTGATTCAGTGTCATAAACCTGGACACCATGCTGCCGTGTGTAGTGATACACTGGAACCAATGTAGATCTGGCTTGTTTGTTTGGAGAGATCAATGATGGTTAGCTGGAGCTGCAAAAACATGGAAAGGATAAGGTGATTGCAGTATGGGATCAGGATCTGAACAACTGCGTTCCACAGTTGAAGGGAAAAGAGGGATGTTGGGGTATTTGGGTTGAAGTCTGACAAAAGGGATGAGAGCTGTTTGAGCGATGGGTTCTTGGAAAAAGGGACAAGAGAGAGAGAAAGAGAGAGAGACTGATGGATGGGATGGTTGTGTCTTGAGAGACCGAGGATGACTTCAAGGCTGGCTGCACTGGATGCCTAGCAGAGTGTGCATTTGCATTACATGACAGATCTGCTGCTGTGAAGTAGTGGGGAACCTGGGGACATAGACAGAGATAGAGAAACAGACAAAAAGGGGAAAAGAAAGAGAGAGAGTGAAAAAGGGGATTTGGGTAAGGAGAGAGCTGCAAATCAAAAGGGTTGTTGGGGGGTTGGCCAATTTGGGGAGATGAGATGAAGAAAACCTGAAACCTGAAAGAAACCAGTGCCCCTGCAGACCATGAAGATCTGAGCTGCCTCCTCCTAAATCTGTGTCACCACTACAAAAAGGGGATTTCCGACCTGTCACTGCTCAAGTGGGCTTCACATAAAGGATCGTGTTTACCGCTACCATTGGGCTGATTGCATCACAGAAGATATCGTGCTAACATTGTTGGCACCATGATCATAGGGCCAGGCTGTTGAATAGAAGTAGAACCGAGAGCAAGAACAATTCAAGACTCCCCATCCATGTCTTCTCTTCCGCTGTGGCGTGGATGAGGATTCCGTGAACTCTGATCACGAACGTAACTGAGGGAAAACCCATATAACCATGTGAAGATGGTTGGATAGGAAAAGAACGCTCCTCTCCCTTGCCTGGACAATCAGCTGGAAAGGGGGGGAAGGAATAGAGGGGAGTACCACGGATTTAGGATTAACCAGAAGGGGATTCACGCCCCTTCTTTTGGTATCAGAGCTTCGTTAAAATCTTGATTTCTACTAGCTAGGGATCTTGACTGGTATTGGATGGTTTGATGGCAGGCAGAGACCACACACTGATTCCTGATGTACCAAGCATTGGAGATGTGCTGATTTGCTTCAGCAGACGCACACCAAATACCCACGCAGACCCTTGTTTGTACTCTTTCAACCCTGCTTGGAGAATAGCTAATGGTGATTTATGTCTTAGAGTGATACATGCTGGAGGTAGAGCAACCATGGTGCTTTGGATAAGAGAATTAGGAAGGTGGGAGAAGATAAACACCATGGCACGAGAGGTGACATGGGGAGGTAGAGTAGAGATGTTGCGAAACGGACAATGGGAGTGGTATAGGGGCCAGTATTGAGGGAGTTGCAGGAAAAATTAAAATCAAGATTAGGTATCAAACCAGTTAAACTCAGATTAGACAATAGAAGGATGACCAGTCCAACTAGCATAGATGCGCCTTATCATGGTAGGAATAGTGAAGATGTAAATGACTGGCTGGAGAGAATTCAGATGGAGGCAGATGTCAGGGATTTGAACGAGGACAAAACTTTCAAGATAGCAAGGCTCAACCTGAGAGCCAAGGCTGATGAATGGTACCGTAAACAAAACCCTAGGCCAGACAACTGGGAAGACTTCAGGGCAGCCATTTCAGCCAAGTTTGGTATCGTTGACTTGGCAGAGATTAGGCTAAGAATGGATACCATTAAACAAGAGAATAGACAAAGGGTTCAAACATACTTCGATAGGTTGAACCGGTTATTTATAAGAAGTGGGGCGTCTGATTTGGAACAAAGGCGTAGATTTGCAGCGGGTTTGAGACCTGAAATAGCAAGAGTAATGCTGGGCAGGCGCTTCCTTGATGTGGAGGAAGCACTTGACACAGCCATTGAGATTGAGAGGGGCCTGGGAAGGTTGGGAGAGATACCTCTAGAGCCATTGGAAGGAGATGATACAGATGAATCAGTTGTGTTTGTCAACCCTGTGGACAGAAGACTTGACCAGCTGAACACTACCCTACAGAAGTACTTTGATAGGGGACCAGTCATAGGAGAAAGCTCGGGATCTAGAACACCACCTCGTGTTCGCCTTTGTAATGTTTGTCACAAAGAAGGTCACATAGCTACATATTGTCCTGAAGGAAGAACCCAAGCTAAGTGTGACAAATGTCACCGGTTCGGGCATTCCACGGAAATGTGTGGTGTGAGATGCAACTTTTGCAAGCTACTCGGGCATACAGAGAGTGAGTGCAGTAGAAAACTCGACCAAACTATGATGGGAACTCCGGGAACTAACTTTGTAGATGTGTTCTATGATGATGAGGATGATGTACTCGCAGAGATGACAGATCTAATGTCACGAAATAGTATCAATGAAGTCAGACTTCCAAGGACACGCATACCTGTCCAGAGTCCGTTTGTTGAACCTACAGGGTCACCAGAAAGGAATAGTGAGAGCAGTGAAGAGCCAAGCAAGACCAAGAGTGAAATCTACCCAAAGAACAATTTCAAGAATGCTATAGAAGGAGGTACAAAATCCAGAATCTTGAACCACTTCTACAAAGGGAGAATATCGTTGTCTCCCATGGACCTGATCATGACTGTGCCTGGAGAGCTGGACAAATTGAAAGGGCTGGTCAAAGTGGTGGAAAGGGCAATGGTCCAACAAAGGGAGACAACTCACAGTGTAGAAGTTGTGAAGGATGTACCAAGGCCTTTGTACTCAGCACACGCTGAACCCACGATCTCGTATGCTTATACTGGTAAGGTTAAAGCGCTTCATGTAATGATTACAATGGGAGATTACCAAGTATTAGGCCAGATTGACACTGGTGCCATGCTTTCTGTAATATCAGCTAGTACAGTCAGGGATCTTGGTTTGATGGGATCTGTCATTACTAGTAAGGATGTGAATTACAGAGTAGCCTCAGGTGCTCTTGAGACTGCAATGGGCAGACTTGAGGACATCAAGGTCAAAGTAGGAGAACTGACCAATCGTTTGTCCTTTATGGTGGTGAACACGGATACATATCACATGCTGCTGGGATTAGACTTTCTCAAAAAGTTTGGCGCTGTAGTGGACACCGAAGCTGAAACAATTCGCGTACGCTATGGGCCAGGAAAGGATTTTGCTCACTTCCCTTTGCACACCATCAATTATAATGAGCTTGCAGTTACCAAAACAGCCTACCATAGAGGGGTCGAGAGTAGAATGAGATATGCAAGCAGTACGTCAGCAGGTAATGTCTTAACCCTGACGTCAGATGAACAGTACCTAGGCTTGTGGGAGAAGAAAAGAAAACCAGAGGAAGAATATGAGGACACGGAGGAAGCATCCTCAGGTTCTGACACCTCTAAATCTGATAAAGATGAGGAGATGGGAGGCTCTGAGGAGAGTAAGGAGGTAGAAACAGCACTGAGGGATGTTGAGGAAATAATAGACGATGTCAACCTAGGGGAGGACTTGTTCGAGGACCAAGGGATGTCTGAACTCCTTCAGGAAGAGACACATAAGAGCATGGCTGCTGCCATAATACAGGAAGCTTACCAGAAAGCTTGGAATGGTGAACTAGGGAACAACAACCTAGAAATAGAGGATGACTTCCATGATTGGAATCAGGTTGTCACACAAGAGGAAGGACAGAGAATGGCTAACTCTGTAAGCCAGGTGGAGGGAAAGAATTGGGAACCCAGTCAAGAGGAAGAAATGGAGAGTCGTTGGAGAAGTCTGAAATCCAGACTGCACATCAACCCAGAACTGGCCCCAGAACATAGGATAGAGCTGGAGCAAGAGCTGAAAGCAAACCAGGAATGTTTTGCTCTTAGCAAGGCTGACTTGGGATACTGCAGTGAGGTGGAACACACAATTGACACACAAGGTTTTCCCCCTTGCAGAAGTCGTCCCAGCCGCCTATCAGAATGGGAGGAAGACGAGGTCCAAGGACAAATTGAGACTTTGATCTCACAAGGCAAGATGAGAGAGAGTAGTTCAGAATGGTCGTGTCCAGTTACCCTTCCACCAAAAAAGGATGGATCCAAGCGGTTTTGTGGTGATTTTAGGCCAGGAAAAAGTTTAACCAGAAGGGACTCTTACCCTATGCCATTAATTCAGGATGTTTTAAACCAGTTGGGGAAAGCCAAGTGGTTTTCTGCGCTGGATTTACAATCTGGTTTTTGGCAGATCAAAATGGACGACGAGACATAAGCAAAACAGCAGTGATCACAAAGAAGGGATTGTATGAATGGCTAGTCATGCCATTCGGGCTAAAAAATGCCACTGCTACCTTTCAGAGAACAATGAATAGGGTACTCAAAGAAGAAATCAAAGATTGCGCTAAAGTTTTTGTAGATGACGTCAATATCCACAGCAAGGACTGGGGAGATCACGTGGGACATATAAAGAGAGTACTGAGAAAGGTTAGAAAGGCCAATCTCAGGCTCAATCCGGACAAGTGTTACTTTGCCAACTTACAGTTGGTATTCCTTGGGCATGTGATCTCTGAAGAGGGAACGTGGCCTGATCCAGATAAGATAGCTGTTATTGAAAGGTTTCCCTTGCCCAAAAACCACACTGCTCTCAAAAGCTACTTAGGCATGACAGGGTACTATAGGCCCTATGTCAAAGGTTATGCTGGAGTGGCAGTACCCTTGTTCACTCTAACCAAGAAGGATGTGAAGTTTATCTGGAGTGCAGAGGCACAAAATGCCTTTTCTGCCTTACAGGTGAAGTTGGTAACTGCTCCCATCCTGGCAAGACCAGATTTCTCAAGACCGTTCGTCTTGGATGTTGACTGGTCCATCAAAGGAGTAGGGGCAGTCTTTGTTAGAGGACTGTCGGGGACTTAGACACTTATACGGGATCTGTAGGGTACCCTTAATTTTTGCACAGACTGAGACCAACAGGAGCCTTAGGGGTGTGTCGCGCGGCTTTTACTCATCCATCCCTTCGCTATTCGAGGCGGAAACTCCAAGATAGAAGAGTTGGAAATCTCTAAGTACTCAGCCCGCGCAGAACAATCAGTCATGACCTACAGCTAGTGTATCATGGGGGTGTTTCCTATTTGTTTTCCTTTTGGTATTCATGTTAGCTATCTTACCATTGATAATTAAGTATCAGTTTGCTTTATCAATCTATTGGATTCCATCAGCTCATCCATTCATTTCACAGCTTCACTCAGATCTCTCTACACAGTGTGATTGTATCGTAAAAGTATCCGATTATGATTTATCAGGTATCAGGCCGAAGCCATTGTGTCTCTTATCTGCTCTACAATATCATTACAGCCTTGCCTATATCAAGCATCTACTCATCATCTCTCTATCTTCACTTCCGTTCCTCATCTCTACCCGATCCCCTCTCCTCTATCACCAAGAAGTCCTCCTCCGAATGATGTCCCTCAATTCCCCGTTTCTCCCTTTATCTTCCTATCCGCGGTTCTAACCGTTTCCCTCACTAACCGTCGTCTGTGAACTAACATGTTCCCTTCGCAGGTGTTGTTCCCCACAGTCGTTCCCTGTCCTACTCTTCGTTCCCTATGATCGTGACAGCTGTGTCAAGCTGTGACTGGCTGTGTGAAACTGTGACGGGCTGTGACTGGCTGTGCGACTGTGTTTGGCTGTGTCGGACTGTGTTTGGCTGTGTGGCTGTGCCGGGCTGTGTCGGTTGTGACGACTGTGACGGGCTGTGTTGGCTGTGTGGGCTGTGACGACTGTGACGGGCTGTGTTGGCTGTGTCGGCTGTGACGACTGTGACGGGCTGTGTTGGCTGTGTTGGCTGTGACGACTGTGTTGGGCTGTGTAACCCCCCTCTACAGTGCGCTGCTGTCACCCCTAAGGTTCCTCTTGGTCTCAGTCTGTGCAAAAATTAAGGGTACCCTACAGATCCCGTATAAGTGTCTAAGTCCCCGACAGTCCTCTAACATTACCCCTTCCCCCTCAAAAAGCCGTGTCCTCACGGTTTACTGATTTCTACTAGCAAACCTTTGTGAGTGAGCACCTTCTTGACGTTGAGAGTTTCGTGGCGGACTGTGTGTACGAGCCCGAGGTCTGTCTCTGGTTGACGGAGATGGTTGATCACTACCTGGATAAGTGAGGCCCTCTGGAGGCTGATATCGAGGTAACCTTTCCGGCATAGGAGACCCCCGTCGCTTCTTCTCTGCCATCTGAATTGCATAGTCTTCTCCCATGTCAAAAGAATTCGGTGAAGAAACAGTTGTATCAGAATCCTCATCGTCTCTCAGGTGTTTTAATTTTCGAACTTTTGTGTGTAATCATCTGGGGCATACAATGCTGTCCTACCATGTCTGGAAGTTTGTATTTTACAACATGGTGTAACCGCTGAACAGCAAAATTGGTGTAGACACTGAGCTCCTTGTCTGTCCAGGTGAGTGGGGTACCAATTACTGGTGCAGCGTGCAAGTATTTCCATGCCACATGTCCCTTATAGAAAATGTCATCAATGCCGAATTTCTGTGTTGACAAATGGTTGCAGGCCGCTTGAAACCATGAACGAATTTGAGAATCCTTTTGCATCATAACTTTTGGGTCATATAGGTACATATGAGGTGGCACCGAAGGTAATACCCAATGATCTCCACTGGAATAACTTTGAAAGCGTGTTTGCATCTTTTGTTGCTCAATGTGGTAACGTACCAGAAAACAAGCAGCGTAATATAACCCGCACCCCATGACAATACTTGCTATCTCCTTGGTCTTGGTATAAATGAGTCCATGTACAACCTGGAAAGCAATCAATTCCCTCAACATGGTACCTGCCTCGTGCCAGTATTGTGCAAAGTGATGATCTTCAATATGTCGATTGTTCGGAAGAACTTTAGTCCTAGTTGCCACTGGCAGCCAAATACGCATGATTTGGTAGTAATGTGCGAATGACTGCGGAGGACTAAATTCTTTCCAAGCCAAATCCAACATGATGGGAATTTGGTTGAAGGGCATAATCATAGCCCTACTGTACTCCCTTGCAGCTGGAGTTTTAGGTGGGTTAAAAGCGGCATTGCCCCATACCTCCGGCTGTGGTGGCTGTGGTGTGGTTGTAGTAACCACAGGTTCAGCTATTGGTACAGTGACTTGTTGTGGTGGTGGTGGTACTGGCTCTTGTATCATTGGCATCTCCTGCCCCTCCTGTGAAGACTGAAAAGCCAAAGTTTTGGCTTGTAAATAAGAAGCCATTAGCTGTTCCTGAGGGATATAGACTCTTTGGTCGATGTTTGAAGTGAGTTCTTCCACTTGAGTCTGGAGTCCGTCTACATCCTCTTGTAACTCTGCTATCCTACTATAGACATTGTCTATAGTAGTTGTGGCAATGTTCTGCACCTGCAGCCTGAGCTCATTCATCTCGCTTTGGGTGAGCTTCCGTGGTGCTTTGCCCTCTACTGGTCCTTGTGCTAACCAGACCTGCATAAGGCTGTTATCCACCAAGTTGCTTGTGGTTCCCCTGAGAGTTTGCTCCTCTCTTAGCTTGTACAATTTCAACTGCTGTTGTAAAGCCTCCATGCGCTTCGCCTGAGGTTCAACCAATTGCGCATAAGCAGCAAGTAGATTATTGGCTTCCTTCCAAGCCTTGTTATTGACCGCGATTTCATTTCTATTGGCCATGATGGTTTGTTGCAACTCCACGATGTGCTTTTCTTGATCAGCTTCAATCTGCCTGTATTGCTTGAAAGTATCTTCATTGCGACAGATTGTTTTTTTCATATCGACAATGAGCTTCATTTGCTCAACATTCTCTTCTTCTGCCTTCGTACATTTTTCCGCTTGACTGTTTATTTCTTTTGTTGATTGGTCAAGCATAGTTGTAAATGTAGCACATTGTATTGCCATCCTGTTATGCACTGTCTGCAACTCCGTATGTAGTGCATTCAGTTCTTGCAACTTGCTTCATGCTGCACCTGCATTTGGTATAGCTGTTGCTTATGTGCTTCTTGCAACTGGTCTTGCGCAAGGCCTGCCTCAATCAATTGTTGCTTGGCCAATTGCAAAGCCATTTCTGTATTTCCCAAGTCCTGCTTCATCTTGAGAGTGACCTCTTCATCGACCTTGTTTGCACATTCAGTGGCAAGTCGAGCCTCAAACTCCTTCCTGAGTTCCTCTTTCAAGGCTGTCAATTGGGTAATTGGAACATGGGATTTGACATAAGTCCCCAACAAATTAAGTGTCCTGCCTATGAGCTCATCAGCATTGCCTGGTTGAGGGTCATCATGGTGAGGTTGCTGCTTTTCCTCCTGATCTTCAACAGTGTGATGTCTCACTAACCATTCAGGCCATGTCCACCGGATTTTTCCTGAACTACTTCATCTATCACCGGTGCTACAGTGTCATGGAGGTTTACTATTTCATGAGCAGAAACCATGAGCCATGAGCCATGAGCCGCATGAGCCGCATGAGCGGTGAGCCGAAGTCTAAGATACGCGGATTTCATGAGCGGACTCCTCCAAATTTGGAAATGCGGCAGATTAAACAAGTATTAAAATAATAGTTTTTTATTTGACCTTGCCGTTTTTGGACGTTCCAGATCATGTAATGCGGCGAAGATATGTCGTCAGTAACAAGTCCGCTCATGGTTTTATAGATCCGCTCATGGAAATAAGTGACCGTGCAACGGGAAATCCAGTATACCACTGCAAAAGGACGTCGCATACTGGCCTGTATAGAGTATTCCGCGGTTTTACATGCCTTAACATTGGAATGAAGCTGACCCTTTTGCCGCGATTGAACCAATGGAGTCTGCACCAATACAGTCTGCAGTACTTCACAATTCTGTCTTCTTCGGGTATTCGGCGGGAAAGGTTTGCAACTGAACTGGGAAATAGGGTGCCGCATTAGGGTTCGCACGTGCGAAATTTCGGAGCGGTTTGGTGTTGGCGAAGGCCGCCTCTGGGGGTACCTACGACGATACTTGGAAATTCGGCGCCGCATTTCCTTGTCGGAGGTCGAATGAGGAGAGCAAGTTTTCGGAAAGCAGAAAAACATGAACCCTCCAACATACAAAAATACATGCACGTGGAAACAAGTGAACGATATAGTAATATCTTAGTTCGAGCAAAACAGGTTACTGGTAGGCAAGACATATGTCGGACCTTTGTGTGGCCAGAGTCTGAGGTACTGGCAGCAGTACAGTTCTACTATCCGATGGGATACCGTAATTGTATGTGGACCGCAAGCCAAGCTCACTGGTCCCCTGGATCCATATTCAGAAGAGTGTGAACCTCCTGGGGGCTCAACCCTGGTGCATGTATGAAGTGATGAGTTGTGGAATTACAACGGAGTCTCTTTAGGTACACGTAGTACAAATGCTTGCAAGGGCAGTATGATGCCCCCTTGTTCGCCATGATCTGGAAGTCGGTGCAATTGCAGGTGGGTAATTCTGAAATGGTGATGGTGTACACCTCATTGCGAACAGCTGAGCCCGCCGTGGCCATCTGATACACACGCCCGAATCCTGGTGGGGGCACTTCTGTCGAGCTCTGGATTGTACAGTTCATCCGAAGTGCATTCCCCATCCTTGTCTCGTTCACTTTTGAGGGAGGTCGCCGCCTCTTCGGTTTCCCCCAACGGTGTGTAGGATGCTTAGAGCTGTCGTGTCCCATTGTTCTTGCTCTCACAGGGGTCGGTGGTGGAGGCTGTGGAAGCGGAAATGGTTGTCTGGGGACGTCAGTGCGCTGCACCATCCGAAATCCTGCGGCGGTAAGGGCGTCGGCCTCAACCTGACTCAGATCGCAGCCTGGTTCCACCGGCCACACCGGGGGAGCCTCTGGCATTGTTTGTATGCCGTACTTGGGCTTTCCATACACGCAAGTCATAATGTCGTGCCTGCAGAACCAGAACTGGGTGGTTGTCGCCTCCGCAAACTTTGCATGGACAAATCTTCCTGTAAAAGTAGGAGCAGGGACAGCCCCATCTGGATTCCTCCTTATCATCTCTAAACAACGTTGCCGTGTATCCACACGAATTGCGGAACACCTTCCTCGAAACGACGGCTTTGTGCGAGCAATTCTCCACTGTGAGGCAGACACAGTCGTCTCCACAATGGCTTGGCCATACTGCATAACAGCGGGCGGAATGTGGGGCAAGGGAGCGGTGGGAATTTGTTGCACGAAATCCCCGGTGAAGGCGACGGCGATCTGGAATTTCTTGGGCTTCCACTGCTGGAAGACACATTGTGCGGCAACATGACGGGACCTCGAGGTGCTGTCCGAATGTTCCTGTCGGATCTCCAGGAATCCTCTTCGCACCCGGGTTCCTCTTCAATCCTCCGCCTGACAGGGCGAGTCCGGACGTCCCCTCTAGGTGTTCACCTCTGCGGTGCAGAGGCGTCCCTTTGATCTTCTCTCGCAATGCTGTCGCCCATTTCACTGGATTCTTGGACCTCGAAGCTGTTCGTACCAACAATTCCTCCCTGTCCGGCCCAAAGCCCCATTGTTTGCCGCTCAGGAACTTGTAGTACGTGGCTTGCTGCATGATTGCTCTGTCGATGTCCTCCGTTGTGGCCGTCACTACGTCCACCAGATGTGCGGCAGAAGACGCTCGCCAGGAGGAGTGGACCGATTCTGCCATATTCGTGTTCGGCATGTCCGTGTCGGAATCCAAGCACCGCTCCTAGAAGGACACAAACAACGGTGAGGGACCAATCGAAATGTCCGTAACAGAAAGACAAATGAACGAAAATGACAGCAGCCTACCTCCCGCATGTACTGTCCGAACTGTCGATACCGAAAATGCCACCACCCCAACCAGCTGTGCAATGCTCCCAGATTGGTTGTCTCCACTGCACCTGACGTGTTCCACCAAGCCTCGATGATAGCAAACTTAACCTCCGCGTCATCAAATGTGGGTGCATCCTTCCACGCCGTACAAAGGACACGGTGTTCAGCCTGGAATGAGCTAGCAACAAATTTGGTAGTGTAGTGGGATAGACTCTGCATCCAATGGAATCCACAGGATCTCTCTTTCCCCTCCATTGGAACATTGGGGTCCTCACCGTACACACGCCGCACCGCTGCCCAGTTGGCCTGAGCGTTGTCTGCCATGAATCCCCTGAAATTGGGCTCTGGCAATCCCGCCCTTGCCATCTGCTCGTTTATGCCCTCCCACAGATGCATCTCGGACTGTGTGTCCTCCCCTTTCATCTCGCAGATTGCAATCGTCATGAGCCTCTTGGAGTGATAGTCATAAACATGCGCACCCATAGTCACCCACTGATGGTTTGTAATTCGCTTGATGTGATCAAACATCACCCAAGCATTCGACAAGTTTCCAGTTGTCATGCGAGTGACCAAGTCGACTCCACTCCCAGGCCCACACGTCGACATTTTGAAAATGTAACAACGATCGGATTCGCTGCCTTGCCCTGGAAACCTGCTACCTTGGATGTAGTCATATCCAGTCATTCGTTTCACCTCCAGGATTGAGTACATGTCCGACCCCCTGCCGAACTCCTGCTTGCAAGATACGATGTGATTCCGCACATTCGGACTACAAACGTGCGAGACGGACTCCAAGAGGTCACGCATCTCGTCTTCGGTCAAGGGCTCTCGGTCGGAACCATCTTCAGACATGATTTTGCCAAGAGCAATCTTGTGGGCTGCCTTCAGCTGAATCTGCTTTGGTCTGGCTCCGGGGCTCAATTTCACCTCCTCTTTTATGATGTCGTGTGCTTCCTGCACAGCCTCACGCATGTTGCCTCTCGCCAAGGGGTGGCAGTGGACCCCAACGTGTATGCAAGCTCTAGTCAAGTCCGGGAGCAAATGGATTACGTAATATTGCTTGGCTCTGCACATGGACATGCACGTCGGTGGTTCTTTGCAATGTGCACACTTGAAAGAACCCGCAGGAGCTTGGCTGGAGACAATGAATGGATGATGCGTTGTGCCAGTCCAATCCGTCTCGTTTCTCCGCCCTCCTTTGGAGAGAAAGTGGAAGCAGGTGGGATTGAGGCACCTCAGCTTCCCCGCACAGAGGACATATCGTACACGAACACCATCAGCAATTTTCGTGCTACTGGTCTTCGTCACACACCAGGGGTGTCCGTCATGCTTTCGATCCATGTCTGTTAACATCCCGGAGGCTTTTCTTTGACGAAGAAACAGGTGGAAACTCGAAGATGACATTGCCATCGACTTCGGGAGGCAGAAAAGTTACCTTTCTGACTGGGAATTTGGCATAGTCGAGAGCAGCCAGCTCGGAGCGAGAACCATCGAGGTGATGTTGTCGTAGGAGCTGCACAATGGACCGGGTTGGAGTTATGCTCGAGGGCACATGCGTAGCACCTACAGAGACGTCCATGCCGGATTTGAACGACCGTGTGGAGGACATGGGTACCTCAATGCAATCATCTTCCTCGTCGGAAATGTCGAATACGTCCACACGAGAAGCTATGGAGGGTCTTGACGGTCCAGGTCGGGAATGATTATCGTTGCATACCTCTCTGTTGGCAGTGGCCGCCTCTCGGTTTCCGGACTCCTTTGTGGATGGTGTGGGCAGCGACTGATTCGGAAAGGGAATGGGCATTCCCACAGCTCGGTACAGGATGGTGTCTGACGAGGGGGAACGTGCCATTCGATTCCGCAACCTCCGTCGTTACCTAGCACGACAATGGTCTCGTCAACCTGTCCAGGAACATCCTTCCTTTCTTCTTCCAAATAAACTGTGCCCGGTTTGAGCTTGAATTTGGAACAAAGGTAAGTTTCAGTCACTCTGCAAAGTCCTCCCTCGTTGGGATCCAGGCTCTCCCAAGTTGCGGAGGACAGCAAACTATAGCGTAGGAATTCGGAGCCATCGAACACCGCACGGAGTTGGCAAGTGCGAGGTTCAGTATAGCGACAGACCAAGGCTCACAGGCACCATCTAAGTGGATCTGCGGAGTCCATCGACAATTGGAAGTCGCACATTGAAGTGGAAAGTATTGTTTCAAGCTACATGCATGAAGGTGGGAGGTTTGATTCCATAGCCAGTGAGTAGGACAATGATGGCCGATTCGGCGACGAAATAACATCTCCTGACAGTTTCTCCTGAGGGTGGATCCAGCAGTATTCTCGGTGCAGACAGGAACGTTCGCACTGACAAGTGCCAGGACTGCTGGTTAAAACGGTCAGACAACCAAGTTGTGCTCATCAAGACTGGCCGCAATTGTGTTGTTTCGGAACAATGCAACCCATTGAGGTTCCAGATTTCCGTCCGAGTGATTCTGTTTCGATTGCTGGTGGACGGAAATACGGCGCCGCATTTCCGTATTGCATCTTGGTCATGCAACAGAGCGACGGAAATGCGGCACCGAGTTTCCGTCCGGGGAAACTTTATACTCTCCAGAACGGAAATGCGGTAACGCATTTCCATCCAGCAAGCACGGTATGTGAAGGTGGAACGGAAATGCGGTACCGCATTTCCGTTCTGATTGAGATTTATGAACAACGGGAACAGAAATGCGGCACCGCATTTTCGTCCGAGTCGCACTTTCGACATTCCAGAACGGGAATGCGGTGCCGCATTTCCATTTTGTATCTGATGCATGGAGCTGAGGGATAGAAATGCTGCAGCACATTTCCGTCCTTAAAAGACATTCATACTCTCGAGAACGGAAATGCGGTACCGCATTTTCATTCAACAAGCACGGTATGTGAAGGTGGAACGGAAATGCCGGTACCGCATTTCCGTTTCTGATTGAGAATTATGAACAACCGGGAACAGAAATGCGGCACCGCATTTCCGTCAAAGTCGCACTTTTCGACATTCCATAAAGGAAATGCGGCGCCGCATTTCCATTTTGTATCTGATGCCTGGAGCCGAGTAAGATTCCGACAGCTTCATACAGCGCAATTCCGACCGGTTTGAGACATTCACACTATCCAGAACGGAAATGCGGCACCGCATTTCCGTTCTGACTGAAAATCGTGAACTATCTGAACTGAAATGCGGCACCGTATTTCCATCCGAGTCGCACCTACCATCATTCCAGAACGGAAATGCGGCACCGCATTTCCGTTCTGACTGAAATCGTGAACCATCGGAACTGAAATGCGGCAACGTATTCCATCCGAGTCGCACCTACCATCAGCCAGAACGGAAATGCGGCACCGCATTTCCGTTCTGACTGAAAATCGTGAAACCATCGGAACTGAAATGCGGTCAGCGCATTTCCATCCGAGTCGCACCTCCACACATTCAGAACGGAATGTATTAGATTTAAAAGGAAATGCGGCACCGCATTTCCGTTCTGATGAAATATCCTGAAACATCGGAATGAAATGCGGGGCGCGTACCGCATTTCCGTCGGAGTCCCACCATCCGACATTCCCAAACGGAAATGCGGCACCGCATTTCCGTTTGTATGTGAGCTGGAGCTGTGGAACGAAAATGCGGGAAGGCATTTCCGCCAGCGTCAGACGTTAATACTCTACAGAACGGAAATGCGGTACCGCATTTCCATTCTGACTGAAATCGTGCGCAACGGGGTACAGAAATGCGGCACCGCATTTCCGTTCGAGTCGCACCTTCCGACATTCTCGAACGGAAATGCGGCGCCGCATTTCCGTTTTGTATATTCGGCCTGGAGCTGTGCTACGGAAATGTGTTGCCGCATTTCCATCCATGTGAGACCTTCAACCTTTCCAGACCGGAAATGCGACACCGCATTTCTGTCCAGGTGAGACCTCTATACTTTCCCGAACGGATGTGGCACGACATTTCCATTCATCAACTAACGTATGTGAAGTGGGAACGGAAATGCGGCGCCGCATTTCCCTTCTGAATCTCATACTTGGAGCTGTGGGACGGAAATGCGGCACCGTATTTCCGTTCAACAACTAAGGTATGTGAAGGTGGAACGGAAATGCGGTGCCGCATTTTCTTCCAACAAGTACGGATGTGTAGCAGAGTGATCGTACTTAACGGAATGCGGCGCCGCATTCGCATTCTCGCCTCCAACTCATCAGACGCTGGGACGGAAATGCCTTGAAATGTGACACGTGGAGCAACGGAATTGCTGCACATGTCGGCACTCTATCTGACTGAAGGGGCATGAGGCGGCGCGGCCTGACCGTTGGATAATGATGTTTGATTTTCGGACGGCGGGCGTACCCTCAACGATTCGAATTTCGTAATGACGCAAAGTCCACGAGGAGACACTTTCGTCCAACCTTTCGAACCCAAGTGGTGCATCACCGCCGTTTCATCTACTTTTGTCGTGTCTCTCAGTCACCCCTCTCGCGCCCTTTCCATCTGCACTCTTTGGCCCCTTTTCCCTCTCTCTGTTCTTCTTATGCTCAACTGAGAGGGGGGGGTAGTGCACCCAGACAGGAGACCTCGTCGCAAAGCTCCG